>CM053789.1:291109254-291456754 GCA_028749045.1 Cupressus sempervirens | reverse complement strand
TGCCAAATCTGACAAAACTTTATTCATAAAATAATAGTTTACAAGCAACGTGCCCTACTATAAGGTCTTCTAGGTTACAACCATGTACAAAAGAAATTACATAATATTTTTGCAATATCCCTCTAGATCTATACTCAAACCCCAATCCCACCTATTCCAATTCCACACTTTGGTAGAAACCTCCAATGAGGATATCAACTTGTTCTCACAAGAGCATCAAGAAATATCCTTGTTTCTTAAGCCTCAACTACTATCTCTTCAAAATTTTCTCCTCTTCCACAGTCTCTTCCCCAAGCTAGATGATTATCCTTTAACACCCCACAACACATTGTTTCTTATACCCAACTAAGTCACAAGTTAGCCTAGCCTAATACAAATTAAAATAATGCTTACATTAAATATATTCATAAGCTAAAAGTTAGCTACAACACTAATTCAATACCTACAACCCAAAATAAATGCCAAAAGGTCAACTCACAGATAACTCAGGCAACATAGAAACCAAGACCAAATTGAGCATTAGAAAAACCACATTGAGTATCAACATTTCTAGAAAGCATAACTGAGCCCCCTCATTAAAATCTAGAAATCAACAAGGCACTATTCCCTCACTTCCAAAGCATGATCACCTTGCAACTAGCCAATCGTATTAAGATAAGGATTTCTCATTCTTCTCTTTAAACCAAGTTTTCAATCCATCCCCTCAGCAACAAGGTTGTGAGTACTACAACTATCCACATTCACCTTGCAGATTTTACCACTAGACTTAAAACAAGTTCTTAACAAATGACTCTTTAGATAATATTATAGTGTCTTCTAACCAACCAGTACTTGTCAAGCTAGTAAATTATCTCATTTCTCAGGTTTACTGATAGGACCTTCAGTATCACTCACAATAGAAGCTCTTTTTATCACAAACCTTAGGATATGCATAAGATCTATGTCCCTCTTCATGATATCTAAAACAAGTACCCTTAAACTCACCTCTACCTACCCATCTCTACTAATCAACAGCTTTTGGTTCATCTTCTGCAATTGGTTTAACTTTTTTGAGCTCTCTTACTTCTTCCCTCTAGAATTACCTTGAATTTTCCTCTTCAACTTTTCTTCTACCTTTAGAGCATACTGATAGGCATCCTCAACCAAATCAATCTTCAACATACCAACCTCATCTTGGATATTTAATATAAAATCATTAATGTACCAATCTACCTTCATGCCAAATATTCAACTTGTATAACTCCTCTGTATAATCTTTCATAGACATATCCTTCTTCTTCAAATTCTACAATCTCTTGAACAACTTGAGTTCATAATCAGCAAGGATGAACTTAGCCTTCAACTTAGTTATCATCAACCTCCAATGAGATATGTTTTTTTCACCTTCCTCTTCTCTATCTTGTTGCAATTCCTTCCACCAAAAGACATCATGTCCTTTTATCTTAGTCAATGCCAACTTCACTCTAACTAGATCTCTAATATCCTCTAACTCAAAGTAGTGTTCTAATTCACCAATCTAATAAGATAGATATTTATGATTTAAAGTACCTCAAAAATTAGAAAACTCTATCTTATGCTTTAGCTTTAACTGAGATCCAGGTCCAACAAAATCACTAGCCCTATCTACCATAGGTCTCTCTAGACGATCAATTTTATCCTCACCACTTGATCCAGCAACTTCAAAGTCTTCAACAACCTCTTCACAACCATATTTAGTACCCACATGCCAAGGTACATGACCTATAGAACTTATGATCTTAGTGATCATATCACTCTTCATCAATGTCATCTTCTCTAAGAGCCTCAATTCCATAGCATCACAAAGATTATCAATCGCCCTAGGGTCCAATCTTCTCAAAGGTATCTTCCAACATTTTTACAAACCCTCTACAAAAAATCAAATATATCAAACCTTCCATTAGATAATCCTCACCATAGGTCCTGGTGCAAATTGCCTATAGTTAGGCACTTAGTGTGCATGCTCATGAACAACTACATTCTAATACCATCTAATGTTGTATAAGGTAGGAGAATCCCCAAAGGAGATGTCCTAACCCCCAGCAAATAACTATGTCAAGAGAGAAATAAACTTACATAGATTGTTCTTTGATACTCATATGCTCTCCACATTCTTTCTTAATTGATTCAATAGTCACGCTATAAGTTCAAAGGATAAATTATTCTTCACCACCTTGTATGCTAGGTCAACTACTTCATATGACATGTTGTTCAACCAACTTGAGGTGTAGATTTTTTGAGCTATCACATGGATGCCAAACTTCAATTCTGTGTCAGTCACACCACTTAGCTTCATGCATTTTCCATCCCATTTGACAAGAGTCCACTTTCCCAAATCAACCCAACCTAGGGTTTTAGCTGTCTTTTCTTTGTTTAACATGGGAAATCTAATGATCTTGTGTATCATCTTCTTGGTTATCAAGATAGGATGATCTAACCATAGTTTTATGTGATGAACATAGCTCAAAATGAGTTTGATTCATTTTACAATAAAAATCCTTTGGTATGTGTAGTATATGCATCAAATCCTTTGTCTCCAAGTGTTTATGCTCAAGTTTCAAAATTCTATACACACAAAGTTCATTGTATGCCTCATTCATTTCGAAGATTCACACCTCCTAAATAAAATAGTGATAGAAAGAATGAATGTCATGGACAAGAAGTACATTCAGTGGAATTTGTGATTGTTCTCTACTTGGGTCAAGTGCTTCCACAATTGTTGGACTTAGTTTGAGTGTGGGAGCCTTGTAATGAACTCCATGAACCAAAATTTTAGAACCTTGTTGCTTGAAGATTCCATCACTCTATAGGGTTTTAAACATGGGAGAATCTTCAACAAAAAATACTAAAATCATTCAGAGGATCTGAATTCACTCTTAACTCTTTGCTCTAAAAATTCGCAGTCAAAAAATACAATCAATTTTTTCCTTTTGAACAATTTTAGTCTTTATGAACACCATTAATTCTTTGTACAATATCCACTTAGTGACAAGTTGTCCTCCACCCACTTTGGTCTTTAATTCTTAGAAGACACCTTCAATTCGATAATGTGTCATGACTCAGTAGGAACTACCAACTCAACATCTGTATCCTAAAAAAGATATGCAACCCAACCTTGCTTGGTAAGATCTTGTGACCCAACCTTGCTTGGTTACGTCTTGAATTTTCCCTCATCACTTGGTCATCCTTGTACATGTTGAATGTTGATATAGATCCTTCTGCTTGCTAGCTAGAACTAATTTTTGATGATTTCTTCTAAATCATAGTTCCAGTGATCTCCATAGGGAAATAAGTTGAAATGTTTAGGCCACCCAACTTATTGACTTGGGTGTCAATAATTTTGAGACTCTAGTTTGCATTCTCTGGAGATTTTTGGACTCATTGCTATCTCATTTGTTTTTTGATGTTGTCAACTTTGGCTTTCTTTTCATCTTCTATTCTACCTATGTTCATACAACTCTTGGCAAGATGTCCAAGTTCTGCAAAAACAAAACATCTCTTTGTAGTGTCTCTTTTCGTGATGTGATCTCTCACACAATTTTCTACAATGTGCCCAAACTCACCATAGTAGTGATATCTACACGATGTTTTGTAATCCTTTCCAAATATTTCTTTCACAATTTTCTCTATTAGGTTCCACTTCTTGGTCTTCCACTCTGAAGATCTATGTCCTTGTTTGTTGCAATTGTGACACTTTCCTTCAAACTTAGATTTCTCTATGCATTCACTTTCTCTATGACCATGCTTATTGTAATTGTAATATTTTCTATTGAATTTTTCATTACTATTGCTCCAAAACTTGTTGGATGTATAACCAATCTTACCATAATGATTACAAGTAGGTATTTGTTTACTTTTGAGCTCCTTGCTAAGATGATTCACCTTCTTTTGTATATTCTAATCTAGCTTATCTTTTATGTCTATATTGAGTTTTCTAATTCAATTGATTCATTCTTTCTTGAGATTTCATCATTATATCATAGGTTCTTTTTTTGATACTAAGATGATTTCATACTCTTTCATTCTCTATCCTTAGATGATAAGCTCTTGATTTGCATAACTTAGTTGATCAATAAAGTTTTCTTGCTAAAGGGATAGTTGCCAAATTTCATTGTCCTTTTCTTCTATCACTTCTTTGGCATTGTTTTTTTCTTCCATGACTTCACATAATCTAACTAATTGGATTTTTTCTCTCTTTCCAGCTTTTTGACTTCTTCTTGAAGATTGGAATTCTTTTCTAATAGGTCTTTGATTATTGCATCAGCTTCATCTAAATTTCTTTCTCAACATAAGTCTTCAATTCTATCTTCAATGTAGAGATTTTTATCCATTTGTATTGCAAGATCTTTCCTTCTTTGCAATGATTGAGAGAGTTTCTCCTTTGCTATCTTGAGTTGTCCAATATCTAACTAAATATCCATCTTTTCATTCTAAATATCCTTTTCTATCTTATATACCTCCATTGCCTCTAATATTATCTTAAGCTATTAAACTTCTTCTTTGAGAAATAGTAGCTCTGATACCAATTGCTGGAAATATAAGGTACGCTAGGTTACTGAGAGGGGAGGGGTGAATCAGGAACCTATACAACTTTAGCTCACTTCACCAATTAATCCTTCATATATTATTCTAATCTAATTGCATGCATGAAATAATGAATGCAATAAAACATTCATAACACTTGGACACAAGATATGGGGTATGTGCAGGATCATGGTAAAACAAACTATGCCCTTAAGTGGCAATGAAAAATTAAAAAAATCAAGCTTCTGTCAACTTGATGTGCAATTTTAGCCTTGTTATGAACTTTCAATAAAAAAATTGTGAGAAAAGAATATATAGGAAATTGAATATATATTTTGAACTACTAGACCTTATTTGAAGAAATAAAAAATTGATTGGACAAAATTTTGAATTTTAATGCAATAGTACAAATATTTTAGGACAAAAATAAGAAGTAGGTGTGTGTCTTACCACCTTAATCAAAATAAAATGATAATGGTTTTAAATAAGATTTTAGATATAAGAAGTAGATTCATTCCTGGATGTGACACATATTCTTAGGAATTTTAATTCAAAATGATTAATTAATTATGAATTTTCTACAATTGTATTTTTGCAATAAAAATACTCCTGTGTTTGACCACCTTAATTAATTCAAAACTTTAAAAATTTTAATTTTTCTTTTATTTTCCATATAGTAGAAAAAGTATATAATGTGATGCATCTTTTGGATTTAAAAAATGTTATACTGCTGAAAATTTATATGTGTTTTTCAATTAGTTTGTCAATCAATGCTTTATGCCTAACTCAATCAGAAAATTAATAATAATTACTTATTAAACTAATAATTTGACAAAAATTACATTTATGGAAAGATAAGAACATTCTTAAGAAACCATTTTCATTTCATCATATTAGGATGAAAAAAAGTCATCAGACACATGTTTGAAGTAAAAAAACACACAAGAATAGGCCAAAAACATGTTTTCGAGATATTTTTTAAGTTGACCATGTAGGGTTAGTATCCAAAGAAATAATACACCTTATAAAGGTATTAATATTTTGGTTTGATATTAGGATGTGTGGAAAAAAAGTCATAATAGATTTTGAAAAGCTTTGAGCCATTTGAGAATGACACATTTTATAGATTGCCACTTTTTGGCATACCATGATCCTACACATACCCTATGGTGACCCATAAACCTTCCAATTTGAAAGTAAAATTGGGGTGGGGATGATACCCACATGATTTAATACTACATAGTAAAGTTATCCTTTTGAGGCTTACAATTGATCACTACTTGTGATCTTCCCTATTAGGAGAAATAAGGACTTTGAGGTCCACCTTGTTAAAGAATTTACAAACATACAATGAAGTATGCACTCATTTAGGAGATTTAGCAAAAAACTGCTAAGTCCACTTGGTTAAAGGGTTTAACTAATACACCTCTTAGAAAGAATCAGTGTCTAATCTATGATGTACAACTTTTATTTTTTGAATAAGATTCCTTAAATTGAAATGATCACCTTGTTGTGATAGATGAAATCTATGTCATTCCTTATATTGCTTGCAGCCTTCTTCAATTTGCACTCATACACTTCTCATTGAAACACTTGGATATGATACAATGAATTACATATATATCAATCCAAATAACTAAATATTGGAGTCAGCTACAATACCAAATTCTTCAAAATTCACAAAGTTGGCTTAGCTAGTGTAACATGAGTTCAAAAGACAAACTTGGTGATGTTTTGAGACTCAACAAACACTGTCAACTCTCAAAAAATTCTAGCACTTGGTTGAAGTTGAAGCTCAGTCCATACTAATCACTTTGAGTAGCACAAACTTGGTTAGCACCATGTGATTTAGTTAACATTAAGAAACTTGTTCAATATTGAATCACTCGGTTGACACTACATGACTCAATCAACACTAGATTCACTTTGTTAACACTGCGAGTTTGGTAGACACTGTAGAACATGGTTAACACTAAAGAGCTCAACTAAGACTAAGATCTTCATCACTTCTACTAGATATCTTAGTAGACAAAGTTGCAATTAGGCTATATCATAAACTGTCTAAACTTCTTGGTAAACATTGTGAAGCTCAACATGAACTACAATTTGATTTTTTAGTTCAATAGCAACTAAAACACTTGGTTAACATTACTAGATGAATGATAATCTAGGTAGAAACTATAGAGCTCAATAGCAATGTTACCAATTTACTAAGTGTTGAGTCACTAGTAGAAAAATTGGTGTTAGTGTTAATAGGTATACTCTTTGAAAGTCAATGAGTGTGTCAATGAACACTTTATGTGTAGCTCCATTAGAAAATAAATAATAGTTACCTACTGAATTAATAATTTGATAGCCATTACATTTGTGGAAAGATAAGAACATTCTTATGAAACCCTTTTCATTTCATCAAATTTGGGTGAAAAAAGTCATCAGACACATGTTTGAAGTAAAAAACACACAAGAATAAGCCAAAAACATATTTTTGAGACATTTTTGAAGTTGACCATGTAGGGTTGGTGTCCAAAGAAATACGAGGCCTTATAAAGGTATTAAATTTTTTGTTTGGTATCAAAAATGGGTGAGAAAAAAGTTAGAATATATTTTGAAATACGTTGTGCATTTTAGAACTACATATTTTAAATTAGATTGCCAGTTTTTGGCACACCAGAATCCTGCACTTAACCTTAACCGCATAAATAGGACACTCTCAAGAGTTCAAATTTTCAACTATGCATAACCACATTTTTAATCTTTGATACCACATCTTTAATCTTTGATCTGTACGACCTTAATATGTATATTGCTCTTTCAATCTTCTATAGAATCATTAGTATGTTGACATCAATGACAAAGATAGTCATGAATGCAACACATGATTATGATAATAATCTCCCTCACACTATACTAATTCTAGTATAATTTCTCATAGGATTATCATGATACTTCATGCTAACATGTTATCCTTCATGGAAACTTAAAAAATCCCATCTTTGGGTCTCCTTTTCCATAGGTTTTAAATCTCTAAAGAAGAACAAAGCAATGACCTAAAATTATGTCTAAAAATGACCCCAAAATAGTTACAAACCCTCTAAAAAGAGGGCACAACCCTAAATCATGATCAAGGGGGAGAATAAGTAAATTTCTAATAATATTTAATATTTCTTATTCCATAGGTTGCCAAATATTAGACCTTTTGCAAAAAAAATTACTTTTCAACCTTACTAGCCTTAGCAAAATTTATTGATTTTAATTATTTTTAAAATGGGACATGAAAAATTATATGACTTAAACTAGACATTAATAGTAGAAGGGTGATCAAGGTCATAATGATTTACTAGAAAAAGTAAGGATTGATGCAGAGAGGATGAGAGTTTGTTTCGGTTTGCAACTAGTCTAGGCAGCTTCATTTGCTTCTTTTCTAAATTATGGGGTTAGTTGTGTTTTGCTTGTCTCATCTCAGCAGTGGTCCCTATTTTAGCTAGTCAGTGATAGGGTTGTTTCTTTAGTGTATGTTTTGTTTTCACGTCAATATCTAGTGTGTCTAGCTCATGTATTTCACTTTTTGGTTTAGGTTTTTGTTGTTTGTATATTTGATGGCAAGTTTATTAAGGTGGGTCAGTTGTTTAATATTGTGGTTAAGGAAAAAATACTGTAAATCACTTAAAGTATATCGGTTTAAACATTAATAGACCTATCATGACTAGTTTCTTATTATGT
The DNA here is from genome assembly GCA_028749045.1 of Cupressus sempervirens. NCBI lineage: Eukaryota > Viridiplantae > Streptophyta > Pinopsida > Cupressales > Cupressaceae > Cupressus > Cupressus sempervirens. The sequence continues at coordinate 291,448,492 of CM053789.1, read as the reverse complement.
TATGCCTGGCTTCAAAGTTATGATGTCATTTCCTTAATTTGTTGCTTGTTCTTGTTGATTTGTTGATTCGTAATCAGATGGATATGTGGTTGTATTTAATTTAGTTTAGGTTTAGATCTGTATGCAAAATTGAGCTCAGTTGGAAAGGATATAGACTAGTAGGATCTTTCCTAGTTTATGATGTTGGTTATGATCATCCTGTTTAAATTTGCTTTTAGCTCTATTTGCATATGGACAAGGTAGTATCGATTTGATTTGGATATTATGGTTCATCTCATATTAGATGTTTAGTAGAGTTATATGATAAATTAGCAAGGAGCATATGATATTGGCTTAACATTTATCAGATTATTTATTGAAATTTATGACTGGTTTATGCTCCTGTATCTCTTTTTTCCCCCTTCATTTATCAATGTTTAATCATCCTGTTTAAGTGATTCATTGAGGTAAGTAAGAGTAGTTTATTAAGTTTTTAAGATGGGAGCTCTTATCACTTATTACATGATTTCAATATTTCTTGGGCTAAGTGATAGCTACTTTATAGCAAGACCTCTATTATTTGGCCTTCCAGAAGGATGGGCTAGGATTGAATTTATATACTTTGTTAGTCCACTCTTAGAGGTGGTAGCTTGATGGTCGATGATATTGAGAGATGTCTTGATGTCAAGTAATAATTTTATGTTACATATTGGCATGTTTCTTAGGCCAAGAACATATATTGAAGTTCCTTGTTTCTTTTATTGTTCTTTTTTTGTAAGCTCTGTTTTAGGGATGATCTATTACAATATGGTATTTTTTAGTTACTTGTAGTTTTATGATTAATTAAATAGGTAGGAAATATTCTTCTAATATTGTAAGTTCAAATTCTGCTAGTGTCTTCGCATACCTATCATTTAATAATATAGATGCATTTCCACTAACCATGTTGATTGACAAGCTAAGAAGGAAGGATGAGTGCATTGTTTAGATTGGGAAAAATGTCTACACAAAGGCGATACTTGACTCTATTTTTAGTAGGCATATTAGTCCTAGACAAGTGGGTTGTTAAGATGTTTTTAAATATAATCTGATTTGACTGGGGTATGCCCCTTTTATGCTGTTATTAAACAAGATGTAATTAAATATGTTGTGATCTATCTAGGGTATGCCCCTTTTAAGTTGTAATAATATAGGACGTACATCCTGGGCAAGGATGGAGGTTTTCTTCTATATTCTTTCCTACTAGTGCTTGTTTGAATGGAGAAAGTTGTAATTTATTCATTTAAATTAATAAAAATAATCAAGGCTTTGGTTGTTTACCAATAATAATAAAATAGTACAAGGGTGGTTTTCAAATCTAGAAATTCTAATGAAAATTCTAGAAAACCCAAGTCATGTTTGTATTGTTATCATGGGGTAGATGGACAGTAACTCCCTAAAATATAAAGTCAAACCCTTAAAAACTTCCACATTCTAAAAATTCATAGGGAGGCCTAAAAAATGCACCCAAATAGGGTCAGCAAAAGAAGTTATCACAAATGTCTGATTTTGGCAACCATTTAATGAAGGAAACGTTCATCATACCAAACATCCACATGCCACCACAAAGAACAAAATTACAATTCTTCTTATTTGAGATAAGAAAAGAAAAGATCCTTGGGGAGGGAAACAATCTCAACATGAGATTTTAGATGTCATAGATTCTTCACATAAGCTTGAATGAACTCAATATCAAACCTAGCCCCAAAGAATTTAACAATAACATTAAACTCTATAGAAAAGATTGCATGATTAATCTAGTGGTCAGGGATGAAAATAAAAAGCTTGCCATTTTGGTAAACCCCAAGAAATAGAGACTTCCTTTGTGGTGTAATGAAAAAAACCTTTGCCCATTTCCTTGATTCTACCACATCCTCCTTCATATTAGATCTCTACATTAGATCAAAAGGAAAAGAGACATTATAGGACCACAAAACAAGAGGAAAGCTCCCAATAATTGCTCCCCAACCCCAATACTATCTTCTTCATTTCTTGTATTTGTATAATAGTCTCCTAATACCAAGTTAATGCCCTCATAGCAAGAGGCCCAACCAATAAGAATCAAGTTGGTAGCCAAACTTCTATCATTTTTTGCTCTTGCCAATCTTCCTACCCAAATTTTCCATAAAGTAATTGTATACTTTAAATTTGCATGTTACTCTAGCTATTTTTAAATAGATACCATCTAAGTACTTTGAATATAAATTAACAAAAATTAGTTTGTTTCTAATATATGACTTGTATAAGTGAACTTTTTATATTCCTATTTTCAATAGGATGAAATAGTGATAAAAAAAATTTGTATGCATTTTGATGGTAGATTACAAACAAATATCTATATCATCATTTTATTTTGATTAATAATTTCAAATGACAATAGGTCGCAATTTATAATTGAGTGTAGTTTTATACAAGTAGATGTAGGAATTCTAGTGACAATGTTGGCATTCACATTTTCCTTTCGATGACAATTATAAATGTGAAATAACAATCAATTATAACTATAACATAAGAAAAAAGAAAATATCAATAACAGATATAATAATAAAATAATAACATAGATAAATAGGAATAAAAATATTCATAGTATGATTCAATCTATATATTTATATATCCACTCTTGAAGGCAAGGAATTCTCTGTTAATGTTCTATGGGATATGCTTAGTTATGAATCAAGTAGAGGTGTATATAGTTATGATATAAAATCATGAATTCAAATTGTGGAAGTGCATATAAGATAGATTAATTATTTAATAAAATCCCCAAGGAATGTGGTTGCATTCCCTCTCTATGGACATGCATAGATACAATAGAGACATGAGTAGAATATAGAAGCCGAATGGGAGAGTTGAACTATTTACATAAATAAATTTCCCCTCTTCCTCTACGTAACCCCCCACCTCTTCGACATCTATATAAGACGGTGTGAACATCCATCAAATAATTTTTAAAAATTTCCAGTTCCTCTTTTGATAATCACACCCTTCAAAAATAATTATAGACTAAAAGGAATAAAGAAGAATTTTAACGAATGATTAGTTTTCTTTGTAAATTATGTAATGTGAATGAAATTCAATTTTTTTCTTATATTTTTCTATTATTTGATGTTTTGAGCTAGCTACATCTTTTGAAAATTAGAATAAAATTAAACTATATGTGGTTTTTCCTATGAAGAATAGGTTTACGTGGACAACTGTAATGCTTAATTTGAATTGTGCAAAGAATGGTGAATTTTTAAAAGAAGACATAAGAATTTATATCATTTTTTTTTCTATATTTGGTTGTTTCCTTAATTTATGGAGAAAAATATGTACCTTTTTTCTTGAAGAAACCATTATTGTAGTTCTTTAGAGGATGTTGAGAGAGATTTATCAATCTAAATTTTTGTTGACTAACATCTATTTAAGAGTGGATTTATATGTATTCAAGGTGAGGAATTACAATATGAGTATGGTTTGGTTCTCAACCTTTGTAGTAGTAGCTATCTTTAATTTTTTGAATTATACTTTTCTTGGCGCTTGATTTATCATGAGATCATATCCCAAAGTGTTCAAACCCCTTTATGTATGTCAAGTAAGATCATAGGATAACCAATATTTTAAATTTTGTCAGCAATTTATAAATGGATGAAATACCAAGTTAATGCATTCCACCTTCCAAATTCAACTCAAGTAGAAAGATCTAGGTATTTGGTGTGGTTTATTATTGTGTTTACTCTTGGTACTAGAGAAGGTTCTCACATTTATTAGTTCACTTCCTTTCTTCTTGTCAATGAAATTGACATTTCATAGTGATTTCTATTATAAATTCTTATGGACCATCTTTCAATTCCTAATTATTCTTTTGAGGCTTTGTATATTTCCTTGAAAAAGACTATCTTAGTGCCAGGGGTTTTTTTTTTAATAATTTTTGGGAAGACTTTTAGAACTGATGTACAAGATCTCATTTCTAGGGCTATTTATATTCCAATATATGGATATTTATCTAGTTAGAGGTTTAGGGTTCTTTTAAAACCTCTCTATTTATAATATTTAATTTCCTTATGTGCTTGACATCCCACATCTCTCCATTTTTGTGCTCTATTCAAATTCTCCCTTCAAGGAGTCTTACTTCTTATTAGTTCATTCATTTTGACCTTCCCTTTGGCTTGAAATTATATTTTTAGTTTTTTTGTTATGGGTTTGGGGCCCATTCTTATTTTACTTAATCACACATCAAGTTTCTATCCATATGAGTTCTCTAGTTAGCATCTTTTATCTAGGGGGTCCTACCTCTTGCTATTTCCATAATTTTGCCTTTTCTTTTGGCTTGATATTACATTTTTTAATTTATTTTTATGGGTTATGGTGAATAGAGTTAACACACATAAATAAATTGAATAACTTTATAATATTTAATGTAAAGCATATGTATGTATGTATGTATGTATGTATGTATGTATGTATGTACATATGTATATATATATACATATGTATACATACACACACACACACACACACACACACACACACACACACACACACACACACACACACACACACACACACACACACACACACACATATAGATTATATGTATATATATATATATATGTATGTATGTATGTATGTATGTATGTATGTATGTATGTATGTATGTGTATATATGTGTGTATGTATGTATGTGTGTGTGTAGATAGATAGATAGATAGATAGATGTTGGATGCTTGATATATTCGAATATGAATATGTAGAGACTTTAAATTTAGATTTTATACAACAACAAGATTACATATCTAAAAGAGAAAAGATGATCTTTAGCTATGTCACTAGAATAAGAAATCATGACGTTTCTTATAGTGCATTTATATAAATAATACTTTTAGGTATATCTTTCATATTTGGTACACCCTTATTTCTTAAGCATAAAAAATGTAATTCCTTGTTTTACTAGTAAGAATATTAGCTTAATATGATATATCAACAACATGTCAAATAACTTAGATGAAAACAATATTTCTAAGTGTAAACTATAAATTAAAAAGATAAAACTAATAACTTTATCACAGTTCTATCAAAAAATGATGTTGTTAACAAAAAAAAACTAGTCAAGCACATTTACATATTAAAAAAGGCAATTTATTTTCTAGTTTACATGTAAAAAAACAATTTGCACACATATTGCAACATAAGATTAGAAATTATTTAAAGAAATTTTGAACGAACAGTAATTTTACAAATATAGATTAAAAGAGGAAGAAATAAACTTAATTTATAATTCCAAATATTACCTAAGGATAATTCTTCCATAAAAATAAGATTATTTAATTCTTGTCAACCTCTTGTTCCAAATGTATTTATAAATTAAAAGAATTTTTTTGTTGTTGAAAGAAATAAATTGTAATATAGCTTTATTTTTAATTACTAGATTAATTTCAAAGAAAAAATATTCAATACCAATAACATAAGTATTTAATAATGTTATAAAGTAAATACTAATATTAATCAAATAATCTAATAGCTCTTTGGATAGTACCATGATAATCTAGCTTTTGGGGTAAGACTTTGAAATTTAAGTAAAAGAATTGACATGTTCAAATTTAAAACATTACTTTTGATTGTTAATAACGAGTAATCTTTTTGGCATATATTTAGTAAATATTAGTGTCATTGAGAATACAAAATATATTTTTAAATCATACTTCAAGTTAAAATTAAGAATACATTTAAGGTATGTGAATCTTATATTTCATTCAATTTATAAATATATTTAAAATTTAAAATAATAAATTATTTATCAAAACAAATAAATTATCATGTAACTTTTAATTTTATTTATTAATTCAAAAAGAAAAGATTCTTGATAGCAATATTATAAGTAATTAATAGTGTTATTCATATAATTTATAATGAAGAATCATAAGTTCAAGTTCATGACATGAGGAAAGACAATCAAGAATTTGAAATAAAAGACTAATTGATCTTAATTTAGTTACAAAATAATGAAAGTAATTTAAATATAATTGGGAAAAAGTTGCATCTTTAGTGAACAGAGTAATTTAAATCATTGAAGAATGTAATAAAGTAGATGTATCTGAAGATTGACCATGTTATATAATAGGCATCCATTAAAGGTTTTACTTCTCGTTGATATAAAAAACAATATAATTTCTCTTTTTTTTAATCCACAAATATTGTTTTTCACTTGTTTTTTGATCCATAATAAGTTTGTGCAGCAGTCATACCCAAAACAAGCAATGCCACCAAAAGAGAAGCGAAGTACCAAGGTCTGGAGCAATACTCCTCTTTGAACAAATAATATATTACTAATCAGAGCAAATTGTTAATGCATGAAAATGCCCTGGATGACCACCTCCTGTAGTCCACGCTGCAACGAATGCTTTTTAAATAGCTGGAAAGTGAACACGGTGCGAGGGTACAATTTGACGGAGAAAATACTTCATTTTCCCAAAGTACATAATAATTTAACAAATTACCATCTACTCAGCAGACTGCAAGAACAGTTAACAAACGCAGGCAAGAAAATATCGGAATACGATTCTCAGCCATAATTTTAAGGCAAACCAGAGGGCAATATCTTATGAATATACATGAATTAAGCAAACACCGGCAGAAAGAAAAACATGATGCTTTAAATGTTTCAGAATTTTTAGGCTTCTGGGAATTTTTAAACTTTACAGAATTTGAAACATAAACTAGCTTATATATATTTATATATATATAAAATTCGAGAGTTATTCTTTTCGAATTGCCTCAGTCCTTGAGAAGGATTCAACTTATATATATATATATATATATATATATATATATATATATATATATATATATATATATATATATATATATATATATATATAAGCTAGTTTTTATGTTAAAATTAACATTTATATTGAAGAAGTAGGGTGGAATTTGATTGTCCTATATTTATTTTTGTTTAATTATATTTAATAAATTTTTGAAATTTTGATAATACAAAAAATATTATATATAATTATACCAAGAAATATAGAACAATTAAAATTTAACAAATGTTTATGTTCTTGATTTCTTTTTCTAACTTTCTTATTGTTCTTGTATAATATTTTTTATCTTTTATTTAATTTTATTATTTATCAATTATATATATATATATATATATATATATATAATGTTGTATATAATATTATATAATTATAATAGAAAATATAAAATAGTAAAATAATGAATAAGCTTAGATTACACAAGCATATTATAAAACCCAAATAACAGAGAATTTACACAGCCCGCGCCGACCCAAAATTATAGATGCGAACACATATAAAACCACCAAACAAATGACATCTACTTAACACAGAATAACATTACTGACTTCCAATGAAAGACAAAACCCAATGAAAATGATTCAACCGCGTACAGTAAAAATGAACGAAACAATATGAAGTAACTTACCTCAATATTCTCTAAAATTTGAGCTGTGTTGTCAATGAAGCCGCTGGAAGAAAATGGGCAGAGTTTCCAAAAAGGTCATTACTCCAACGAAAACCCTCTCGCCCGTTTCAATCTATTCACAATAAATAGAAACTATCTCAAATATATTATCATACATAAAATCACAGAGCCAATGCTATTTATTTAGCTGGTAACCACACCATTGTTGAAGAAAAAAACAATTACCCAATTACAAAAGAAAAGCAAAGACAAGCACAAAGGAATAATGTCAGAGGGTGATATTAAAGATCTTCATAAATCTGAAGACAAGAATCAATTCTTACAAATAAATCTATAGAATTAAAATGACGAAACAAATGTATGAAAAACTCTAAAATAAAAATATGAGGTCAATTGTAGAGGTGTTAGCGAACAAAATCAAAATGTCTTCCAGTTGCCCGGGTATTAAATCCAGCACAAATTTTTTAAATTTTCTCATGTCAGCTAAAGTACTTGCAGGGTGATTCTAGATATACAAATGTTTGAAATTTCATTTAAAAAAAATCTCAACTGAGTCAAAACAGGTCTAAATTTTAACATTAAAATGGTAATTTTGACATTAAATGGTAATCCTTTATCAAATTTTTAGTGATTTTATAATGTCAAAGTCTTATGCCTATGCCTAAAGCAATATCTTCTCCCAAGGTGGCAAAAATGGTAGAAGAAAATGATGTGAATGGATCAATTAAAGAAATTCATACTTTATTTTCTCATTCACATAAACCAGAAGGAAATATTGATATGGAATCCTACACTACCAAAGAATTAGGGCTTAGAGGAATGTGTAATGATCATATGGACTTATTAGAGGATGTGTGCACCATGATGGAGAAAGTGATTGTTTCTTCTTATAAAGAAGATGAAATGAGTGATCAAATAGGAAAAGAGAAAGAAATGCATCATGAAAAAATCCAATTTGATAGGGATATGTATTTAGATTTAAAGTATGATATAAGGGGTCAAACAACAACCTTTCCAAATGGAGAAGAAAATCATAATTGCATCTAATACTTTAACTCTTTAAAAATGAAATCATCTATGACATGCAATAGGAAGAAGAGTTGTGTTAGGATTAAACTATGGATAGAAATAACAATTACATGCAAATATAAACAATATTTGAAAATAATAGATCACACAAAAAAGAACACAAGACACCAAGATTTAATATGGTTCACCCAATCCCTGGGCTATGTCCACCAAATAGAATGTCTGATATTATTTCAACCTAGTGATTACAACTTGATTACAATTTTTAATCCTTTACAACTGAATACTGCCACAAGGACCAATTTTTGCATCACAACACTGAAACAATCCCTAACCCTAAGCCCTTTTTTACAAGTATTTTAACTGCTTTAGGGTTATAATTAATAATTTCATGTTGGCCAAAAATCCCATCAAGGAATTATGGAGTATGTACAATACTTCCCTAATCAATCACCACAATCTAACAAGTTGATTCCAAAATCAGAGATTTTTGATGATGGATATACTCCTATGTCCAAAGATGTGGAGCATGCTAAGAGTCTTAGAGTTGGAATTCAAGGAGAAAACTTATATTTTAATCCAAAAGAAGTTAAGAATTTCCATATTTTAACTCACCATGGTATTTATTTTCCTTAGTCAATAAACGGATTTTAATGATTATACTTTAATTCCCTAGAGGTTAGGTACTTGCCTTCTACATACTCTAATTAGGATTTATTGTTGTGCGTCACATTTTTAGGTTACATGTGTTTCTCTGATTAGTTCCCTTTGTTGATTTCTTTGAGGGACTCTATGACTCTATGATAAAGCACATCATTCTCCCACCTCTGGGTTTGCCAACCTCCTTTGTAGTTCTTGTCCATAGTTCCTTCTCCATAGAACTAGAACCAACTATTCCTAGGGTATTAGATCTACCAAAAAAATATTAAATTTTCTCATGTTAGCTAAAATACTTGTGGGGTGATTTTAGTTTTACAAATATTCAAAATTTCATCTTTTTGAGCCTAAAATGAGTCAAAACAAGCCTAACTTTTGACATTAAAAACACTTCATTTTTTTGGAAATCAGCTTCAAAGTCATAAGTTGTGACAAGTTAATGAAAGGTGATAAAATACATGTTTTTCATGGCAACATTAAACTTTAAATTTTAAGAAGTTAACGTTAGAGGTTGAAAACATGTGTTTCCATTTGAGATCTTAACCTCTTATCCCGTAAAAGGATTAACAATAAAATTCCAAACACGAAATCAAAACCCTAAACCTTAACCTCCAAAAACCAAAAAGGTTAAGATTGAGAATTAAATTATGTGTTTTAAATACAATTCTTAACCTCTTTACCCAAATGCCTTAGGTTAAATTTTGAGAGGTTAATTAATCTCATTTAAATTAGCTATTTTTGGGACTTGTAATAAGAAAATCATTTTCATAATTGATATCATTAAATGAAGTTCTCATAAACATCATAGTTTGATGGAAAAATATTCCAAACTCTTCATAGTCAAGGTGAAATGGGTATTAGTAGAATGGAGAGGGACACTAGGTAGACATTAAAATGACCAACTCAAGAATCGATGTTACTTCCCAAAATAAAGAGAAATTTAATAGTGTCTTTTTCGATATTCTTGTGACACAAATATGAATGTGAAAATATGATCGGCTATGCTGATCTATTTTATCAAATGCCTATGTAGAGTGTGCTACAAGATTCATCAAAGTTTGTAATACCATACCATGTAATACAAGGCATCGAAGCTATTTCATAGAATTCCTATCATAGGTTTAGAAAGAACATTTGCCAATGAAGGCTCGCCAAAGAGGTTGAAGGGATATATCTAAAAAAAATTATGCATAATGGTCTGATCAGTGTGAGGGATGGTTTGGATAAATATTGATAGGAACATTCCATGGAGCTTTACGCAGTGCCAAACTCACTAAAAATTATATTTTAAATGCCATCTGATCCAACTTGTAAATTATTTTCCAAAACTCCCTCAAAGCATGCATATATGCTTATTCTACCATTGTACATGCCCTTTTGATGAATGAGGGCCGTAGAACTTGATTGGTTCAAATAAAAAAATAACAAATATTGATTGGTGAATACTTGAGTGCGCAGGAGAACCATTCGATATAATGATTTCCTAATTAATAGATAGTTCCATTAGTGTAACATGTTGGTTAGCTATTTGTTTGGAAGAGAGAAGAAATCTGAAGCAAAACATTTGTTCTTATTGATATAATAGCGTAACCAATATCTCCTTCATCTAGGTAAGACTAATTAGTAGGTGTAGGCTATTGACTAATGTTTCTCTTTGATGCAAAATTTGAAATGACTCTGTCATGACAAATAATATGAAGATATGGCATTTGTGACAGTGGTAATGTGAAATCTCTTTTTATTACATTGTTGAAGACAACTATTTTAATATATCCGAATATTCTCCTCACTTATCATGGCAAGCAGTTAGGTTTATTAAATCCTAGTAATATTCACTTGGTAAGTAAAGTGGCACATGTCAAACCTATATGCTAGAATTGCAAGGTTTGTGAAATATATTTTAGGACTTTATTGTAAAGTGGATTTTGAAAGGATGTTTCTTAGTTTCTTTATTTTAAAACAAACATAAACACTAGCTTGGAGATAGTTGCAATTTCTTTTAGACTGGTTCCTTGAACTGAATAAGGAATTCATGATAATGATGTCAAAATTTTCCTTTTCCACCATGATTGTGTTTTTTTGTTAAGAAAAGAAGTAATTAATGGGTGCTGACCCAAAGTACAAAAAAAATACTAGAAAGATCCAGACAAGCATGATCTCTCTCTATCAAATACAAAGGACTAAAAGTGATCGACCTACAAACCATGGTTAATAATGAAAATGAAAGGCTTGGGGCAAGCCCCCATAATATTTGTAGACTTTAACCAACAACAACAAAGGACCAAAGTGTTCCCTTTAAAACTTCCAGCAATCACTCGATCATAAGAGAAACTAAGATAATAGATCACCATAAGAAACAAGTGAACAAACTCAGGCCATCTACTCCTATTAGAATAGTAAGAAAAGAAATAAGAAAAAACAATACTAAACCTCTAGCCTTGGAAAAAAAAATGCATATCATCCAACCATAGGTACAGGCAAAGCTCTAACCTTAACAAACATAGTCAAAAGTCTTCTAGCACTCGAAAAACTCCAAAAACACCATACCAAGAGGAGTAGAGAGGAGGAAGACCAAGCTCTAGAGGTAAGAGCAACTCCCCCTTACTATGCTAACAACACTACTAAAAGTAGCACAAGTATTTAGTATCTCAATAGGAGTCTCCTCTTCTTCCCAATACCCAAATATAATCTCCACATCATTAAGAGATTGCTCCACCTCCATAGGAGTAGCAAACTAAGAAGCTAAGAGTAAGACCCAGGCCACCTCTATAGGACATAAAAAAAATCTCCACACTAAAGTTTTTAGCTATGGAGTTATGAGTCATCCTTTCTTTACTACTTGAAGTACATCACCTGTACATGCTCTCACTAGCCAGATCTCTTACAATAGGAAAGAGATACTCACAAGAAATGGGAGATTAGCCATTGAACACATTCACAACCACTTTCCTCTAGCAACCAACTCCCTCTATATGTTTTTTCCCCACCTTTATAGGGTCCTCCACCTCAATAGGAAGCACAAAAGTGAAATAATAGGACAGAGGAAACCTCCACCACACGTGCATCCAAGGCTCTAAAATGACTACCTTAACAACAGTCAAGTTCCAAATAGAGGAAACATTCACCTCAAAGCATGAGAATCCAAAATAATCCCCAAAGAAAAAACATGAAGTGGTAAGAGAATCTCCAAATGATGAACAAAAAAGCCCAGCCAAGGGGAGCTATCAATAGTAAAACCCCTAAAAATGAAAACTCTATTGGATACAATTGATTAATTATTTATTGTCTTTGATGTTAAAAAAATTTCATATCATTATTAGTTAGTATATGCAAAGCTCACTCAAGCAGTGAAGATACTTTTCTATGTCTATTGAGTGTTCCTTTGATTGCCTAGTTTAGAAGGCAATGTCTACCAAGTTCCCTTGGGCATCGAGGGAAAGACCATAGAAGGTGAGTGTTAATTGAGCTCACTTGGTTAATGTAGAAAAGGTGGATGGAACTAGTGCTAACTGAGCTCACTCAGTTGCCAATAGATTTTTACAAGTTTGTAGTGTTAACCAAGCTTTTATTGCTTAACACATGAAATCACTTCTGAATTAGTTTCTATTGAGCTAGGTCAGCTAAAAAAGGATTTTTTTATCTTAGAATATTAAGCTCAATTTATTTATCTATTGGTTCTAGCCGACAAAGGTGATGAATGTTAATTATTCTAAGTTGTATATGAACCAACTTGACAATATGAGAGATATAAGTATAAGGACAAGTCATGGATTCAAAAATTGTGCAAGTGAAGATGTGTTGAATGTATTGAAGATTTAATAAGGAAGAGAGTAAGTGAATTTAAAGGATAAATAAAATATCCTTGTGGAGTAGAAAAGATATATTCAATAAGGAAGGATCAAGTACAAGCCCAAATAGAGATATGTAATCAGCAAATCAGTCACATTCAAATTAGGTCATCTCATTGTTACTCTCTAACCATAAATCTCCTAATAGAGTTGGCTTAACAAATTTTTGTAAATCCTCTAACAAGGTGGTGGTTCTATTGAATTATCTCAAGACCTCTAAGAAGGCCACTCTTAATAGGGTGATTAAATTCTTTAATACGATCACACCTAATAGTGTTTTTTTTAACCATTAATAGGGTTGGCTTCTAACAGGGCTCACTTCAGAAGAGTGAAATTAGTAACTAGTTGCAGTTGGTGGTTTTTCCCAAATTGGGTTTCCATGTTAAATCCTAGTGTCAAATGTGTTCATACTATTTTCTTTTATGTGTTTTCAACTAAGTTAAAATAATGGTAATTACATATAACATCTCAAATTTGCATAATTAGTAATTACAAAGTTACAACATTTTATGTGTGTTTACCGAGCATCAACATTATCTAGTTATCAGAGTTTATTTATTTATACTGACATCTAAGGGATCTGGGACTTATTTTAGTAGTAACTAATTTACCCTTCACCTCTCAGTTACTCCTCTTATATTTCCAACAATTGGTATTAGATCTTTTGGTGATTGTAGAGAAGGTTTTAAGGGCCTAAGCTAATGATTAGGATATCTTATAGAAGAGAGATCCCCAAGCTAAACAAAGAAAATTTTGTAACATGACAAGGACTCATGAGGTTACATTTGGCTACTATCATTGACTTAGGATGTAGATATCTTGTTACTAAATACAAGACTCCACTGGAACATTATCTGTTGAAGATATTTCTGAAAAGAAGAATCATAACATCATGATGGAAAGTACTTTCGATTGAAACTATGAAAGGTTTTTTAACCCTGTGGTTAAACCACCATAATTTTGATAGAAACTAAGAGATTTAGTTTCTATTGAAAGTTTGGAAAAAGAAATTGATAGAAACTAAGTTTCTATCGAAACTAGCTAGATCGAAGGTTATATGAATAGTTTGAAGTTTTTTCAGTGATTTCCTTTCTTCGGAGCTGAATTACCAGGTTTAAATGGAGCACTAAAGACCTAAAACTCTGAGCTAGCTTTCTAATAACTATGAATTTGGTGCTTTTCAAAATTTTTAGGTATATATTTTTTAACGTCAATTGAATATAGGATTATTATAAAAAATAAACTGATATATTTGGTGCTCATGGAAAAATAGTAAGTAAAAAAATAAAAAATTTGAAAAATAAGTATGGTCTCCATATTTGAGTCACCTTTCAATCAGTGTTTTTTTTTTGAAATTGGGTAAATATATAATATGTTACATGTGTCAAAAGCCACGTATGTCTAAATTAGTATTATGTCAACTTTAAACTACAATAAAATATGAAATACTAATGATAAAGATATAAGACCAACTCTATGATTTAGGTATGGATGTTAACAAACTAAATTTGAAAGAATCACATTGATATCTATTGTAGAAAAAAATTTGTGTGTCAAAAATAGTGTCATTCTTTTACAATCAGGTTTTTGATATCATACCAATTTTCATAGGAGAAAAAAAAAAATTTCAATAAATTCAATTTTATATATATATATATATATATATATATATATATATATATATATATATATATATATATATATATATATATATATATATATAGAATTTAGACACAAAATCCTAAAAGACTTTAGTTTACTTCATCTTCAAATTCCTAACTCTTAAACAAGAATTTGTGTTTGAAAGTGAAAGTTTTCTTGAAAATTCAGAGTTTAGTGTTAGTTTAGGCAAAAAAGAGTAACCCACTATTGTGGGCTCACCCGATGATTGATATTACATCTACTCTTAGTTATGCTAAATTTGATGAAGTTAAAGATTGCAGGATAGCTTATGAGATGTGGATCAAGCTAAAACACATATATGGAGGAGATGACAATGTATGAAGAGCTAAGGCTAAAAGTCGTAGAGGTCATTTTGATTAGATGAAAATGAAAGAAGATGAGAACATTGCAAAATATGTGCAAAGAATCAAAGCAAGTGTAAGTGCAATCAAAGCATCTAGAGGAGATATTAAAGAGAAAACAATAGTAAGCAAGGTAGTTAGAACTCTTCTTCCTATTTATGCAATCAGAGTGTTTGCTATTCAAGAAATGTGATGTGATCCAAATAATAAAATATCCTTGGATGCTCTAGTTGGAAGATTAATAGCTTTTGAGTTAGATAACTTTGATAACTACATTTCTAGTTCAAAGGTTATTGCATTTTATTTTAAAGCTAAACTCTCACTCAATAAAAAGGTTAAGAAATCAAAGTCTAGTCAATCGAGAATTGAGGAAGAAGAATCAGAAGAAAGTTTAGACAGTGATCTTGAAGTTGTTGAAGCACTACTTGCAAAGAATTATTCCAAAGGTAGAGGAAAGTATAAGCATAAATTTCCTCTAATTTACTTTTGTTGTGAAGAATTTGGTCACATTGTTGCAAGGTGTGCAAATAAAGAGATCAAATATAAAAATAAAAGCAATAAGCAAAAAGGCAAGAAGGATTCGAAGAGCTACAAGAATTGTAAGGACAAAGGTAAGAAATCTTTTTTTATAGCTAAAATTTTTGATAATAGTCAAGATGAAATTGTATATATTTTTGTAAAAGATGAATCTAATGATGAAGAAGATAAGATGGAACTTATCTCTCATGTTAGCAAAAAATGATATATGGATGATTGACAATGGATGTTAACATCATATGACTAGAGACAAAATAAAATTTAAGCACATGGAATATTATGATGGAGGTAGTATTTTATTGACTAAAGAACTTGTATGTGACAATTTGTATTGTGTTGAAGTACTAAAGAATAATCTACTGAGTATGGCACAATTGAATAATAATGGATTCAAGGTAGAATTCATGAATGGATAGGCCAAACTACTTGATGGAAAGGGAAATCTAGTTGGATTTGGCAAGGAAACAAAAGACAATCTATTTTATTTTGATCTTAGTAATTGTTCATGTTTTATTGCTCAAGTTGAAAAAAGATGGTTATGGCACAGAAGGCTATGTCATGTAAACTTTGATAATCTAGTTAAGATAAGAAAAAATAGAAGAGTAAGAGGCATTCCTAGTTTGAAAAAGCCTAATATGGATTTATGCAAGAATTCGCAAATTGGTAAGACAGGAAAAACTAGTTTCAAAAGAAAAAACTATTAGTCATAAGAAGTCTTAGAAATTGTTCAAGTAGAATTAAGTGGACCTATTGGAATAAAGAGTTACATTGGAGAAAAGTTTTTCATTTTTTTTTATTGATGACTATTCTAGAATGATGACTGTAATGTATCTAAAAGAAAAATTAGAAGCCTTTCAAAAGTTCAAGTGGTACCTAGCAAGAGTAGAAAGAGAAACAAGAAGGAGATTGAAATGTTTAAGATTAGATAGAGGTGGTGAATTCATCTCCAGTGAAATCAATAATTTTTTTATTAAAAGAGGAATTAAAAACAAGTATTAGGCCTTGGTACGGTACAGTAGAATGGTATAACTGAAGGAAGAAATAGATCTATCATGGATTGTGCAAGAACCCTAATGTTTGAAAAGAGTGTTGCTCTCAAATACTAGAAGGAAGCCACTAGAAATGTAGTACATACCTTGAATAGAGTAAAATTCAAGAAAGATTCAAATAAAACCCCTTATCAACTATGGTATGGCTACAAAACTAATGTAGGTTACTTGAAAGTATTTGGTAGCAAATATTATATCTTGAAAGAGTCTAGAAAAGGAAAATTTGATGTAAAAGGCGATGAAGGCATATTTCTAGGATACTCTTGCAAAATTAAAGCATACAAATGTTTAAATTTGTCTACTCATAAAATAATACAAAGTGCACATGATATAATTGATGAGTTTGCATAAAAGAGCGAAGAAGAAAGAAAAAAAGAACTAGAGGATTACAAAAGATTCATTTACTATGAACCTAATACCCTGCCAAACCTATTCAAAAGAAAGGAGGCTTCATTTCTCAAGTCCCCAAAATCTCCAATAGTCACTAAGTTACAAATAGTACAACTTGAGTCATATTCAGAGGCTATTAAGCTAGTTCAAACTGAGTTTGATGGACTCGAGTCATAGATAGTAGAACCTCAGTTTGATACTAAAGTTCATGATGATGATGGGGTCAAGCCAAATAATAGAATGGACACAACAAGAAAGGGGAAACCTTATTAATTATGAAAAATGCTAATACACTCAGTAAAAAGAAAATAGACTTCAAAACAAGCCCTATGGGCTTACAATAGCATAAATCTAGAGATAATTTCTTTTTCCAGTACCTTCCCTCCAACTCCACTCCGAACTGCCTTTTACAATGCCAAAAATGTTCTTAAATAGCCCCCAAAGGGTTAAGGATTAGGAATACATTCTAGAAAGTACTAGTTGGAATCCACTACTCAAATAGAAAGCACCAGAAGTCGCATTAGAAATCAACACAAAATTAGAAGAATCCAGAAATAGTAGCCGAACTTTAGGAAGGCATAACTTTTGAACCGTACCTCTGATTGACAAATTGTTTACATTTTTGAAAAGCTCTCGAAGCACTCTATAGCTCTATGGAAGAGCTTCACTCATCTCTCATTTTTTGGCACTATTCGAGGTCATTTAATGTCCCTAACCTGACTTTGAAGCATTCTTAGGAGGTCCCCCAGAAGCTGAAAAATTGCAATAACTTTCAAACCATGGGGCCTTTTGACCTGATTCTTTTTTTGGAATGCTCTAAATTACAATTATAATCATCTGACCAGTTTACACCTTATAATTCACAAAAAATATGGCTCAATTATATAATCCTATTTTTTTGGCATTTACACGTATTCCAATGTGCTTTAAAACTCTAAAAAACTCTAACCCAGAACACTAAAAGTGGAATTGTGAGAGTTGGAATATTTATTTGACCCAAATGGGTATCCAAAAATGAAAAAACATGAATCAAAAACTATATCTAGGTATAATTTTTTTTTTTGGTGACACAAGATTGCCCTTATACCTCTGGATGCTCCTACATCAGACGAAGACATTGAACTCATTTAAAACCAAAAGAGCTTGTGTTAGAAAGATATGTTAGAAGGTAGCATGCACCTGATCAAATCATTGAAGATAAATCTAATGGAGCAATGAGAAGAAGTAGATTAAAAGGTACATGTTTACTTCCTAAATTTGATCCTAGAAATGTTAAAGATGCTCTAGAAAATTAAAGTTGGGTTGAAGCAATGAATGAAGAAATTGAACATATATAAAGGAACAAAACTTGGACTCTTGTTCTTAGAACCAAATATTAGAATGTAATTGGCTCAATGGGGGTGTTCAAAAATAAGCTGAATTAAGATGTAAAAGTTTCAAGAAACAAGGCAAGATTGGTATGCAAAGGTTATTCTCAAGAAGAATTTATTGATTATCGTGAGACTTTTTTTCTATAGCAAGATTAGAAGGTGTTAGTGATCTGCAAGATATTTTCACTAAAATTTGAAGTATCTTCAAAACTCCAATAATCAGTACCATGTTGAAGTTCTCACAATTTTGACTCCAACACACCTTGAATAGGCAAAATTGGAGTTTAGATGACAAAGTTTGGTCAAACTGGGACCAAAGGCCATAAAAAGGTGAAAAAATAATAATCTCAAAAGTGGTCAATAATGGATTTCAAATGAAAGAGCTCGTCAAAAGCTTTTCAATGGCGTTCATTTCGTCAAAACCAGAGATTGAATGTGAAAGTTATGATGGTTTGAAGTTCAAGTAAAAGTGTGGATTCTAATGACATTAGCATGACATCATAAAATCTTAAAGAGAGGGAAAACAATTCAAATTGAAATAAAAATTATTATTTAATTCAAATTAAAGGAATTATATGATGAGAGTTGAACTCCCAACCATTGCCCTCCTAAAAATAAGGCCAACCAATGGGCTATTTATGGTATACTTGATTTTAAAGGAAGAGTTGTTATATACCCATAACAAATCCACCCAACATTATTTGAAATAAGGGCTTTTGTTATTTTGCTATAACTTTTAATCCCAACAATTAGTTTAGGCTAAAGGGGTTAAAAGAAAATGTAGTTTGTTAGAAGCCCTATTATTATAATTTTTTGTTTTAGCCTATTTTAGACTAATTTTATGTATAAAAAGTGGGGTAGGAGGTCATTTTGAGGACATGGAGATTAGAATTTTTTTTTAGATTATTCAATATTTAAGAGGAATTAGAAGAATGACTTATTGCTGAGAAGGAGAGAGAAAATTCTAGAGGACATATTTTTAGTCCCAAACATCGGAGTAGTTTAATGCTATTGTTCTACAAGGGGTTGATTCTGTAACACATTGTAATTTCTTTTTTGGAGTTAATCAGATTGGTCCATCAGTTGGAGTAGGACCCAAAGATGTAATCCTAACAAGGCAAACTCTGAGATCAAATTGTGTTTTGCCTCTTATCTCTCATTTCTTTTTTGCCAGTTGATTATGTGTTATTCCTTTTTACATTTCAATTATGTTAATTTTCTTTAGTAAAAGCATTAAATTAATTTAATGTAATTGGTTAGAAGTCCTCTGTATTTGTCCATAATTATTCTTCTCTATAATTTCAATTGTTTTAAATACATAGTGACACATTTACTACTTGGATTAGGAAAGTATATATGATTGTTCGGATTAAGTCATAAAACTTATAGATCCTAAATTAGATTAGTTAGAACTTAACTAGCATACACAACACTCTAAGGATTTAAAATGTATCAAATGGATGTTAAATATGTATTCTTGGATGGAATTCTTGATGAGGAAGTCTACATTAAACAACTAGAAGGTTTTGTAGATCCTATCAAAAGAGACATGGTTTGCAAGTTACAAAAAGCATTATGTGGTCTCAAGGAAGCTCCTAGAGGTTGGTATGAAAGTCTTCATAATTATTTGGTACAGATTGAGTTTCAAAGAACAAATGATAATAGTAGTCTGTATATCAAAGAACCTGGACCAAACAAGAAGATTGTTTTGGAAGAAATATTTGTTGATGATACTCTATTTACAGGAAATGATGCCTTGTGCAAAGAATTTTCAAAAGAAATGAGTAAAGAATTTGAGATGTCCATGTTTGGTGAGATAAAACTCTTTATTGAGTTGTAGATATAGCAAAACAAAGATGGTTTGTACATCACTCAATCTAAGTATATCAAGGAGATACTGAAAAAGTTTGGAATAGAAGATTCAAGACTAGTTGGAACCCCTATGTCTACTGGACATAAGCTTTCCAAGAATGATGATTCCAAAGAAGTAGATCAGACCACATACAAAGCAATGATTGAAAAATTGTACTATGTAGTACATACAAGGTTTGATATTGTTCAAGGAGATAGAGTGGTGGCAAGATTCTCTGAAAATCCTAGAGAAAATCACATGATGAAAATCAAGAGAATCATGAGATATCTGAAAGTTACTAAAGACTATGGCTTATCATATAAAATTGGAGACAATTTGGACTTGAAAGTATTTACTAATGCTGATTGCTCATGATGTCTAGATGATAGAAAAAACACTAGTTGTGGAGCATTCTTTCTTGGTAAAAGATAGTCTTGGACAAGCAAGAAACAAAATTGCATCTCTTAATCCACAATAGAGGTTGAATATGTGGCAACATCAGTTAATTGTTCTAACATTGTTTGGTTCAAACAATTGTTGGAAGGAATGAAGATAGAGATCAAGGATCCAATAGTCATATATCGTAATAACACTAGTAATATCAATATATCAAAGAATCAAGTGATACATACCATTAAAAAGAATGTTTCTATAAAATATCACTTCTTAAGAGAGTTGGTGTAGGATAAAGAAGTCAGATAAGAATATGTGACTACAAAAGAACAGATTGTAGACATATTCACCAAGCCATTAGTTAAGGATGCATTTATGTATCTAAGAGCTAAGCTAGGATCATTCCTCTATCTGAAGCTCACTAAATAAAGTTTAGTGATGCATCAATAGGAGCTAAGTTGAAGATCAATCAGTTGGTACAAAATTAACATGAGCATATTGCAAATGAATCAGTACTTAAGGTACATTGATATTATTAAAGTTGTTGTCTTTGACATGTGTTGCCAAAGAGGGAGAAGTTTACTATCATATCTAATAGAAATTTTTATCATTCCAAAGAAGGAGAAGTTTGCTATAAGAGGGAGAAAGTTCTGTGAATGAACTTGACAAAAGTTGTTGTAAAGAAAGGAAAAATATAGTGAAAGGAGCTCATATTGATAGAGGGAGTTCTTAAGAATAAATTCAAAATTTCATTGTGTTATGACATGTTGTGTTGCCATCAATGCCAAAGAGGAAGATTTTTAGATACAATTGATTAATTGTGTATTGTCTTTCTTGTTACGCAAATGTCATATCATTATAAGTTAATATATGCCAAGCTCACTTGGGTAGTGAAGATATTTTTTTGTGTCTATAGGGCATTTCTATGATTGCCTAGTTCAAAAGGCAATGTCTACCAAGTTCCCTTGGGTGTAAAAGGAAATATTGCAAAAGCTAAGTGTTAATCGAACTCACTTGGTTAATGTAGAAAAGTTGGATGGAACTAGTGCTAACCAAGCTCACTCAATTGCCAAAGGATCTCTACAAGTTTCCAGTGTTAACCAAGGTTCTATTGGTTGAAAAATGAAATTGCTTCTAAGTTAGTTTCTACCAAGTTGGGTTGGCTAATGAAGGATTTTATTATCTTGACATATTAAGCTTAATTTATTTATTTATTAGTTCTACCCAACTAAGGTGATGAATGTTAATTATTCTAAGTTGTATATGAGCCAACTTGACAATATGAAAGATATAAGGATGTGTCATGGATTCAAAAAATGTACAAGTGAAGATGTGGTGAATGTATTGAAGATTTAATAATGAAGAGAGGAAGCAAATTTGAATGATAACTAGAATATCCTTGTGGAGTAGAAAAGCTATATTCAATAAGGAAGGATCTAGTACAAGCTAGAATAGAGATCTGTAATTAGCAAATCAGTTGCATTCAGATCGGGTCATCTCATTGTTACTCTCTAACCATTGTAGTAGTGATCTACATCTCCTAACAAAGTTGGCTTAATAGCTATTTGTATATCCTCAACAAGCTAGCAGTTCTATTGAATTATCTCAAGACCTCTAACAATGCCTCTCTTAACAGGGTGATTAAATGCTTTAACTGGCTCAGGCCTAATAGTGTGTTTTCTAACCTTTAAGAGGTTTGGCTCCTAATAAGGCTCATTTCAGAAGAGTAAAAATAGTAACTAGTTGCAAATGATGATTTTCCCCAAATTGGGTATGCACATTAAATCCTAGTGTCAAATGTGTTCATGCTATTTTCTTCTATGTGTTTGCAACTAAGTTAAACAAATGTTTATTGAAGATAACATTTATGTTAGAATCTGATAAGATTAATAACTCAGAAAACTAGTGCAAAAAGTAAATATCTAAACTGTGAATGCAAATGATACAAAATCAAAATAGCAACACAGAGTTAGTCTCCAAGAGAGTAATGCAAATGCTGGAAGCAAAATAACATTAAGAGGATGCAAGAAAAAGAGATGCAAATACAAGCAAGGTAGCATGCTTATATAGGCTAAGAAGAGCGAGGAGGTGGCAACACCAACCAATGAGGAGCAACCATTTATCGGACTAAAGATAGCAAAGTATCTTCCCAAGATAGCTAATGGATGCTCACATGTAGGAAGGTGACACCTCACAACCATTCACGTAATAAGACATGCTTTATTAATGTAAGTGAGATTATTAAAAGTGTAGGAAAAACTTAGCAAAATAGGAAAAAATAAAAAACTACACTAACACCCCCCATAAGCGAAGCTTAGGTGGATGCTAACCTAGCAAAGCTATGAAAGCAGGAAAATGGGTCCCTGCAACAAGGCCTGATTAGGTACCCAATACAAGAAAAAGAACTAGATGAAGGAAACTAAGCCTCCAATCTAGGAAATGTCCTAAAGAGAGGAACAAAAAAAGAGTACGAAGCATCTCCAAAGCATGAAGCTGCAAACACTGTCAGAAGAAATTGCTAGAACCCCCATTGAAATAGTGCATGACTAGGTAGAGAAGACAAAGTTTGAAGAGCTGATCAATCGAAAAGGTGACCTCCAAAGGTAGGAATGAATGATTGTCTATATAGTAGATGAACCATCTCATCGAAATGCATAGGTTCCTAGCCACTACATCCGCCTAGTACATAGGAACAAAAACTGAATATGTAGATCACTCAACTGAACCAAAGAAGCAATAGAGCCAACAGGTGAACCCCCCATAATGCTGAACAGGGAGAGGGGTGAAAGGAACACTGAAATACAATGCAAAAAAATATCTACGAGAAGAAGAATCAGGAACACCAATAGTGCAATAGAAGTACAAGCACAGGATAAAGGGCAGTGTCACCGACACACTGCATTGGCTCATGTCGTGGAAGAAAAATTCACTTGACAAAGGTGGATGAGCACAAAATGGAAAAACATCATGAACCCCCATGGCTCTTTATAACTGAGTGCAAGTACAAACAAACATAAGGTGTACAAGATCCCAGATATGCAAAAGTAGGCACTTTATCTCAGTGTGTTTACAAAAAAGGGAATCCAACAGAATAGAAGCATACAATGCTTAGAAGTTAGAAAGAAGAGTGAGCCAAAAGAATAGAAGAAGAGATTCCAGGACCTGTAGAATCCAAGTAATTTGCCAAAGTGCAAAAGTGCAAAACTTGAAGGAGAAAGAACTTGGAGCAAAATTTGGATAAAAGAACTCTGCAACTAAATAACTCATAGAACCAGATTTCCAACGATATCTGGCGAGCCCAGTAAAGAGTCTGAATGAGCGAGATATGGCTCCCGAAAGGCAAAATAGAACATTTGGCTTTGACTTCCAAAACAAGCAACCAAACTATAGCAAAAATCAAAAAAACCTATACCATCATCTCTATCTTAGAACCAGCTTTCTGACGCATTTTTTGGATCGAAAAAATACATCCGTATGCTCAAGTTATGGAAGAAAAATCGATAAGGCCTCCTCATGAAGAGCATATGCTAAAAGTGAAACTTGGGCACAATAATCAAGGAAAAAAATAGCACCACTGTGATCTACTCAAAAAATCATGCACTTTTAAAAAAAGAATTGCATCAATATGAGGTTGTATGAGAAAGTTATGATCCTCCAAAATTTTCAAAATGAGAACTGTGCACAGTCACGACTAAGAATTTGCAATTTTTGAAGAATTCATGCATGAATATCAAAAAACAACTCCACTAGTGGATAGAGCACAAAAAAATAGCCAAGTTCATAACAAGAATCATCAAAATTGGAGTCTGTATGAGCAAGAATAAGACATTTGAAAACTGCATTCAAATCTGCGACTGCCAATGGAGAGGGGTATGGTTGTAGCTTTGCATGCTCAATTCTGCAAAATATATAGCTTGCGTGCAAAATCTAAAAGATACCCAGATGGTTTCTCGGGGCTGCGAACAAAACCCAGAAAGCATTTTTATTTCTAATGTACAAAAGATGTTGTTGTAGTGTAAATTAGATGCCTTTAATAGTAAAAAATGGCTCCAAAAATCAAAAAATGACCCCAGCAACAAAAATATGACATCCAAATGCTAGATCAGCTTCCTAGGTCCATCAATAGCATGTTGGAACTTGCAAAACTGATTGAAAACTCCAAATATGCAAGTTAGTTGTCAGATTTGAGATTGAAACCGCAGAGAAAAATCGTTTTTGTCAAAACTTTTCTAATTCTCAAGATCATCCAAAGATGCAAGAGAAGAGCATACTTCATTTTTCAAAAAGCTACAATAAATTTTATTAGCCCCCCCTCCCGAATCTTTCAAACAAGGAAACTAAAATCTACTCTTGCACATAGAAAAGCTCTGATACCATGTTAGAATCTGATAAGATTAATAACCCAGAAAACTAGTGCAAAGAGTAAATATCTAAACTGTGAATGTAGATGATACAAAATCAAAATAGCAACATAGAGTTAGTCTCCAAGAGAGTAATGCAGATGCTGGAAGCAAAATAACATTAAGAGGATGCAAATACAAGCTAGGTAGCATGCTTATATAGGCTAGAAAGAGGGAGGAGGTGGCAACACAAACCAATGAGGACCAACCATCTATCAGACTAAAGATAGCAAAGTATCTTCCCAAGATAGCTAATGGATGGTCACATGTAGGAAGGTGACACCTCACAACCATTCACCTAATAAGACATGCTTTATTAACCTAAGTGAGATCATTAAAAGTGTAGGAAAAACTTAGCAAAATAGGAAAAAATAAAAAACTACACTAACAATCGATGATTTGAACAATTAGTTACAACATTTTATTTATGTTTACTGAGCATCAACAATATCCAGTTATCTAAGTTTATTTCTTTATGCAAACATCTAAGGCATCTAGGATTTATTTTAGTAGTAATTGATTCACCCCTCCCCTCTTAGTTACTTTTCTTGTATTTCTAACAATCCCATCTAGGGAAAATACCCCTATCAATTGAACTAGCACTAAGGACATGGACTACATTTCCCTTGTAGACTAGACCATCAATATCCAAGCCCCTACAAATCCTAAGGTTCACATGGCCCCATGAGCCATGATAGGATCCCCCAAGGGAAATAATTTCCAATGTAGCCACTACACATAGCCCTCCAAACCAAACCCATCTATATCCTCATCTCCAAGAAACTCTAAATACAAGAGAGTCCACTAGTGGTAGAGACTAGAAACACACTTGGGGAAAAAGACCCCATACATCCAAAACCCAAAGTTGGGAATAGGAGCTCTAACAGAAAACACCTAAACCCAAAATCTCCAACCCCTTATAGAGGTCCAACCATTGCACAACCCAACAACACCCCAAGCACCAACATGGGACCTTCCATCTCCAAACACAACTTGTTGTCACTTAGGTTTGCAGCCTTGTCCAAGGCCTATGTGTGAGGACAACCTAGTGAAACATGGAAACAACCTCCAAGTTGTGGGACTTGAACTACGAGGTTGAGCCTTCAGAGAAGGCCGACTTCCTCTTACTATTAGGGCGCACCTAACTACTCTTGGAGAGGAAAAGGGAGAAGGAGAGCATGAAAGCAAATCTACCTAGTCTAATCTAAGGAGGTGATGCACCAAAATAGAGTGTTCAGACCAATTCTCTGCCCATACATGTGCTAATGAACCAGAATGAAACTAAGCATATTACACATCCAGACTTGCTTTAATCAAATAACCACATACAGATCAGAAAACCAAGATGAATGACACAAGAAAGAAATTCACTTATATATCATTCATAGGCCAGCAGAGATACAATCATGTGAATTACAGATTTCCACAAAACAATGGCACAGGCAAAGAATTATTGCACTTAATACCAATGGCTGAAGGAGATAAATGGAGAATCAGATAGTTTAGAGGCACAGAGGAATTCACACTAGAATTGCAGAGCCAAAACTAGAGGAAAAATTAGAGAAAAAGTCCCCTACAAAAACTACAAAATCTGCCTTTATAGTTCAGGCATAACTGAGATCTTTTGTTGCTGAAGTGACCCTGCAGCTACCTGCCATTAAGTCCTACGGAAGACAATCATGGGAATCTGAGGAAAATCTAATCTTTGTTGCAATAGGTATCCTAAGAGAACTAAAAATGGCGCCATCAATGTTCTGACTAGGTAGATGGATCGACTGAGACGTTGGAGTGTTCTTCCCCATTCTGCATTCATATCTGGTAGGTTGGGTTGATCATGAAGATCAGATCGCAGAACTTAATTAATCACCTTCACTTTTTAGGTACATGAATCAGCAGGATCAACGAGGTCAAACGGTTCCACATGCTGACTGGGCCACGTGGGCAAATCACATCTTTTCGTTCTGCCACCTGTGGAGTCCTCTATGGTTGACCTCCTTTTTATTGAACTAACCACGCCACCCCTCAAACTATTATTATTAACTGTAATGATCATACTAACCGGTAGTTGCTAACTACCAACCTTGGCCAAGCCAGTGAGACACATGGCAACAAGGTGCTATATCACCATGGTATCTGTCGTGCAGCTTTCGATGGCGAGATAGCGCCAACTGTTGATCAGCTTTAAAATTGAATGATTATGAAGACTTGTCATATCACTGTGCTATCCTTACCCTAGGCCCATCATATCTGGCACCACCTCAGCAATCACACTACACTCGAATGAAACCTGGCGTACTTTGGTGAGACCTGGCCCTACTGATCCACGTGGAAGATGGGCGTTATGTCGCTATGGTAAAGATTTCACAACTTCACCATAGCGACATAGCATCATACGTCAATCTGAACTAATCTGGCAATTACGAGCAACAAAAACCCTTTATTGCGTTGGCTACATGAAAATATGGTCCCACTAGGACACATGGCCCCTAGGTGCTATCTCACTGTTGATATCTCTCGAGCAGTTCCCCATAGCATGATGGCGCCCATCATAGATCAATCTCAATCTGACAATTAGAACCACCTCATACTCTGCACATCCTTGCCTCTAAAAATCGCTAGGCCCATGAACCACATATGCTCTGACTCACACAGTTGGCACCTCCCTATTGGCCTTCGAAACATCAACCTGGTAGACTCAAGACTTTGACCCCACAGAGCTGCCACATGTCAACAAGGTGCTATGTCGCTATGAGGAAATCGAGGTCAATTCCCCATAGAACCACAGCGCCCAACTGATGACATGTCTTCTGATTTGCACATGTCTTCAAATGATTCACCACTGTGGCACCAGACTGCACCAACTGGGCAGATGAGGTACAAAATGGGACCCAACCACTTCCCTGAAGCTCTCGCCGTGGTGACTTTTCGTTGCCGCAAACCTTGCCTGCCTAACACTATGACTCATCATAGAACACCTTCCGGTTGGCCGGGCGCTATGTCGCTATCGGAAAACTCGTGAGTTTTTTGATGGCGACATGGCGCCTTGTCACCTTTTGAACTTTTTGGCCCATGAAACTGACTGTTCACCGTGAACATTTCTCGGTGACGTAACCTGCCCGCCGTAAGACATTTTCGTCAGGCGCTATGTCGCTATGAAGATTTTTTGACCAACACACGATAGAGACATAGCACCCATGGTGCCGTAGAACTTTTTTGACCTGCCAAAACACATATGCCCTGCAAGCTGGACCCATCGAACACGTGTCCTCCGGGTGCCATGTTGATAACGTAAATCTCGTGTAGCTTTCGATGGCGAGACAGTTCCAACCATCAATCTGCCTTAGATCTGACGATAGAGAACCTGTGGGCCATAGAAACCATGTTATAAAGCTTAGGCATTAAAATAATATTAACTTTGGGAAATAGCCGTTGGACAGGCTGGACATTTGAAATTTGAATCTTGGCGGGGCGAACAAATTATAACATTTCTGGTGACTCACAGGGGACACAAGCTTGCTATGTGTATGACCAGTGGCCTCATATATCCATTGTGCTATGGAGTCAAAAAATGGGTCTGTGCATACTGTGAAACCCTAACCCTTCTGTGAGGAGATTAAAACATGAACACCCTAGCTCTGCAACTGCAACCTCAAAACTGTCAAAACTTCGGATGCTGGCAACTCAAAGAGAGAACCATGTGCACACACACTTATTGAAAAGCAGGAAACAATAGAAAAGGAACTAAACTACTTATGTAAATGGATTCCCAAATTTTTTGAAACAGGGCTTCAAATAGATCCCATTGACTGGAATGGGTAAAACCTCTCCATTAGGCTAGCTTGGCTGGAATGCATTAGCCTGTTTGCAACTGGAAATCAGATAGGGGCCACTCCATAGTGGGTCAAACTTGGAATGTCTTCCTGGTTTTGCTCTGTCTGAATCCCACTTTAGAACTAAATCTCCCTCTCTGAAGGTTCTGACCCTAGCCTTCTTATCAAAAGTCCTTTTCATCTACTGTTGATGTATCTCTAGGGTCTGCATAGCTTTATTTCTCTTTTCTTCTAGTTCAATCGCCTCTGCCATTCTTACTGACATGGCATTATCTTCAATCAATTCCAGCTAATGAGCCAATTCCAAGGATGGGAATTCCAATGAAATTGGTAGTCTGGCCTCCCTACCATATACCAGCACAAAAGGTGAATTCCCAAAAGACCTCTTGGGTGTTATCCTATCAGCCCACAGAGCAGTTCTTAATTTCTTATGTTAGACCCTCTGATTGTCTTCTATTGTCCTCTTCATGATTCTGATCAGATTCTTGTTGGAAGACTCAGCCAAACCATTACCCTAGGGATAGTAATTTGATGATGTGCTCAAGTAGATATTGTGATTCATTGCCCATGCACAAATCTGGGTTCCAACAAAAGACTTGGCATTGTCTAAAATGATAGTAGAAGGAGCACCAAATCTATATACAATTCCATCAAGGAATTCAACAACTGATGGTTCTCTGGCATCCTTCAAGGCAACTACCTCTGTCCATCTAGTGAAATAATCAGTAGCAGCCAAAATCCATTTATGACCTATACTAGATAGAGGATTAATGGGGCCTATAAAATCCAGCCCCTATCAGGTAAAGGGCTGATCCACCTGAATAGGATGAAGGGGGAGAGCTGCAAGCCTCTGTTTGCCTGAAAAGAAAGCACACTTCTCACATTTTCTCACATATCCATAACAATCATGAAATAGAGATGACCAATAATAACTAGCCATCATGATCTTCATGGCAGTTGTTCTCGTAGAGAAATGGCCACCATCAGGGCCATCATGAAGTTCCTTAATCATCCTCTCAGCCTGATCCTCTTCAGTGCATCTCAATAGGGTCCCATTAAAATACCTCCTGAAGAGGATACCATCAATCACAATATAAGGAATGGACTGCAGTCTATATTGTCTCCTTTTAGTTTTGTCCAATCCCTGAGGGTATCCATTCCTTGAGAAGAAGCTCTTCATGTCATTTATCCAGCTCCTTGGACCATTAACATTTCCTACCTCCTGCTGCTCTGTTATTACCATAACAATCTCTTCATCAGAATCCTGGTCTGATAACATTTCTTTGCACAATCCTCTCCCTCTTACCAGCTTGGTAATCTAAATATCAACATCATATTCCATTACCCTAGTGATCCATCCAGCTCTCTTTTCACTGATATCTTTGCTTAATAGGAAGTCATGTACACTGGCATGAGGCACCAACAAATGGATCTTATTATAGGACAAGAGGTGCTTGAATTTCTTCAAGGCTCTGAGAAGACCATACTTTTCTTAAGCATAGCTGTAAGAGGTTTCACCATGGTAGCAAGATTAGGAATAAACCTTCTTACAAAATTTATTCTACCAAGGAAACTTTGCAGCCCTTTCTTGTGTTTAGGAAGAGGAAGGGCAAGTATTGTCTTTGTTCTTTCTGAATCAATGGTCAACCCATCCTTAGATACAATGTGTCCCAATAATTTTCCTTGGCTTGTAGCAAAGACACACTTGGCTGGGTTAAGGGAAACCCCAAACTCTCTACATCTTAGAAATACCTATCTTAGATGATCAAAGTGATCTTCTACATTTTTCAAATATACAGTTATATCATCAAGGTATACTAACACAAACTTGTTAATTAAGTTTTTAAAGGCCATCTCCATTGCCTTCTAAAATGTGGCACCTGCATTTGTTAGTCCAAATGGCATCTTGCAATAGGCATAGGTGCCCCATTTAGTAGTAAATGCTATCTTATGTCTGTCAGATTCTTTAACCAGCACTTGATTATAACCAGAGAATCCATCAAGAAAAGAGAATCTCCTTGAACCACTAACCTTGGACAGGATCTACTCCATGGAAGGGAGAGGATGATGATCTTTAAGGGAAGCTTGATTGAGATCCCTAAAGTCCACACACAATCTGATTTCTCCATTATTCTTCCTTACAGGGACAAGGTTAGCTACCCATGATGAGTGTTTGATAAGAAATATTATATTAGCCTCTATCAACTTGGATAGTTCTTTTCTCATTAGAGGTTCAATCTTAGGATTCACTAGCCTCTGTTTTTGCCTTACTAGTTTGGCCCTATCAATTAAATCTATGGTATACTGAAACAAACTAGGGTAAAACTCTTTTAAATCATCATATGTCCAAGCAAATACATCATTAAATTCTTGACATAATTGAATGAAGTGTTCTTTCTCAGTTTTAGAACATACCTTCCCCATATTCAGAGATTTTCCATCAACAATTGTAACTGGGGCATGATCATCCTTTTCTACAGCTAGATTCATCCCTTTGCCTCTTGTTAGATCATCAGGATTAAAGACACTCTCCAAGGTAATGAGACCCTTGGGCAACTTGTTAGAACTAAGATGAATGATCTGATCACCATACTGATCTTGCAGTCTTGACTGGTTTCTATCTAAGAATTCTGCCTCATTCTGCAAGAAACTCACAATTTGCTCATCAGAATCAAACACTTGCCAATGAGTGTTGTTTTCAAGGATGGTATGCCTCAGCACCACCTTTATTTGTTCCTTCTTCTTCTCCTCAAAATTCCCTAGTACATCATAAGATGCACCTATTGTTGCAAGTCTATCAGCATGTTTATTTTCTTTCCTAGGAATGCTCTAAATATTAAATGCATTGAAGCCCTCAAGCAAATCCCAGACTTTGTGTTTGTAAGACTTGAGTAGGCCATTTTTGGTGATATTCTAGTTTCTCACTTGTTTAACTACCAACTCACTATCCCCATATACTCTCAAGGCTTCAATTTCTCTCTTTTGGGCAGGTATGAGACCTTGAATCAAAGATTCATACTCGGCCACATTATTGGTGCAACTGAATTGGAGCCTAAAGGAGAAGTAGTATCTTATTTGTGAAAGAGAGATGAACATATCACTAGCCCCTGATCCATTTCTATTCCTTAAGCCATCAAAGTACATACTCCATGTTCCACTTATATCATCATTAGTCATGATTAGATCAGGAACTTGAGCATCTTTCTCTATTATGCAATATGTACTAAGACCTGTCTCAAGAGTCTCTGAGATAGGCTCAAACTGATACGTACTTGCCCATTCATCCAAGAAGAAATTAGGAATTTTTGCTATGGAAGTGGCAGGCTCATTTACTATGCCATTTTCATCCATCTCTAGATTAGGACAATTTATATTGATGAAGTTGGGGGTGTAAGATTCAGTGTGATGAAGGGCTCGAGGTTCTGCTCTAATTGAGGCATTGGCTCCATATCTGGTCTTAAATGACATATATGACCAATCAGCAGATATGAATCCACCAATTTGAGCAGTGAAGTCTCTTGAAAGGCAGATAACAAAATAAGGCTTGACTTCAGCCACAGATATTTCTTGAATCACAGTGCAACCAGGGCATGCATTAGGGCCATCTCCACATTCCTAAGGATACCTACAATTTTGACAGTACTACCATCTAATTGTAACGCATCCCTAACAATGGGCTCATATTTCATTCCTAAAGCATTAGCAACACACCTAGGCATTATTGAGCTACTAGCCCCTAAATCTATCATGCAATTGTAGACTAGTTTGCCCCCTATAATCAGAGAAACATAGAATGGAGGAGGTCTAACCTTTTTATTTGTCTCCACATCCCCTACTAGTTGTACTAGACTTGTGGCACTCTCCATGATAGATGGCTGATCCTTGGGTTTAATCTTCTCTAACTCTTGCTGCAACATCCTCTTCTGCATTGGTATGGTAGCAACAGCATCCCACATAGATATATTCACATTGGTCTTCTTTATTTTCTCTACCACACTGAAAGGTGTATTAGGAACTTTGGTAGAAACTTTGGGAGCTGCACTTATAAGAGGTTGAGATGGGGTAACATAAGGATCACTTGCATCTTTCTTTCTAGAATCTTTCTTTTGCTGCTGTGAAGCACCTGTTTGTTCATTTGCTGCTTTTATATGAGGTACAACACTTGAAGTTGAGGCCTGCTTAGGAGAAGGAGGGGTAGCATGTTCTATAGCTCTCCTTTTGCTTCTAGTGTTATGAGAAATAGAATCCTGGTTTACATTACAATGCTCCCTAATCTGATGATTCATGAAAGAGCAATCATCATGTCCTTGAGTATATGAGGCCTCCCTGGGATGATCCTCCTTGTATGATTGCTTTGCTACAGGTTCTTGGTCAGTCAAGGCCAAATAAGATTTTTCCTTTTGGCACATGCAATAGTTATAGGAGTAGTTGCAGGAAGGACAAAAATCTTTATCTTGGGCCAAGTTATTTTGAGGGACTATAGCTCTGTTATGATTTGAGCTTGAAGCAAAAGCATGACTATTTTGTCTACCCTAATCAAGAGAGCTATTCCACTGGTTAGGAGCCTACCACCATTTGGAGCTTGATATTGCAATTGGGGAGGCTTGCCACCTTTAGCTTGCTGCCTTTCTAAGGCCACCACTTTGTTACTCATTTTTTGTATTATAGAAAAACTATCTTCTAATTTCTTCCCTTGGTCCTTCAACTCCCTCCCCTGCTCTTGCAATTTTTTATCCAGGGTCTTCTCTCTCTTATCTATATTCAGCACTAGACCTTGGATCATCTCTTTCAGTTCATCTATCCCTTTTGAGATGTGGAAGCTTGAGGGACTGGAGTAAGGCCTTGTGATGTAGAAGTTGTAGGAAGAGGGGCTATTGCTGGTTGATGGTTGGGAACATTAGGAAAGAAAGGCATAGGGGGCCTTGGAGCCAACTTTCCTCCTTGTATCAGGATGTTCTCAGCCTTTATGGCTATCTCATAAGCATTAGGCAAGGTATCTCCTCCCATAGTTTGGATTATAGTGGAATTATCACTGTTAAAAGCTCTAAGGTAATGCAAGAAGGCATTACCAGGGGTAGGTTTCATTGTATTATGTATTCTATCCCATGTCTTTTGAAATTTATAGTTAAAATCAGTCATACATTCATGGGGGGCTCTTTTTATAATAGTCAGCTGCTCTAAAAGTGACAGATGGTCACTTCTATCCTCAAAATGTTTGCATAACCCTACTCCTAGTCCATCCCAATTAGTTATAGAACCATGAGATAAGCCTCTATACCACTATAATGCTTTTCCTTTTAAAGATGAGGCTAGAAGTCTAACAGCAACATCATCCTCTATGATACCATGAATATTACAAACATTTGCTACTTCTTGGTTATGCTCTAAAGGGGAGATGGAAGTTTCACCAGTAAAAATAGGTATAATTTTGAGTGCAGATATTGGTATATCATGTCTTTAGGCTAACAATAGAGGACTTCCACCGTTAAAGGTGGCAAAAGCATGGACTCTTGGCTATGCCATGTAAAAAAGTGTTCTATTGATGAGTGTTGATGGCAATCTAGGCTGAGTTTGAGCAACAGGAGGAGTAGAGACAGATCTTATAGGTATATTAACAGTTATTACACCCCTAACTGGTGATAATGAAGTTCTAATCCTTCTTCTTCTAGGATTTGAAAGAGAAAGCTCTTGGTATTGAAATTTACCTCTAGAAGATGCCCTTGTTTGAGCTCTGGGCATGAATTTCTGCAACTTTGGCCTCGAACCAGAGTTGTTGATGCTCAGAGTTGCCAAGTACTTTGAAGAATCAGCCTCTTGAAGGCTTGAATACAGAAGCTAGCACTACCGCTTCAGCATTAACCTTTGAAACTCTTTCTTCTTGACACCAGTAGACTTTAAATTTGTTTGAAAAAGTGTACCACTGGGCGTGCCGAAAACTATTGTCACTTAGGTTTGCACCCTTGTCCAAGGCCTATGCATGAGGACAACCTAGTGAAACATGGAAACAACCTCCAAGCTGTGGGACTTGAACTACGAGGTTGAGTCTTCGAAGAAGGCCAGATTCCTCTTACTATCAGGGCGCACCTAACTGCTCTTGGAGAGGAAAATGGAGAAGGAGAGCATGAAAGCAAATCTACCTAGTCTAATCTAAGGAGGTGATGCACCGAAATAGAGTGTTCAGACCAATTCTCTGCCCATACATGCGCTACTGAACCAGAATGAAACTAAGGATATTACACATCTTGACTTGCTTTAATCAAATAACCACATATAGATTAGAAAACCAAGATAAATGACACAAGGAAGAAATTCACTTATATATCATTCACAAGCTAGCAGAGATACAGTCATGCGAATTACAGATTTCCACAAAACAATGGCACAGGCAAAGAATTATTGCACTTAATACCAATGGCTGAAGGAGATAAATGGAGAATCAAATAGTTTAGAGGCACAGGGGAATTCACACTAGAATTACAGAGCCAAAACCAGAGGAAAAATCAAAGAAAAAGTCCCCTACAAAAACTACAAAATCTACCTTTATAGTTCAGGCATAACTGAGATCTTTTGCTACTGAAGTGACCCTGCAACTACCTGCCATTAAGTCCCGTGGAGGAAAATCATGGGAATCTAAGGAAAATCTGATCTTTGTTGCAACAGGTGTCCTGAGAGAACTAAAAATGGCGCCATCAATGTTCTGACTAGGTAGATGGATCGACTGAGATGGTGGAGTGTTCTTCCCCATTCTGCATTCATTTCTGGTAGGTCGGGTTGATCATGAAGATCAGATCACACAACTTAATTGATCACCTTCACTTTTTAGGTACATGAATCAGCAGGATCAACGAGGTCAAACAGTTCCACATGCTGATTGGGCCATGCGGGCCAATCGCATCTTTTTGTTCTGCCACCTGGGGAGTCCTCTGTGATTGACCTCCTTTTTATTGAACTAACCACGCGACCCCTCAAACTGTTATTATTAACTGTAATGATCATACTAACCACCAGTCACTAACTACCAACCTTGGCTAAGCCAGTGAGACACTTGTCAACAAGGCACTATGTCGCCATGGTATCCGTCGTGCAGCTTTCAATGGCGAGATAGCGCCAACCATTGATCGGCCTTAACATCTGATGATTATGAAGACTCGTCGTATCACTGTGTTGTCCTTACCTCGGGCCCATCATATCTGGTGCCACCTCAACAATCGCACCACACTCGAATGACACTTGGCATAGTTTGGTGAGACTTGGCCCTACTGATTCACGTGGCGGATGGGCGTTATGTCGCTATGGTAAAGATCGCACAACTTCACCATAGCGACATAGCGTCATTCATTGATCTAAACTGATTTGGCAGTTACGAGCGACCTAAACCCTTTACTACATTGGCTACATAAAAATATGGTCCCACTAGGACACATGGCACCCAGCCGCTATGTCACTGTTGATATCTCTCGAGCAGTTCCCCATAGCACGATGGTGCCCATCGTAGATCAATCTTAATCTGACGATCTAAACCACCTCATACTCTGCACATCCTTCCCTCCAAAAATTGCTAAGCTCATTAACCACATATGCTCTGACTCATACAGGTTGTACCTCCCTATTGGCCTTCGAAGCATCAACCTGGCAGACTCAAGACTTTGACCCCACAGATCTGCCACGTGTCAACAAGGTGCTATGTCGCTATGAGGAAATTGAGGCCAATTTCCCATAGTGCCACAGTGCCCAACTAATGACTTGTCTTTTGATTTGTATGTGTCTTCCAATGATTCGCCACTGTGGCACCGGACTACGCCAACTGGGCAGATGAGGTACAAAATGGGACCCAACCACTTGCTTGAAGCTCTTGCCGTGGTGACTTTCCATTGCTGCGAACCTTGCCTGCCAAACACTAGGACTCACCGTAGAACACCTTCCAGCCAAGCAGGCATTATGTCATGATCAGAAAACTCGTGAGTTTTTTGATGGCGACATGGTGCCTTGCCACCTTTTGAACTTTTCAGCCCATGAAACTGATTTTTCACCATGAACATTTCCCGGTGACGTAAGCTGCCTGTCGTAAGACATTTTCGTCGGGCGCTATGTCGCTATGAAGATTTTTCGACCAACACACGATAGCGACATAGCGCCCACGGTGCCATGGAACTTTTCTGACCTGCCAAAACATGTCTACCCTGCAAGCTGGACCCACCGAACACGTGTCCTCTGGGTATCATTTTGCTAACGTAAATCTCATGTAGCTTTTGATGGCGAGACAACGCCAACTATCGATCTGCCTTAGATTTGATAATAGAGAACCTACGGGCAGTAGAAACCATGTTATAAAGCTTAGGCATTAAAATAATATTAACTTTGGGAAATAGTTGTTGGATGGGCTGGACATTTGAAATTTGAATCTTGGTAGGGCGAACAAATGATAACACAACTTATAAGAGAAAAACACCCACTAGGATGTGGAGAAGAGCCACTAGAATAAAACCATCCCTTAGCAAAAAACACCCACTGAACAACAGAATAACCACTCTAGTGTGCACTAGTGAGATCCACTCTCAAAGCATGACAACACCCAAAAAAGATGGAGGGAACCGACACAAAGAGGGCCCCCATCCATCATCCTCATTTGCTTTAGATTCCTCATCATCACCATCACAAGCACCCAAGCTAGAAACCCTAGCCCCTATTTTGCCTACTCTCTAGCTCATGGTTTCTTTAGCTCCAAAGCATTCACAACAATATTTATGAAGTTTATCTATGAAGGTAATTGTTATCTTTAAAAGTTTTTCCTATGATTGGATTCTAACTTAGTCAACTTTGAGTTGCATGGAAACACTCCTAGGTACTAGGAAATACCTAAGTTAAGAGTGAATCTCCAGATTATACATCAGCTCCTCTTGATGACTCATTGATTTACTTATTTGAACCAGAAAATAAAGTTGATGGGGAAAAGAGATAGAAAGATTACTTGGAAAGAAAACACTGAAAAAAGAAAAGTGGGGTGATACATTGAATGGTAGGATGAAGGTATTACTAGCCTGACTAGATGAAATAATTTTGAGTAGCTAACAAGAATCATTAACATATAAATATTTCACAAGAAGTATACAATTTAGACAAGAAATTAAAGGGAATTCTAACATTCACAATGTCACAACTTGAAACCTAAATGAACAATCAAATCTCACTTATAGTTAAAAATGAGATAGAATCCAAGGATTCAAAGGGTAAATCTCAAGAAATTCCATCAAGTCAGAAACTTAAACCCCAAGAAGATGTAACAAGGGTTCTAAGGTTGTTCATTTAGATTTCAAAAGTCATTGAACAACATTCATATAGATTGGCTATAAAAACAAAGTGATGTGCCGAGAAAAGCATGAAGGACTCCTAATAGGTCTGACAATGCTATCCTGCATAAGAATTAAAAAATGCCAGCCCTTTCTCCACATCATGGGAATCCTTAAATTGATCAAGATTGCAACAAGCTCCAAATGGGAGCTACACACGTTAGAAAATCAATCAATGGAACAGTACAAATATCTTAGAGAAATACATTTACCATTCAGTTTTGCATCTCCCATTATAGATAACACTAGAGCAATAGTCATGGAAAGCTAGGTGCTACATGTTGCAATAGTACCTTAACTACCCTTTTCTTCTTGCGGCACCCAACGATAAAATCCACAAACACTTGCACCAACATAGCATTGATAGTTGCAACTATATTTAGGAAAAGATCATATATTTCTTGGTGATTGTCCCATGGGAGTGATCTAATCTAATCTCAACCATTCCCATACTCAAATGTGAATAAAAAATTTCCACTAAAATTGGCTTGTTTGAACCACCAACCCATCCCTTCAATTGATGCCAACCCACACTGGTTCATTTCTTCATTGATACTGTGCCACCATAGGGAGAAAATTTAACTAACTAGCATGACATGTCCATGTGCTACAAAATGGTAGGCCAAGAATGTGACCCTTTTGTGGATTTCAAAAATGTCGATCCAACAAGGTTGTACATGTAATAGTTGAAAAGTCAACTTTAAACTTTGAATCCCTATCTCTCAATACTATGACCTTACAACATCATGGAGAGGAAAACCCTTCATAATATCTTACCATGAAGACCCCAGCCCTCATGATCCTATGATCTTGACAAAT
Source organism: Cupressus sempervirens (assembly GCA_028749045.1). NCBI lineage: Eukaryota > Viridiplantae > Streptophyta > Pinopsida > Cupressales > Cupressaceae > Cupressus > Cupressus sempervirens. The sequence goes on along the minus strand of CM053789.1, from coordinate 291,409,501 downwards.
CTACTTTGTAGCATAGTATCGTGAGCCCATGAAAATGGCTCTATGACCATACAATATACTTGGTATTGTAGCATCAAAACATGCTTTTTTGGCTTCTTATGACCATATGATCACCCACTTCCTTCACTGGCATAACATTAGCAATTTGATATTCAACCTTCACGATCTTATGACAAACAACAATTGTAAGATCATAACCTACATTAATGGCCCTTGAGACCTCTTGAAATACTACCTATCATAGCATTGAAGCTTCAAAATAGCACCTGTACCTTTTCTTTTTCTTATGCACCTAGATTGACCTTGTCTTGTCACTTAAGATGTATTATCAAATGATCATGCTTTTTCATGCCATTAGGGCTCACCTATTTTGGCTTTGCGATCTCTCGATCAACTAGGTATTGTAACATCAGAAACTGAAGACTTTATTATGATATCTCAATTTCTCTTTTCATTGCATCCAAAATTATGACTATTATGATCTTACAATGATACGAATAGTCTCACATCATTCCTTTACCTTACCCCTTGGGATCTTACAATGCACCATGTATCATAATATTGAAGCTTGGGCACATGTCACCTTCTCGCTTTGTCGCTATGGGTAACTAATGCACAACTCCACATAATGACAAAGTGACCTATGTTGGATGAACCAAGATCTTCGAATATCGAAAGTTGAGATTTTCTTGGCACCATCAACCCTTTTTCCTAGTTAGACATTGCCATGTCATCAGGTTTCTTTAATCCTTTCATTACTACATAGCCTAAGCCTTTACGTTGACCCCACCTCAACACACATCAATATATCGCTATATATCACTATAAGTAATAATCCTGCAACTAGCCAAAGTGAAAAAGTGACAACCATTGATCTGCTAAAGTTCAAGGGTCCTCATGATTTCTAACTTTTTGACATAAAATATGACCTCTAGACCATGAAGATTATAATAAATAAAGATTTTGTGACCATAAGACATGTAGATTTAGAAGATTCAAAAACCAAGGGATATGATGATAATGCATGTTTAATATTTTACATATCCCCTAATTGCATGGGCATTTAATGGGTTAGAAAATTTATTCCCACCACCCTAAGAAACATGACTATTCAATCTATCCATTTTGTTCATGGTGATAAATGGGTAACACTTTTGGTGACTTCTATTGAATGGCTTCCTACTTGATATCAAACTAGTGGCCTAAACAATCAATTGTGCATAGAGTCAAAACAAGAATGATAATGGACTTAAAATGATAGTCACATATGCTTAGATATATGCATTTGGATCAAGCATTTAAAGGGAAGGATAGTAAAAATAGATATTTTCTATACTATTAGGTACAAAATAGCTTGCTTGCTTAGACTTCTAGGACCTAGGAACCTATTGAAAGCTAGGAAAACTAGAGCTAAATACACTTGCACTGAGCTATACTAAGGGAAAATAAATAGTGAATATGTATAGGAAAAATAGGTAGATCATACCTCAAAACAAATCTTGAGATGTATCCCATCTAGAGGGATGAGTAGAACTTCTCCTTTCATAGTAGTGAGTTGGTATGCATTGTGTTCCTTGCATTATGAGATTATGAATAGGCTAATAAACATATTATCAAACTTATTATGATGTCCTAGTATACTTTTAGAAACATCCCACAACATTATGCAATTATGAATAGGCCAATCCACATATTATAGGCCAGGATTGCAACAAGCTTCAGATAGGAGGGGCACATGTTAGAAAATCAATCAATGGAAGAGTACAAATATCGAAGAGAGATAAATTTTCCATTTAGTTTTGTATCTCCCATTATGGGTAAGAATAGGAGAATAATCATGGAAAGCTATGTGCTACATGCTACAAGAGTACCTTAACTGCCCTTTTCTTCTTGTGGCACCCAAGGCTCAAATCCACAAACACTCCTACCAGCATAACATTTACAGTTGTGATTGTATTTAAGAAAAGATCATACATTTCTTGGTGATTATCTGATAGGAGTGATCTAAGCTGATATCCACCATCCCCATACTCAAATGTGAATTTGATATTCATTAAAAGTAGGCCATTTGTACAACCAACCCATCCCTTTGATCGATGCCAACCTGCATTTCTTCATTTCTTCATTGATACTGCACCACCCTAGGGTCAAAATTTAACTCACTAGCAAGACATGTCCACATGCTACAACATGATAGGCCCGAAATGCCACCCTTTTAGTGATTTCACAAATTACTATCCAACAAGGTTGTACACATAATAGTTGAAAAGTCAACTTTAAACTTTGGCTCCCAATCTCTTGATAATACGACCTTATGACATCATGGAGAGGAAAACCCTTTGTAGTATCTTACCATGAAGACCCTAGCCTTTGTGATTCTATGATCATTAGAAATATCCTTTGTATCATAGCATCGTGAGCCCATGAAAATGGCTCTATGACTATATGATATACTTGGTATCATAGCATCAAAACATGCTTTTTAAGCCCCTTACAACCTTATGATCACCACCTTCCTTCATTGGCATAGCATCAAAAATTTGGTATTTGACCTTCATGATATTATGATAGATAGAAATGGTAAGATCATAACCCATATTAATGGCCCTTGAGATCTCTTGACATATTACCTATCATAGCATCAAAGTTTTAAAATAGCATGTGAAACTTTTCTTTTTCTCATGCTCCTAGTTCAACCTTATCTTGTCACTTAAGACCTATGACCTTATGATCATGTTTTTTCATGTCATCAAGCCTTACCAGTTGTGGGTTTGCAATCTCTCAATCAACTAGGTGTTGTAACATTAGAAACTCAAGATTTTGTCATGATATCTCAACTTCTCTTTTCATTGCACCCGATCTTATGACTGGTACGATCTTATCATGATATGAATAGTCTATCATCTTATTCCTCTACCTTCTTCCTTGAGATCTTACGACCCACCATGTATCATAATATTAGATCTTGAACACATGTCACCTTCTTGCTTTGTCACTATGGGTAACCAATGTGTAACTCCACATAGCTACAAAGTGACATATGTTGGATCAACTAAGATCTTTGGACATCAAAAGTTGACATTTTCTTAGTATTGTCAACTCCTTTTCTCAGTCAGACATTGCCACATCATTAGGTTTTCTTTAATCCTTTTATTACTATGGAGTCTAAGCCTTTACTCTAGGGTAAAAGAACAAATTTATGTCACCCTTTTGTAAACAAAAAGGCTAGCAAAAGTATTACTATTCACTTTCACTAATATAAAACTGGTACTATTATTTTGAATTTCAAAATAAAGTAAACAAATGAAATATCTAGAAATGGATGAAGTTTAGGATTATAATTTTTAATAATTATTTGGAATAAGAACTGATATACTTTCATAATTTTTATAGCTAAAATTTTACTATTGAAAAATGTTGAAAATCAAAGGTCTAGTTCATGCCACAAAGCTACATGAAAATAAACTCATTTCCCTTTGATTTAAGACTATGTTAAAGATAGCATATATACCTAGAACAATAAAAAATGAAACCCAATTTTAGATATATATTTTCTCTTTTATAGTGATTCAAATTTTAACTCACATAAAATTGATTCTTTTTAACTCCCACCACATTTTTTAAAACAAATCTATTCTAACTAGAAAAAAAAAAAAACATTCTAGAAGAGGAATCTCTTCTCTAGAATGCCATATAATTTTTAAATTGATTTGTTATGATTTAATATTTTTTTCTTTCTCAAAATCAACATCTTTTTTAGTGTTAAAATACATGTTTGTAGAATTTTTTAATTACACTATACTATATGTAATGAAATCACTATAAACTCTATATGAGAATATTCTTGACTTTGAGCTGTATAAAATGATGTTTATATACTATTAAAAAAATTCATAAAAAGTAGTAAGAGTTATTGAAATGCCATTTTTCTAAAATAAATTTATTTCTTTAATATTTCGAGGCAAACTATTATTAAACATGCATTTAATGGACATTTCTAATTGGTAAAGTGTGAGACCATATATAATTTACCTAGGATTAATTTATATAGATCATCTGTTTGAACAAAATTAATTTTTAGATAGAAATAATCAAATTTACTCATTCTAATAAGTTATCCTAAAAGGTGAAGCAACTTTTTCCTTTTACCCTTTGACTCCACCTAGACATGCATCAACATGTCACTATATCGCTATAAGTAGTGACCCCACAACTACCCAAAGTGACAAAGCAATAACCCTTGATCTACTAAAGATCGAGTGCCCTCATGATTTCTAACTTTGTGACATAAAATGGGACCCAAAGATCATGAAGATTATAATGAATAAAGATTTCATGACCATAAGACATGTGGATTTTGAAGATTAAAAAATCCAAGGGATATAGTGATAAAACATGGTCAATATTTAATGTATCCCCTAATTGAATGGGAATTTAATGGATTAGAAAATTCATTCTCACCACCCTAAGAAATATGAATGGTCAACCAATCACTTTTGTGCATGGTGATAAAAATGGGTTACACTATTTTTTACTTCTACTGAATGGCTGCCTACTAGACATCAAACCAGTAGCCTAAACAACCTATTGGGCATAGAGTCAAACTAGGAATGATAATGGACTTAAAATGATAGCTGAATATTCTTAGACATATGCATTTGGATAATGCATTTAAAGGGAAGTGTACTAAGAATAAATATGTTCTAGTGGGTGTGCAATAGCTTGCTTGCTTAGACCTCTCAAACCTAGGAACCTATTGAAAACTAGGATGACTAAGGCTAAATGCACTTGTGCTGAATTACACTTAGGGAAAATGAAAATAGCGAATATGTACAGGAAAAATAGGTAGATCATACCTCAAAACCGAGCTTGAGATGTACCCCATTAATAGGGATTGGTAGAGCTTCTCCTTTCATAATAGCTAGCTCATGTGCATTGTGTTCCTTGCATTATGAGATTACAAATGAGCTAATCCACATATCATCAAACTTATTATGATGGTTCGGTCTAATTTTAAGAACATCCCACCACAAAACTAGATCTCCTTCTTTGAATACCATGAGCTTAGACCTCTTGGCAAACACACTGTTGGTTTGCATCTACTAGTGTTCCATTGTTTGCAATGACTTATTTCTTTCTTCCTCAAGTTCTAACAACTTGGCATGCCTCAACCTTAGAGGATCATCTTCCTCAAACAACATCATGTTATCAACAAGTTTTAATGATGGGAATTCTATAGAAACAAGTAGTTTAGCTTTCTTCCTATACACAAGAACATAGGGTGAGTTACCCAAAATCCTCTTGGGAGTGATTCTATCAAGCCAAAAGGCTGATCTTAACTTGGAATGCTAGTCTTGCTTATTTTCCATCAAGGTCCTCTTCAATATCCTTAGTAGGTTCTTGTTGGTACTGTTGGCTAGACCTTTGCCTAAAGGATAATAATTCGATGAAGTGTTGAGATATACTCCATTTTTCAATGCCCATTTAGTTATTCTTGTTCCCACAAATGCCAAGGCATTGATGGATAAAATGGAGTCAAGAACTCCAAATCTATAGACTAGATCATCATAGAAGTTTAGAATAGAAGTCTTGTTGGCCTCTTTCAGAGCTACTACCTTTGTCCAATGTGTGAAATAGTCTATGACAAATAGTATCCATTTGTGGCTAGCACTAGAATTTGGATTAATGGGGCCCACAAAATCTATAACCCATTTCACAAATGGTTGGTCAATAAAAATAGGATGTAGGGGTAAGGTACCTAGCTTTTCCTTCCCAGAAAATAATGCACATTGTTTGCACTTTCTTGGCCAAGAATGAGTATCCTCAAACAAGTTGGACCAATAGAATCAAACCTCCTCCATTATGAAACTGCTCCAACAACTTGCTAGTATCATCATCATTAATGCATTTAAGGAGGACTCCAAGTGAAGGGAGACATTCACCAATTTATAGAAAGTGTGTCATATCTTGTAGCAAGCTGTCTTATTGAACCTATTGGAGAACATCTATATTTGTTAGGACAACTTCTTCCATGTCATCCGTACTCTAGGTTTCTTCATTACCTAATTCCTGACATAAAACTTTTCCTCAAACAAGTTTGGTTATTTGAATGTTCACATCATATTCCAAGAACCTAGTTATCCAACAAGCTCTCATTTCATTGAGATTCTTGCTTAACAAGAACTCCTTCACTCTAGGATGGGCCACCATTAGATGAATCCTATTATTAGATACCAAATCTCTAAACTTATTTAGGCCTTTCACTATAGCAAGCACATGCTTCTCAATGAAGCCATATCTTTACTCATAATATTCTATGCCTTTACTAAAGAAAGCAATAGGCTATTCTGTATCTTGATCATTTTGTTAAACCAATATTATAGAAATTGTATCCGCACTACCATATGCATACAAGGTGAAATCTTTTGAAAAGTTGAGATTTACCAAAGTAGGAGTAGACAATGCATCCTTTATTGCCTCAAAGCTATGCTTGGCCTATTTTGACTAGCTAAAAATAATTTTCTTCATAAGCATTGATATCAGTGACTTCAATAGGTTAGCAATATTCAGAATAAAGGGTCTGACAAAGTTGATTCTCTCAATGAAACTTTGTAATGTCTTCTTATGGTGTGGAAAAGGTAATTTTAGGATGGTTGCAACCCTCTCAAGATCAATGGTGCTGCCTTTTTTGGATAAAACATATCCCAATAACTTTCACTCATTGACAAAAAACACACACTTATTTGGATTGAGGAATATGCCAAATTCCCTACATCTCTCTAAGATTTGTCTCAAATGCTCAATATGTTCCTCTACAAATTTGGAGAAAATAGTGATATCATCCAGATAGATAAGCACAAATTTGTATATCAAATTGCTGAAAGCCATATCCATGGCCTTTTGGAAAGTTGCTCCTACATTAGACAAGACAAAAGGCATCCTTGTATAAGCCATGGTACCCCACTTGGTGGTGAATGCAGTCTTTAACTAGTCTCCTCTTTTAACCAGAACCTAATTACAGCTAGAATATCCATCAAGGAGTGAAAACCTTTGTGAACCTCAAACATATTACAGAATTTGTTCCATAGATGGAAAAAGATAACACTCCTTCATTGATACCCTATTTAGGTCTTGTGAAAATGTCTCTCCTAGTTGATAACTAAAGGTCTCCTATCTTGGTTATGAAATATCTTGACAAGAAAAGGGAAAAATATGGGGGCAAATCTATCATAAAGATATCTTGGGGAATAGAAAAATTAGGACACATATGGAGTGTTAGTCTTGCATTGTTTATGATACCTAAGGTGTTAACACATGAACCATCTAATTGGACTACACCATTTTCCAAGGGTTCATATTTTGAACCTAGCTAGTATTATATCTTCTTGGGCATGAAAGATCTTGTAGCCCTACTATCCACCATAAAATTATACACCAAATTGTTTCCTATAATTAATGAAACATAAAATGGTGGAGGTTTAACACCCTTACCTTGGGGTTGACTTATTTTCTTGTAGACATTTTTTATATCAACTCCTTGATTTGTAAATATAGCCTTTGAAGGTTCATCAACAATTTGGCTTGAACATCTATTGCCAAAGCTTCACTTAACAAGTTGGCTCTCCCTAGAATAGATAGAGAATCCCACATAGACATGGTCATACTCATTCTTTTCATTTTTTATAGTAGCGTGCACCTTCATTTAGGCATTGGAAGCAATTAGATATACTGCCTATTGTGAATTTTATTAAGGCACAACATGATTAAATCTTTGATGCTCTTTCTTCTCTTGAATTTAGGATGGCCTTTTAGTTGGTACATCTTTACTTGTCACTACGTCACTTTCTAGGGCTCTTTCCTTTTCTCTAATGTAGACACTACTAGTAATGTTGTCTCTATTCATACAACAATGTTCTTCCACTTGCCAGTTCATGAATGTAGTTTCCATAGGAGGAACCTTTGGTTGCCTCTCAACATCAACATTGGATGTAGGTTGTGAACTAGAAGAACCTTGAACCATTATGACCTAATTCATCATTCAATTAAAGCATGTCACCTGATTATGTTGCTGATTACAGGGGTAACACTAGACATATTCCACTACTAAGTTATTTTGAGAAGGAACCATGTCTTTGGTAGTATTTGGAGGAGGAGAAATATTTAGAGGAGTTGGATTATAAGGCCTAAAAGGTCTTTGATTATAGTTTTTCCTATTAGGTTGATGTTGACCCTAAAATTGTTGTTATGTAGGTTGATTCAAAACTTGGTTCTAAGATTGAGATGTTTGCTTAGCTTGGTAGCCTCCTTTCTTGATATTCACCACCTCATTTTTAAGGCTTTGCATGAGACTTTTCATTCTTTTCTGGCTATCTCTTAGCTATTGTAATTATGATGAAGGACTTATAGTTTTTACTTCTTGGCTTGGAATAGCTGATATTGAATTTAGAGGTGGTACAACTAGGGGAGTATTGGGTTGGATATCTAGATATATAGGCATAGGAGGCCTAGGAGTAATTTTATCCACTTGGATAAGACTATTCTCAGCTCTTATGGCTATGTCATAACCTTGTGGTAATGAGTAACCTCCCATAGATTGTATGATGATAGAAATATCATAATTCAAGCTTCTCAAGTAATATAGAAAAGCATGTTCATCTAAAGGTCTTATTTGAATTGGTATTCTGCTCCATATTCTTTAGAATCTATAATAAAAGTCCATCATTTTCTCATGAGGAGTAATTTTGATGATCGTGAGTTTCTCAACTACAGACAAAAATTCCCACTTGTCTTCAAAGTGTTTTGTTAGCACATCTCCCAATGAATCCCATGAAGTGATTGAGCCTATAGTGATGCTTCAAAATCATTGCAGAGCTTTCCCTTTGAATGAGGTTGCAAGAACATTCACAAGAATTTCCTCTTCTCTAACATGATGTTTGTTACGTAGTGTAGCAACATCTATAATATGCTCAAGTTTTATTGTTTGGCCCTCCCCAGTGAAGGTTGGTAAAAATTTTTAGGGAACCTAGGGGAATATAATGATGCTAAGCAAAGAGTAATGGACTTCCTTGGTTGAAAGGAACAAAAATGAACTGTCTTGCCATTGGTACTTGAAAGATTCTACTTCTTGGGACAGTGACTTGCCTCATAACAACAACAAGACTTGATGGTGGAGGGGTAGATCAGGCACTTCTTATTTGAATGAGGCTATCCTAAATTCTTTCAGTTGTTCTACCTTTCCTCCTAGGCAAGAATAGTTCTCTTTATTCAAAACTTGTAGAACTACTTCTTGTCTACACTTTTCTCATCAATCATGTGCACTTGTCTCTCTCCACAATTAGAGTTTCTAGATGTCTAAATTCCTTACCTCTAAACAAGTTAATACACTAATTGTCCACAAAAAAAATAGTGAGAAAAATATGAAGAAAATATTGGAAACTCTTTTCTGGTGCGACTGGGCATGCCAGAATTGTTATCTCTAAAAGTTGCACCTATGATTGGATTCTAACTCAATCAACTTTGAGTAACATGGAAATACTCCTAAGTAGTGGAAAATAGCTAAGTTAGGAATGAATCTCTAGATTATTGGCTAGCTCCTCTTGATGTCTCATTGATTTACTTCTTCGAATAGGAAAATAAACTTAAGGAGGAGAAGGGATAGAAGGATTACGTGGAAAGTAAATACTAAAAAAGAAAAGTAGCATGATACACTAAATGGTAGGATGAAGGTATTTCTAGCCTAACTCCATGAAATGATTTCAAGCAGCTAACAAGAACTCAACATTGCAAAGAATCATTCGTATATAAATATTTCGCAAGAAGGATACAATTTAGAAGAGAAGTTAAAGGGAATGCTAACATTCACAATGTCAGAACTTGAAATAAAGTAGAGTATCTTGACTTACAGCCTTCATGAATAATAAAATCTCACCTATAGTTAAAACTAAGATAAAATCAAGGGTTTTAAAGGGTAAATCTCGAGAAATTCTATCAAATCACAAACTTGATCCAAAAGAAGATGCAACAAGGGTTCTAAGATTGTTCCTTCATTTAGATTTCAAAGGTCATTGAACAACATTCATCCATATTGACTATAAAAATAAAGTGATGTGTCAAAAAAAGCATGAAGGACTTCTAAGAGGTCTCAAAAATGTTATCTTGCATAAGACTTCAAAAATGTCATCCTTTTCTCTGCATCTTGGGAATAATTAAATAGACCATGATTGCAACAAGCTTTAGAGGCTGGCTTCTACAATGGGAGCAGATTTCGTGTGAACAATCTGACATTTTAAAAAAAATTGATAGGCAACTCCCAGTATGAGCATTCATCCGTTATGAAATATGAATAGTTTTCTAAAATAATATATTAATAATCAAAAGAAATTGTTAATGCATGAAAATGACAATGACCCGACTGACCACCTCCTGTAGTCCATGCTGCAATGAATGCTTTTTAAATGGTTGGAAAGTGAACACGGTGCGAGGGTACAATTTGACGAAGGAAATACTTCATTTTCTCAAAGTATATAATAATTTAAGAAATTACATATGCAAGAATCATCTACTTGGCAGACTGCAAGAACAGTTAACTGCAGGAAAGAAATTATTGGAATACGATTCTCAGCCATAGTTTTAAGGCAAACCAGAGGGCAATATTTTATGAATATACATGAAATAAGTAAACACCAATAGAAAAGAAAAACATGATGTGTTAAATGTTTCAGAATTCTTAGGCTTCAAAATTTATGGAAATTTTTTAACGTTGCATTTTTTAGAATTTGAAACATAAACTAGCTTTTATATATATATATATATATATATATATATATATATATATATAAGTTGAGAGTTATTTTTGTTGAGGCAGCTATTGCACTGAGGCAATTTATGAAAATAGGTGCTTCCAGAAGGATAACTCTCAGCGTACATATATTTAATTATTTTTGAAATTTTGATAATACAAAAAATATTATATATAATTATACCAAGAAATATAGAACAATTAAAATTTAACAAATATTTATGTTCTTGATTTCTTTTTCTAACTTTCTTGTTGTTCTTGTATAATATTTTTTGAACCTTTATTTAATTTAATTATTTATTAATTATATATATATAGAAAATATAAAAGAGTAAAATAATGAACAAGCCTAGATTACACAAGCATATTAAAAATTCAATGATAACATAGAAAAAACATGAAAAATATGAACTCTTTCAGTTGGAGAAGCTTTGAGGGAATGTAGCAATTATGGTCCCGCCTCGAGCCTGGAGTGAACGTTTGCTTGAAAAACATATTATAAAACCCAAATAACAGAGAATTTACACAGCCCGCGCCGACCCGAAATTATAGATGCGAACACATATAAAACCACCAAACAAATGACATCTACTTAACACATGATAACATTACTGACTTCCAATGAAAGACAAAACCCAATGAAAATGATTCAACCGCGTACAGTAAAAATGATCGGAACAATATGAAGTAACTTACCTTAGGATTCTCTAAAAATTGTGCTGTGTTGTCAATGAAGCCGCTGAAAGAAAATGGGCAGAGTTTCCAAAAACGTCATTACTCCAACGAAAACCCTCTCGCCGGCTTCAATCTATTCACAATAAATAGAAACTAGATCTCAATATATTGTAATATATAAAATCACAGAGCCAATGCTATTTATTTAGCTGTTAACCACACCATTGTTGGAAAAAAAAACAATTACCCAATCCATGACAAGCAACTTAATTTATAGAGCTTGCAGAAACAAAGGAAAAGAAACTAACCTTAACCAATCTCCTTAAAACTATCTGTTGCTTCAGTGTATTGACAATAAACGAAATGTAGATCTGAAAACATGCTTGTTTTAGTGCTGGTAGATTAGTTTAGTTTTTCACTGTGACTTAAATTGAAAAGTAGAGTTTTCTTGTGCTTCACATATTCTAATCATTGGGCGGTGCGTTTAACATACAAATCGAATAAAGCGTCTCTTTGAACTAAAGAGTTACAAAACTGTGACATAAAACAAAAGAAAAGCAAAGACAAGCACAAAGGAATAATGTCCGAGGGTGATATTAAAGATCTTCATAAATCTGAAGACAAGGATCAATTCTTACAAATAATTTTATAGAATTAAAATGACGAAACAAATGTATGAAAAACTCTATAATAAAAATATGAGGTCAATTGTAGAGATGTTAGCGAACAAAATGAAAATGTCTTCCTGTTGCCCGGGTATTAAATCCACCACAAATTTTTTAAATTTTCTCATGTCAGCTAAAGTACTTGCAGGGTGATTCTAGTTATACAAATGTTTGATTTTTTTATTTTTTATTTTTTTTCTCAAATGAGTAAAAACAGGTCTAAATTTTAACTTTAAAATGGTAACACTTTTATCAAATTTTTAGTGATTTTATAATGTCAAAGTCCTATGCCTATCTCCACAGCTTTGCCCAATACTTTTGACTTTTTAGAAACTGACTCCAAAGTCAAATGTTGTGGCAAGTTAATGAAAGGTGCTAAAATATCAATGGGAACATTAACCTCAAATTTTTAAGAGGTTAAGTTTAGAGGTTCAAAATACATGTTTCCGTTTTGGGATCTTAATCTCTTATCCCAAAAAAAAGTTAAACCTAACATCCCAAATGCTAAATTTGAACTCGAACCTTAATCTCCTAAAACGAAAAAGATTAAGATTGAGACACAAAATACATGTTTTGAAGGCAATTCTTAACCCCTATACCCAAATGGTCGAGGTCAAAATTTGAGAGGTCAATGAACCTCATTTAAGGTTATTTATCTCAAGGACATAGAAAATCGTTTTCACAATTGAATTCATTAAATGGAGTTCTAAAAAACATCATAGTTTGATTGAAAAATGTTCCAAAATCTTTGTACATAAGGTGAAATGGGTACTGGTCGAATGCAAAGGAACACTAGGTAGACATTTAAATGGCCAACCCAAGGATCGATGTCACTTCCCAAAATAAAAAGAAATTTAATGGTGTCTTTGGGATATGGTTATAGTATAGATCAAAACAGGGCCAAAGTGTTGGGCCTTGGATGAATGTATAATGATCAGATGGACTTATTAGAGGATGTGTGCACCATGATGGAGAAAGTGATTGTTTCTTCTTATAAAGTTGATAAAATGGGTGATCAAATAGGAGAAGAGAACGAAATGCATCATGACAAAATCCAAATTGATAGGGATATGTATTTCAATTTGAACTATGATATAAAGGGTTCAACAATAATCTTGCTAAATTGAGAAGATCATTATTGCATCTAGAAGTTCGAGAGCCTAATACTTCAACTCTTTGAAAATAAAATCATCTATGACATGTAGAAGGAAGAAGTGTTGATTCCAAACTCATAGATTTTTTATGATGCATGGTTATTTGGATATATAGGGTGAATGCACAAAGTTGGGTCACAATTCTATGGTAGTCAAATTCGCAGAATGAGACCTCTTAGAAATGTGTACTCAATTTTTAAAAATGGGCACCCATTTTCCCTTTAGGTACCCAACCCTAAATTTAAAACATGAGCACCCATTTTTTTTAAGTTAGGTACGCATTTCTTAAAAAGGGATTTTACATGCTGCTTTTAATTTTTCAAATTAGGTACCCATTTTTTGAAATTCAAATAACAGGTGCCCATTTCTTACAACATGAAGCAAGATTTTTTTTCTTGTCTCAAATTTTTTTTTGTGACAAGCTTAGTGAGACCAAGCCTATGCCTTGGCCTCTCAAGATTTGGCTAAGGCATTGAACTGACAAATTCATGCCTTGCCATAATTTTCAGAAGGTCTTCTTGATCAATTTTTTTCACCAAACAAAAACCCATTAGAGCTCTCACTATCCTAATTTTAGAAATATAGATTTTATAGTGTTATGATTTTATTTACTATTTTTGTACTATTTTTTAATCAAAGGTGGTACCTAAATGTAAAATAGCAATATTCACTAAAATTTTAATAACTCATTTATTTTATAATTTTTCTTAAATTAATTTATATGTCATCAATTTACATTCAATTATTTTGAAGTTATAAAAAAAATGAAAAAAGTGAAATTTTGATCAAATTATGGTGTTTTTACATGAGAGGTTTTTAAATTAACCTTTATAACCAATTAAAAATTAATAATAATAAAAATTCATTAAAAGATTCAAGAAAAATATTCTCATCAATCTTTGGTGTGTTAGGTAACTTTGTTTAAAAAGATTCACAAAAATTTATTTAATTCTGTCAAATTATGGTGTTAATACACGAGCATGGTATGGTCCTAAAACATGCATTTTGAAAAAGTGGTTTTTAAAGATCCATACCAAAGAAAAATCTACCATATGGGTATACAAATAAATTACATATTCAAAAAGATGATCCCTGACACTACAATTTTTATTTCTAGAGTTTTTTCATATTTAATCTATAAATGCCTCAAATTTTGGCATCAATTGACAAAATATTTCAAAAACAATAAAAGCACTTCCACTTTTTGGCCAAAATTGAGACCCAACTTCTTGCACTGACCCTACTCCTTTGTCCAAAGATGTGGAGCATGCTAGGAGTATTAGAGTTGGAATTCAAGGAGAAGACTTATATTTTAATATGAAAGAACCTGAGAATTTCCACATGTTAACTTACCATGGTATTTATTTTCCTTAGTCAGTGAATGGATTTTAATTCTTATATTTTGATTCCCTAGAGGTAAGGCATGCACCTTCCATGCTCTAATTAGGAGTTATTGTTGTGTGTTCCATTTTTAGGTTGCATATGTTTCTCTGATTAGCTCCCTTTGTTGATTCTTATCAAGGAATCTATGGCTCTATGATAAAACATTGTGTTCTTCCACCTCTAGGTTCACCGACCTCCTTTGTAGTCCTTGTCAATAGTTCCTTGTCTATAGAAATAGAGCCAACTATTTCTAGGGTATTAGATCCACTAAAAATGTTTAAAATTTTCTCATGTTAGCTAAAATATTAGTGGAGTGATTATAGTTGTACAAATGTTCAATATTTCATCTTTTTGAGCCTAATATGAGCCAAAACTAGCCTACCTTCTAACATTGAAAACACTTTGATTTTTTTGAAATTGACCCCAGAGTCATAAGTTGCGGCAAGTTAATGAAAGGTGCTAAAATACATGTTTTTTTTATGGCAACATTAAAATTTAAAATTTAAGAGATTAAGATTAGAGGTTCAAAACACATGTTGGGATCTTAATCTCTTATCCCAAAAAAGAGTTAACCATAACACCCCAAATGTGAAATCAAAACCCCATATTTTAACCTCCAAAAACCAAAAAGGTTAAGATTGAGACTTAAATTATGTGTTTTGAGGACAATTCTTAACCTCTTTACCCAAATGTTTGAAGTTCAAATTTGAGAGATTAATTAACCTCATTTAAAATCAATTATCTATGGACTTATAACAAGAAAATCATTTTCACAATTGATATCATTAAATGAAGTTCTCATAAACATTATAGTTTGATGGAAAAATATTCCAAAATCTTAATAGTCAAGGTGAAATGGGTATTGGTAGAATGGAGAGGAGCACTAGGTAGACATTAAAATGACCAACTAAAGAATTGATGTCACTTCCCAAAATAAAGGGAAATTTAACAATGTGTTTATGCTATTCTTGCATTACAAATCTAAATGAGGAAATATGATCAACTATGTTGATCTATTGTGTCAAATTCCTATGTAGAGTGTGCTACAGGATGTCACCAAAGTTTTTAATTCCATACCATGTAATGCAAGGCACAATAACTATTTCATATAAAGCCTATTGAAGCATAATTACTAGTCATAGGTTTAGGAAGAAGATTTACCAATGAAGACTCCCCAAAGAGGTTGAAGGTATATATCTTGAAAATTTTATGCATAATGGTCTAATTGGTGTGAAGGATGGTTTGAATAAATTTTTATAGGAACATTCAATGGAGCTTTATGTAGTGCCAACCTTGCTTAAAATTTATTTTAAAGGCTATCTAATCCAACTTGTAAATCAATTGACAAAACTCCCTCAAAGAATGAATATATGCTTCTTCTACCATTGTACATGCCCTTTTGATGAATGAGGGCCTCATAACTTGATTGATTTAGATAACAAATATTGATGGGTGAATACTTGAGTATGTAGGAGAACCATTTGATATAATGGTTTCTTAATTAATAGATATCTTTATTAGTGTAAGCTCTTGGTTAACTATTTGTTTGGAAGAGGAAATAAATTAGAAGTAAAGCATTTTTTTTTATTGATATAATAATGCAACCACTAGCTCCCTCATCTAGCTAAGAATCACTGATAGGTGTAGACTATTGACTAATGTTCCTCTTTCATGCAAAATTTGAAAAGATGTCATGAAAAATAATATAAAGATGTGGCATTTGTGACAATAGTAATCTAAAATGTATTTTTATTACATTGTTGAATACAACAGTCTTAGAATATCAAAATATTCTCCTCACTTATCATGGAAACCAATGAATTTTATTAAAGCCTAGTAATATTCTCTTGATAGGTAAAATGTCATATGTCAAAACTATATGGTGGAACTGAAAGGTTTGTAAAACAAACATTAACCCTGTCTTGGAGATCATTGCAATTTTTTTCAGATTAGTTTCTTGAACTAAATAACGAATTCATGATAGTCATATTGAAATTTTTCTTTGCCACCATGACTGTGTATTTTTTATGAAGAAAAGTAGTAATAAATAGTTGCTGATCTAAAGTACAAAGAGAACACTACAAAGATCCAAACAACCCAAATCTCCCTCTATCAAAGATAAAGGTCCACTAGTTATTGACCTACAAACCATGGTCAATGCTGATAATGAAAGACTTGGGACAAGCCCCTATAATAGTAGAAAACTTACACCAAAAACAACAACAAAGGACCAAAGTGTGCCCTTTAAAACATCCAACAATCACTCGATCACAAGAGAAACTAAGACAATAGATCACCATAAGAAACAAGTCAACAAACTCAAGCCATCTACTCTTGTTAGAATAGTAAGCAAAGAAATAGGACCAAAAAGGATATACCTCTAGCCTTGGCAAAAATAATGCATATCATCCAACCATAGGTCTAGGAAAGGCTCCAACCCTAGCAAATTTTATCAAAAGTTTTCCATCCCCCCACAAACTCCTAAAACACCATACTAAGAGGATTAGAGAGGAGGAAGACCAAACCCCAGAGGTAAGAGAAACTCCCCCTTCCTCCACTAAGAACACTAGTAACAGTGGCACAAGTATTTATTATCTTAATAGGAGTCTCCTCTTCTACCCAATGCCAAAATATGATCTTAACCTCCATAAGAGATTGCTCCACCTCCATAGGAGTAGCAAATGTAGAAGCTAAGAGTAAGATCTAGGCCATCTTCATAGGATGTAACACACATTTCCACACCAAAGTGTTTAGCTATGGAGTCATCCTCTCTTCACCACTTGAAGTACATCATTTATAAAAGCTCTAACCAGCAGTATCTCTTAAAATAGGAAAGAGATACTCATAAGAAATGGGAGAGTACCCACTAAACATATTCACAACCACTTTCCTCTAGAAACCAACTACCTCTATAAGCTTTGCCCCCACCTTGATTCAATGTGTTTGTTCATCTTCTTGATCATCCCCTAGAAACTTCTCTAGAGTTCTTATGTTAGGTCTTTACATAATCATCACCTTGAATTTAATGCTCCAACTCATTAATCCTATCTTCAACATGTTTTATTACTTCTAAGAAATCAACTAAGTCATCTTGATCTTACAATTTATTTGATTTTGATCTTTTACACTCACTGTATTAGGATAAAATCAAGGATAGAAATAACAATTAGATGCAAATATAAACAATATAAGAAAAAATAGATCACAAAGAAGAGAACACAAGACACAAAAATTTAATGTGGTTCATCTAAACCTTGTGCTACATCCACCAAACATCAAGTCCACTATTATCACCTGTTGGAAATTATTGAAAAGATCATGAATGAAGAGAAATGGAAGTGGTAAAGAATTTTTCAATCATTTTTTTGTCATTGATGTCAAACTTTCTACTTGCAAGAATGAAAATTGCTTAAGTGATACAAATACTATCAATTGGTTGATTGACAAGGATGTGGCAATAAATAAGATGTAACTAGAGTACCTAGATAAAGGTTGAAGTTATGATGTTGTAATGAAGTATAAGGATTAGCTAAGCCACTGATGAAATAGTGTATTGATGCCATACTCTAAGACAATGAGGATGGACACACTAAGACATATCAAAGATGTAAGGATTAACTAAGTTCTAGTAAGGTGTCAAACAGATTCTCAGCCGAAGCCAAGCAAGTTCAACTTTAGTGTGTGCCGAGTGACCTTCAGGTGCCGAGTAGTCTTCAGGTGCCCAGTGAAGATCAAGTGCCAAGAAGCCTTTAGGTGCCAAGTAAAGATCAAGTGCCAAGCAGTCTTTAGGTGTCGAGCAAGATAAAGGTGCCGAGCACTAGTAAATAATATTAAGAACTTGAGGAACACAGAAGGTGCCGAGCATTAGTAAACCAATGATGCCGAGTTGCTGCATTATTTTGGAAAGTCAAAGATTTTCCAGATCTGAGCCTACATAGTAGTTATCTAAAATTTTGTGAACTAGATAAAAGATAAGAATGATGATCTAGTGGCACAGAACACTATGTAAAACATTTTTTGGAAAATGCTAATGGATTGATCATGAAGTTTCTAGATAAAAACAAGATATGGGACAGATACATTGTATTCTACCTAATCCATTGAAACCCTAAAATTAGAAAGGGATATTTGAGCAGGAAATCAAGAAAAAAAACTACTTTATAAGGAGTTACAGGTCAAAGATCAAATATGCATGCAAGAGAGGGAGTTGGTCATAAGTGTAATCATGCCAAGAGGAGTAAGAACAAAGCATCAAGACTCTAAATTTATCGAGTGACTAGAGGAGAGCATTGGCATAATGAGTGGAAGAACTCAATGAGACAGATCTTGAAGGGTGAACAAGCTATCAGCATTGCAAAGGAGGAAAGCCAAGCAAAGAAGAGAACTGAAGAAGTGATCTGAAATCTGCATAGTTGGGGTTGCAATCTATATCAAGTAAAAACCCTTCTAATACTTTCTTACCATTATATTAGATATTGAAACCCTACATTTCTAGGTTAGCTTAACATCTAGGTGGATAAGCCTCAGAAAAAGGATAAAGAGATTCCCATGAGAAGGAAAAAGAGATCCTTAAGAGAAGGATAAGACATCCTTAGGAGGAGGATAGGAGATCCTTAGAGAGGGATGAAAGATTCTTTTGAGAAGGTGACTGTAAATCCCATGGACTTGGGTGAGCCTAATAGCTCTATGTAAATCCTTCAACAGGGTGACATTCCAAGTTGAATGTTCTTAAATCCTTTAACAAGGTCACATTTAACAATGTGTTGTAGCCTTTAACAGGGCAGACCATCATAAGTGGTTGAAATCTATTTCGCAGTTATTTTGTGGGTATCATCCCCACTCCAATTTTACCTTCTTATTCCTGGAGGGTTTCTAGGTTATCAAATCCTTAGTATTATGGTGTTATGCATGTCTACTTTTCATGGTTGTTTAATGTTCAATTTCATGCATGATAATTTTAGTTATGTGCTACAAAGGATTTGTAGAAAAAGTTGTATTGGACATCATTGGACTTTAAATAACTGATTCACCCCCCCTCTCAGTTATTCTAAAGAATTGTAACAATTAGTATTAGAGAAGACTGCTGATTTCTTTCAAGGTACTAGCATCAAGAAGATCAAGATGTCCAAGAGAGAAGTTCCCAACCTAAACAAAGACAACTTTGTTGCACGACAATGTTTGATGAAGCTACACTTTGGATCAATAGGTAACTATGCACAAACCTTAATCATAGTTGACCATGTAGACCATGTAGGACCCCTCACTATGGATGAAATGAGCAAGAAGAATGAGCACAATCAAGCTATGTTAGATATTTCTTCAGCACTAAGCTATGCCGAGTATGATGATATCAAAGGATGTGATACTTCACATTAGATGTGGAATACATTATCAAGAATCTATGGAGGAGATGATAATGTCAAGAGAGCCAAAAGAGAAAGCCTAAGAGGAAAATTTGATGATATGAAAATAGAAGAAGGAGAGAATGTTGCTCAATACAGTGCAAGAATGAAGGAAGTAGTCAGTGCCATAAGAAGCCTAGGAGGACAGTTAGCAGAAGAAATAGTATGTAGCAAATACTTGAGAACTTTGCTTCCCATTTATGCTATAAGAGTTTCAGCCATCCAAGAGCTAAGGTGTTTACCACGCAACACAGTGACATTTGAAGGAATAATTGGAAGACTCACTACCTTTTAGCTATCCAACTTTGACAATTACAAGCTAGAAACTTTTGAATCTGCATTCAAAGCTAAGATGACAATGAAAGACAATGAGGAGGTTCAAACAAAGAAAAAGAATGGAAAAGGAAAGTATGTATCTAGTGAAAGTAATAGTAATGAAGATGATGTGGACCAATTGGAGGCATTATTAGCAAGAAGATTTCATAGAGGAAGAGGAAAATTTAAAGGTAAGCTACCAATCATTTGTTTCAATTGTAATGAAGTTGGTCACATTGAAGCTAGATGCACACAAAAGAAAAATTACAAGGATGGAGGCAACTTCAAGAACAAGAAAGAGAAAAACAAGGACTACAAAGGTAAAGGCAAAAGATGCTACATTGTTGAAGAAGACTCCAATGAGAATGATGATGAAGTATTCTATGTGGCTATGAAAGATGAATCAGATGAAGATGAAGCAACTACACTGGTAACCTGCATCAATAAGAATGATAGATGGATCATAGATAGTGGATGCTCTCATCACATGACTGGAGCCAAAAGTAAGTCCATTACCTTTATTCAATATGAAGGAAATAGTGTTAGATTTGGTAACAATGCACCATGTTAGATCAAAGGGAAAGGTAGTATCAAGCTTACTAAAAAGATATCATGTAATAATGCATACTATGTTGAAGGACTGAATTATAACTTGTTAAGTGTCTCATAGTTAGGTGACATAGGGTGTAAGGTTGAATTTGAAAAAGGAGTTGCTAAGATTTATGATTCTCAAGGAAGTCTATTAGGAAAAGGTGATCAGACTAAGAGTAATTAGTTTTACCTAGACATGGAAGATGCTTCTTGTCTTATTTTTCAAACTGATGATGTATGGTTATGGCACAAGAGGCTATGTCATGTAAATTTTGACAATCTGATAAGCATTAGCAAGATGAAGAAAGTTAGAGGTCTACCGAAGTTAAAGAAACTTGATAACATCATGTGCAAACAATGCCAATTAGGGAAGATGACCAAGTAAACTTTCAAAAGAAAGACTTATACTTCCAATGAAGTATTAGAAATAGTTCATACCAACTTGTGTGGCCCTATTGTAGTACAAAGCTACAAAGGTGACAGATACATAATGTTATTTTTAGATGACTATTCAAGAATGATGACAGTCATGTGCTTGAAAAAAAATTAGATGCAGTCCAAATGTTCAAATGGTACTTGGCCAGAGTTGAGAAAGGGACTAGAAGGAGCCTAAAATGTCTCAGATCTAATAGAGGAGGTGAATTCACATCAAGAGAATTTGAAGAGTTCTGCAATGAAAGAGGAATCAAAAGGCCGACATCAACACCCATAACTCCACCTCAAAATGGTATAGTAGAGAGAAGGAATAGATCATTTATTGACTGTACCAAGACCTTAATGATGGAGAAAAATGTTGCACTCAAGTACTGGAGAGAAGGTGTAAGTACTATAGTCTACACACTCAAGAGAGTTCAAGCCAAGAAAGGTACAAATGCAACACCTTTTGAATTATGGTTTGGGCATTCTCCTAATGTAAAAAATTTCAAAATATTTGGATGTAAATGCTATATATATAAAGATTCTAGGAATGGAAAGTTTTATGCAAAGAGTGAAGCAGGAACATTTCTTGGTTATTCTACTAGAAGCAAAGCTTATAAGTGCTTGAATGGTAACACTAACAAAGTAGTAGAAAGCAAAAATGTGAAATTTGATGAGCTTGTAGAAGTTCAAAATGATGAAAAAACCAAGAAAGTAGAAGAATACAGGACCTTTGTATATTTTTATGAAGGTATACCTAATAATGGTGAAGTTGCAACTTAGAATGACAATCAACAACATAATCTAGTATCTGCCAAGTCACAGACAGTGAATGCTGAACAATAGACACATTCAGAAGTCGAGCTGTAGAATACAAAAAATGTTCATTCAAATTCTAAGAATAGCCAACAAGAAGAAAATGAAAAAATACCTGATGAAAATATACGTGAGGATACAGATTCTGAAAGAGATAACATGCAAACAAGGAAAGAACCTGTATTGGTAAAGTATGTGAAAAGATATCATCCTATAGTTCAAATTATTGGAAATAAAGAGGTAGGATCAATGACAAGGAATAGACTTAGAAATGAAACATGTCTGCTCAACAAAATGGAACCAAAAATAGTAAGTGAAGCCATAACAAATGATGACTGGTATAATGCTATGAAAGAAGAAATAGAACAAATTGAGAAGAACAAGACATGGACCTTAGTCTCAAGACCAATTGATAAGAATGTGATTGGAACCAAGTGGGTGTTCAAAAACAAGTTAGATGAAAATGGTGAAATCACAAAGAATAAGGCAAGACTAGTTTGCAAAGGATATGCACAAGAAGAAGGACTAGACTATGGATAAAATTTTGCTCTAGATGCCAAAATGGAAGGAGTAAGGACCTTAATAGCATAAGCAGCCTTCAAAGGATTTAAAGTCTATCAAATGGATGTAAAGTTTGCATTCCTGAATGTTATACTTGAAGAGGAAGTCTACATAGAGCAAGCAGAAGGTTTTGTTGATGAAAAAAACAAAAATAAGGTATGCAAATTACAGAAGGCTCTATATGGATTGAAGCAAGCTCCTAGAGCTTTGTATGAGAGACTTCACAAGTATCTAGTACAAATAGGATTTGAAAGAACTAATGATAACAATAACATGCACATCAAACCAGAAGAAGGTAGGATATTCTTGTATCTGAAATATTTGTGGATGATATAGTTTTTGGAGGAAAGGAAGTGCTTTGTAAAATTTTTGCTGACAAAATGAAACATGAGTTTTAAATGTCTATGTTTGGAGAAATCAAGTTCTTTGTAGGATTGCAAGTGCATCAACTAAAACATGGTATATTTGTGACACAATCAAAATACATCAAGGAGATACTCAAGAAGTTTGGATTAGAAGATTCCATACCTAACAGCACAAAAATGGCAATAGGACATAAGCTATCTAAGAATGATGAATCAGCTGAAGTCAATCAAACAATGTATAGATCCATGATTAGAAAACTACAATGTGTTGTAAATATCAAACCAAACATAGCACTAGCAGTTGGAATAGTGGCTATATTCTCTGCTTATCTTAGAGAAAATCATCTCATGGCAGTAAAAAGGATAATGAGGTATCTTAAAGGAATTGATGATTTTGGCTTATATTACAAAAAGAATGAGAAGTTTGAGCTCAATGCATACATAGATGCAGATTGGGGAGGCAACATTGATGATAGGAAAAGCACAAGTGGAGGAGCATTATTCTTAGGTAAAAGGTTAGTTACTTGGACTAGCAAGAAACAAACATGCACATCTCAGTCCACTGCAGAAGCAGAATATGTGGTAGCAATAGTTAATTGCACAAACATTGTCTGGCTTAAACATCAATTGAAAGGAATGAAAGAAGAGGTAACCAAACCTATGATACTACATTATGATAATACAAGTGCTATAAACATATCCAAGAATTTAGTGATGCATGCAAAAACAAAGCATATTGCAATCAAGTATCACTATGTCAGAGAATTGGTGGAAGACAAACAAGTGAAGATGGAGTACATTCACACAAAGGAACAAATTATAGATATCTTCACCAAACCATTGCCCAAGGATGCTTATGAATATCTTAGAGGCAAGTTGGGGTTAGTGCCCCTAACTCAATTAATCTAAAGAAACATAGAAGGTTCCCTACATCAACAGGAGTAGATCATTGAAATATTAGAAGAATGATGTAGAGGATGACAATAGGAGAAGAAAGTCTAGATTAGTCACAAGCATGGTGACAGAGGGAGAAAAACATTAAAATGAAAAGCTTATATTTAGCATGTTAAAGATGCTACATCTTTGGCATTTATGTCAAAGAGGGAGATATAGAAGAAACTGATCAATACAAAATAAGAGGGAGATATATATATGGAGACATATGTGAAGGATCAGGAATACAGAGTAAGGATGCAGTAATCCAGAGGGAGAAGCAAAACAAAGGATTCAGATTTTGGTGGTAAATAAGTTAATTAGCTTAATCATTTGATTGGTTTGGTTTTCCATCAATGCCAAAGCGGGAGATTATTGCAAATGATTGAAAAGATCATGAATGAAGAGAAATAGAATTGGTAAAGAATGTTTCAATCATTGTTTTCTCATTGATGTCAAACTTGCTACTTGTAGGAATGAAAATTGCTTAAGTGATCCAAATATAATCAATTGGTTGATTGATAAGGATGTGGCAATCAATAAGATGTAACTAGAGTACCTAGAGAAAGGTTGAAGTTATGATGTTGTAATGAAGTATAAGGATTAGCTAAGCCATTGATGAAATAGTGTATTGATGACATACTCTAAGACACAGAGGATGGAGACACTAAGACATATCAAAGATGTAAGGATTAACTAAGTTCTAGTAAGGTGTCGAACAGATTCTCAGTTGAAGCTGAGAAAGTTCAACTTTAGTGTGTGTCGGGTGATCTTAAGGTGTTGATCAGTCTTCAGGTGCTGAGTGAAGATCAAGTGCCAAGCAGCCTTCAGGTGCCAGGTAAAGATAAAGTGTCGAGCACAATATAGGTGTCGAGCAAGATACAGGTGCTGAGTACCAGTAAATAATATTAAGAAGCCGAGTAACACAGAAGGTGCCGAGCATCAGTAAACCAATGATGTCGAGTTGTTGCATTATTTTGAAAAGTCAAAGATTTGCCAGATCTGAGCCAACATAGTAGTTATCTAAAATTTTGTGAACCAGATAAAAGATAAGAATGATGAGTTGGTGGCACAAAACACTATGTAAAACATTTTTTGGTGAATGCTAATGGATTTATAATGAAGTTTCTAGATAGAAAAAAGATACAGGACAAATACATTGTATTCTACCTAATCCATTGAAACCCTATAATTGGAAAGGGAGATTTGAGTAGGAAATCAAGAACAAAACTACTTTAAAAGGAGTTACAGGTCAAAGATCAAATGTGCATGCAAGAGAGGGAGTTGGTCATAAGTGTAATCATGCCAAGAGGAGTAAGAACAAAGCATCAAGACTTTGAGTTGATCAAGTGACCAGAGGAGAGCATTGGCATAACGAGTGGAAGAACTCAAGGAGACATATCTTGAAGGGTGAATAAGCTATCAGCACTGCAAAGGAGGAAAGCCAAGCAAAGAAGAGAACTAAAGAAGTGATCTAAAATTTGCATAGTTGGGGTTGCAATCTGTATCAGGTCAAAACCCTTCTAATACTTTCTTACCATTGTATTACATATTGAAACCCTACATTGTTAGGTTAGCTTAATAGCTAGGTGGATAAGAATCAAGAAAAGGATAAAGAGATCCCTAGGACAAGGAAAAAGATATCCTTAAGAGAAGGATAAGAGATCCTTACGAGGAGGATAGGAGATCCTTAGAGAGGCATGAAAGATTCTTTTGAGAAGGTGACTGTAAATCCCATGGACTTGGGTGCGCCTAACAACTTTATGTAAATCCTTTAACAGGGTGACATTTCAAGTTGAATGTTCGTAGATCCTTTAACAAGGTCACATTTAACAATGTGTTGTAGCCTTTAACAGGATAGGCCTTTAATAGGGCAGACCATTAGAAGTGGTTGAAATCAATTGCGTAGTTATTTTGTGGGTATCATCCCCACTCTAGTTTTACCTTCTTATTCCTAGAGGATTTATGGGTTATCAAATCCTTAGTATTATGGTGTTATGCATGTTTACTTTTCATGGTTGTTTAATATTCAATTGCATGGATGATAATTTTAGTTATGTTCTGCAAAGGATTTGTAGAAAAAGTTGTATTGGACATCATTGGACCTTGAATAACTGATTCACCCCCGCTCTCAGCTATTCTAAAGAATTCTAACATCACCATCCAGTCATTACAACCTAATTACAATTTGTAATCCCTTATAGCTCAATACAACCAAAAGAATAAATTTTTGCATCACCACAATGAAGCAATCCCTGACCCTAAGCCCTTTTATACAAGTATTTTTCTACTTTAGGGTTAAAATTAGTTAGAACATGTCAGCCATAAAATGTTGATAAATTAGCCCCAAATTATTCTTTTCTTATCAAGTATGTACAATACTTCCCTGATCAGTCACCACAATCTAACACACTAGAAAATTATTAAATTTTGATACTTGGTCAATACTAAAATACTCAGTCATTGTTTAAGCTTTTTAGCTCAACACCAACTAACTTTCTTGGTCAAGGGATTATGGAGTATGTATAGTACTTCCCTGATCAGTCACCACAATCTAATAATCTCCCACTTTGGGACTAATCCAGCTCCACATTAAGTAACAATCTCCCAATTGGAAACTAATCCTATAGCCACCTCACTACTCTATGAGGCTCCCATTGGATCAAACCACCCTGGACTCTATTGTTATTTTATCCTTGTTTAGTCTAGAAGACTAGTCAAAGTTGATGAGGAATTTGGTTTCTCCCTTGTCACTACTTTTGTAAACATATCTATTGGATTTTCATTTGTATGTATCATGTCCATCTTTAACTATCCATCATCCAAAACTGACTGAATGAAATGGTACTGTAACTATATGTGTTTTGTTTTTGAATGTAGAGCAAAATTCTTTGCAAGATGAATGGAACTCTAGCTATCTATAAAAAAATGATTATCCCTCTGAGGGTGTCCCAATTCTTCCAAGAAGAACTAAAGCAATATCAGCTCCTTGGTTGTCTTTGTAGTATCAACATACTCTACCTTTGTAGTGGATAAAGCATTGACCTTCTGCAACTATTGTACTCTACCAAGTACCAATATCCCTTGCCAAATCAAATTCAACATATCCTTGTAAATTAGTGGTAGAGCCCCCAAACTATAAACACTTATTGGATATTCCTCTTAAATATATACAAATCCATTTAACTGTATTCCAATGCTCAATTCTTTGATGACTCATATACCTACTAATGACTCCCACTACATGTGCAATAGCTAGCCTTGTACATACCATAGCATACATCACACTTCCTACAACAGAAGCATAAGGTACCTTGGACATCTATCCTCCTCTTCTTGTGTCTTTGGACACATCTCCTTAGTCAATATCAAATGACCAGGTAAAGGTGTGCTGACAGTTTTAGCATTCTCCATAGAGAAACATTGTAACACATTCTCAATATAATCAGCCTAAGATAAAGTCAATTTCATGTTTTTCCTATCTCTGCAAATCTTCATTTCAAGGATTTGTTTTGCAGCCCCCAAATCCTTCACATCAAATGCATGTCCTAACTGGCATTTCAAGCCCTTAATGTGATCCATGTTAGACCCAACTACAAGCATATCATCAACATATAAACATAAAATAATGTAGTTTTCATCATCCAACCTCTTAAAATAAACATAATGATGCGAACGAAACCTACTATATCCATGCTCATGCATAAAACTATCAAATTTTAGATATATTGTCGAGGTGCATGCTTCAAGCCATATAAGCTTTTCTTCAATCTGCACACTAGATTCCCATTGCCTTTGGCCTGAAATCCATGTGGCTGAGGCATATATATCTCTTCATCCAAATCACCATGAAGGAAGGTTGTTCTAACATCAAGTTGCTCCAAATGCAAATCTTGAGTAGCCACAATGCTTAAAATAGTAAGGATAGATGTCATTTTAACAACAATAGAGAATATCTCATAAAAATCAATGCCCTTTTTCTATACAAAGCCTTTTACAACTAACCTAGCTTGAAATATTTTCTTACCTCTATACTCTTCCTTTAACCTATAAGCCCATTTATTCTATAAAGCTCTTTTACCTGTAGGCAACTTGCATAAATCTCATGTGTTATTTTTCAACAAAGAGTCCACTTCGTCTTTCATTATAAGCTCCCACTAAATCTTAGTATCCACCTACATAGCTTCATAACAACATTCAAGTTCACCAATAGCAGTAAGTAAAATAGAGTACAAAGAAGGAGAAAATCTTTCTAGAGGTCTACTTAGCCTTGTTCACCATCTGATATTCACTGATGTGTGTAGTATTTTTTGTTGTGGTTGTTGCACATCATGAAGAATTGCTAAAACATCATCTAACACTACATAATCATTTTTTTCTTCTCATGTCGCTACAATAGATCTTTGTACAACACTTTCTCATTGAATATGACATCCCTACTTCTTACAATTATCAAAATCCAAAATTTTATAACTAGATTCGTCAAAGCCATATCCAAAAAATACACATTTATTAGACTTAGCTTCCAACTTGGTTCTATTTTTAGAATCTATATGATTAAATTCTTAAGAACAAAAGGTTTTGAGAAAACAATAACACACCTTCTTACCAATCCATGCTTCCTCTAGAATACCACAGCCCAAAGAAGTACAAGGACCTCTATTAATCAAATATAAAATAGTATTGACAATCTCTACCCACAAGTTTAAGGGAAACCCAACATGCAAACTCATGCTCCTTTTACACTCCATTATAGTCTTGTTCATGTGTTTAGCCACACCCTTTTTCTATGGAGTCCTTGGAATATTTTTATGTCTATGAATACCATTAGTGGAGCAATAATCTTCAAATTTATGACTACAATACTCACCACCATTATTAGATCTAAGACATTTTAATTTCTTACTAGTCTCATTTTCAACCAAGTATTTCCATTTCTTAAAAGTTTGAAATACATTAGATTTATGTCTAAGGAAATAAACCCATACTTTTCTAGTTGCATTATTAATAAATGTAACATAATAATGAGTGCCACCAAGTGAAGATACTTGAACTAGTCCCCATACATTTGTATGCACAAGCTCTAATTGCTCACTTTTATTTTCCTTCCTATTTTCACTCTTTTGTTTTCAATGCACACAACTTTCATAGAAATCCATATTAACACATTTCAGACCTAGTAAATCTTTCTTTGAATGAAATAATTTCATACCTTTCTCACTCATGTACCGAAGTCTATTATGCCACATCATTGTATTAGAATCTACAACAACTATTTTTTCTGCCTACTCAACTGTAGCAATTGTTCCTAAACATTCATTTTTCTCTCAAACAATTAAAGTAGAAGGAACAGTATGACTTGTAAAAAGATATAAGGTGCCTATTTTCAGACCCTTTTCTACTACAAGAGAACCTTTTGAAATCTTCCAATTTTTATCAATAAAAGTAACTACACAAACCTCATCACCAGGTTTCCCTACTAAATTTAAATTCCTACTAAGCCTTGGAACATGTCTTACATCATGTGGCTACTAATGATTCCCATTCTACAACTTAATCTTAACTTTTCTCTTTCCAACAATCTAACAAGGTTCATCATCCCCCAAATAAGTAAGCCCAAAATTCCCTTGGACATAATCAATGAAATGTCCTCTATGAGGTGTAGCATGAAATGAAGCACCAGAATCTAAAACTCATGAATCATCAACACTTTCTAAAGAAAAAATAAAATCATCCTCTTTGAATTTCTTAGTTACCACATTTGGCTCCTTTTCTCTATCTTTCTTTCCCCCTAGGGTCCAATACTCTTGAATGTATCTTCTAAGATTTTGTAAACCCTCTAAAAAAAATCAACCAAATCAAACCTTCCATTAGATAATCCTCACCACATGTCCTAGTGAAAATTTCCTTTAGTTCAATGCTCAATGTGCATGCTTGTGAACAAATGCACTCTAGTACCATCTAATGTTGTGCAAGGCAAGAGAGTCCCCAAAGGAGATTTCCTAGACCCCAAAAAATAATTATGTCAAGAGAACCAAACTTACACAAATTTTTCTTTGATACTCAGATGCTATCCACATTCTTTCTCTATTTATTCAACAATATATCTACAAGGTCAAAGGATAAATTGTTCTTCACCACCTTGTATGCTAGGTCAATTGCTTGACATGATAAATTGTTCAACTAGCTCGAGCTATAGATTTTGTGAGCTATCATGTGGATTCCAAACTTCAATTCTATGTTAGTCACACCAGTTATCTTTATGCATCTTCCATCCAATTCTACAAGAGTCCACTTTCCAAAATCAACCCAACCTAGGGTTTTAACTTGGTCTTTTCTTTGTTTAACATGGACAATCTAGTGATGTTGTGTATCACCTTCCTAGTTATCAAGATAGGATGATCTAATCATAGTTCCATGTGATAAACATAGCTTAGAATGAGTCTAATCCACTTTACCTAAAAATCCTTTGTTATGTATAGTATATGTGTCAAGTCCTTTGTCTCTAAGTGTTTGTGCTTAGGTTTTAGATTGCAATCAACACAAAGTTCATTGTATGCCTCATTCATTTCTAAGATTCCTTGCTCTTGAATAAAATAGTGATATAAAGAATGAATGTCATGGACAAGAAGTACCTTCGATGGAATTTGTGATTGCACTCCAATGGGGTCAAGTGCTTCTACAAATTTTGGACTTGGTTTGAGTCTAGGAGCTTTTCAGTGAACTCCACAAACCAAAATTTTAGAACCTTTCTTAACCTTGTTTCTTGAAGATTCCATTGCTTGGTATGGTTTTGAACATGTAATAATCTTCAATAGAAAATACTAAAATCACTCGGAGGATTTGAATTTTTGCTTAACTCTTTGCTATAAAAATTCATGGTGAAACTATACAATCAATTTTCTCCTTTTAACAAATTTTAGTTTTTACAAAGACAAATAATTCTTTGTTCACATATTTTCTCAGTGACAAGTTGTCCTCCACTTGCTTTGGTCTTTAATTCTTAGAAGACACCTTCAATTTGGTAAGGTCTCAAGACTCAATAGGAGCTACCAATTCAACTTTTTTTTCCTTAAAAAGATATGCTACCCAACCTTTCTTGATAAGATCTTTCAACTTGACCTTGCTTGATTAGTTCTTGAATTTTCCATCATTACTAGATCATCCTTGTGTACCTTGTATGTTGATATAGATCCTTCTATTTTCTAGCTAGAACTAAACTTGGATCGTTTGTTCTAAATCATAGTTCTAGTGATCTCCATAGGGAAATAAGTTAAAATGTTTGGGCCACCAAACTTATTGACTTGGGTGTCAATAATTTAGGGACTCTAGTTTACATTATCTAGAGATTTCAACACTCATTGCTGCCTCATTCTTTTCTGATGTTGTCAACTTTGGCTTTCTTTTCATCTTCTATTCTACCTATGTTCATACAACTCTTGGAAAGATGTCCAAGTTTTGTAAAAATAAAACATCTCTTTGTAGTGTCTCTTTTCATCATGTGATGTCTCACATAGTTTTCTCTAATGTGACGAAACTCACCATAGTAGTCACATCTACATGATGCGTTGTAATCCCTTCCAAACATTGCTTTCACAATTTTCTCTATTAGGTTCCACTTCTTGGTCTTCCACTCTGAAGATCTATGTCCTTGTGTGTTTCAATTGTGACACTTTCCTTCAAACTTAGATTTCTCTATGCATTCACTTTCTCTATCACCATGTTTATTGGAATTGTAATAATTTAAATTGAATTTTTCTTTACTATTGCTCCAAAACTTATTGGATTTATGACCTATCTTACCATAATGATTACAAGTAGGTCTTTTGTTCTTCTGAACTCCTTGCTAAGATGATTCACCTTCTTCTGTATATCCTAATCCAACTTTTCTTTTATG
This sequence comes from Cupressus sempervirens, assembly GCA_028749045.1. NCBI lineage: Eukaryota > Viridiplantae > Streptophyta > Pinopsida > Cupressales > Cupressaceae > Cupressus > Cupressus sempervirens. The sequence continues at coordinate 291,377,529 of CM053789.1, read as the reverse complement.
TCTATATTGCGTTTTCTTATTGAATCGATTCATGCTTTCTTGAGATTTCATCATTCTATCATAGATTTTCTTTTCAATACTAAGATGATTTTGTGGTCTTTCATTCTCTATCCTTTTATGATAAGCTCTTGATTTTCATAATTTAGTTGATCAATAAAGTCTTCTTACTTGAGGGATGGTTTATGAATTTCATTGTTTGTTTCTTCTATCACTTCTTTGGCTTTGTCTTTTTCTTTCATGACTTGACATAATCTGATTAATTGGATTTATTGCTCACTTTTCATCTTTTTGACTTCTTCTTAAAGATTGGAATTCTTTTTGAATAGGTCTTTGATTGTTGCTTCAACTACATCTAAATTTCTTTCTCAACATAAGTCTTCAATTCTTTCTTCAATGTAGAGATTGTCATCCATTTTTACTGCAAGATATTTCCTTCCTTATAATGATTGTGAGAGTTGCTCCTTTTTTTTCTTGAGTTGTCCAATAGCTAATTAAGGATACATCTTTTCATTCTCAATAACCTTATCTAGCCTATATAACTCCATTCCCTCTAATCATATCTCAAGTTGTTAAACTTCTTCTTTGAGAAATAGAAGCTTTGATACCAAATGTTGGAAATATAAGGTAGGCTAGGTTACTAAGAGGGGAGGGGTGAATCAAGAACCTATAAAGCTTTAGATCACTTCACCAATTAATCCTTCATATATTATCTAATTGCATGTAAGAAAGAATGGAAGTAATAAAACATTTATAACACTTTGACATAAGATATGGTGACTCAAAAACCTTCCAATTAGAAAGAAAAACTAAGGTGGGGATGATACCCACAAGATTTAATACTACATTACAAAGTTAGCCTTTTAAGGTTTACAATTGATCACTACTTGTGATATGCTCTATTAGAAGAAATATGGACTATGAGGTCCACCTTGTTAAAGGATTTACAAACATACAATGAAGTATGCACTCAATTAGAAGATTTAGCAAAAGACTACTGAGTCCACTTGGTTAAAGGATTTAATGGATACACCTATTAGAGTTAATCAATGTCTAATCTCTAATTTGAAACATTGATTTTCTAAATGAGATTCCTTGAATTGCAATGATCACCTTGTTGTGATTGATAAAATCTCTATCATTTCTTATATTTCTTGTAGCCTTCTCCAACTCTCACTCATATACTTCTCATTAATACACTTGCATATGATACAATGAGTTACATATAGATCAATCCAAATAACTAATTACTGGAGTTAGCTACAGTACCATTTTTTTCAAAATTCACAAAGTCAACTTAGCTACTATAACTTTAGTTCAGAAGAAAATTTAGTTATGTTTTGAGACTTAACACATACTATCAACACTCAAAAAACTGTGGCACTTGGTTGAAGTTGAAGCTTAATCCATACTGATCACTTTGAGTAGCATGAGCTTGACTAGTATAGTGTGACTTAGTGAACACTAAGAAAATCAGTTCATACTAAATCACTTGGTTGACACTACATGACTCAGTCAACACTAGATTCACTTTTTTAACACTATGAGATTGGTAGATACTATAGAACTTGGTTAACACTATAGAGATCATCTAACACTAAGGTCTTCATTGCTTGTACTAGATAGCTCGATAGACACTATTGTGCTCAGGCTATACTAAAAACTATCTAAACTTCTTGGTAAACATTGTAAAACTTGACATGAACTGCAATCTGACTATTTAGCTCAGTAGCAACTGAAACACTTCATTAACATTGCTAGATGAATCATAATCTCAATAGCAAGTTTAGAGCTCAGTAGCAATGTTACCAACTGACTAAGTGTTGATTCACTAATAGAAAAATTGACATTAATGTCAATAGTTATACCGTTCAAAAGTTTTTTTTACAATCAGTGTGTTAGTGAGCACTTTATGTGTAACTCCATTAGAAAATAAATTATAATTACTGACTAAACTAATCATTACACAACAATTACATTTATGGAAAGATAAGAATATTGTTAAGAAACCCTTTTCATTTCATCAAATTTGGGGGAAAAAGTCACCATACACATGTTTGAAATAAAAAAATACACAAGAACAAGGCAAAAACATGTTTTTGAGAGACTTTTCAAGTTGACCATGTAGGGTTGGTGTCAAAAGGAATACTAGGATTTATAAAGGTATTAAAATTTTGGTTTAGTATTAGAATGGGTGGAAAAAAATGTAGAATAGATTTTGAAATGCTTTGTGGCATTTTAGAACTACATATTTTAAATTAGATCGCTATTTTTTGACACATCATGATCTGAACATACCCTTAACCGCATAAATATGACACTCTCAAGTGTTCACATTTTCAACTATGCATAACCCCATTTTTAATATTTGAACTATATGGCCTTAATCTATGCATATTTTTATTTCAATCTTCTATAGAATCATTGGTATCTTGACATCAATGACAAACACAATCATGAATGCAACACATAATTATGATAATAATCTCCCCAATTCTAGACTAATTCTAGTACACTTCCTCATAGGACTATCATAAGAATTCATGCTAACACATTATCCTTGATGGAAACTTAAAAACCCCCATCTTTGGATCTCATTTTCCATAGGTTTTAAATCCTTTGAAGAAGAACAAAGCAATGACCTAAAATTATGTCTAAGAGTGACCCCAAAATGATTGCAAACCCTCTAGAAAGAGGGCACAACCATAAATCATGATGCAGGGAGGAGAATAAGTAAATTTTTAATAATATTTAATATTTCTTATTCTGTAGGTTGCCAAATATTAGACCTTTTGCAAAAAAAATTACTTTTCAACCCTACTAACCTTAGCAAAATTTATTGATTTTAATTGTTTTTAAAGCGGGACATGAAAAAATTTATATGACTTAGAGTAGACAATTATAGTAGAAGGGTGGATTTCAAATTTATAAATTCTAACAAAAAATCTAGAAAACCCAAGTCATGTTTGTATTGTTATCAAGGGGTAGATGGAGGGTAACACCCTAAAATATGAAGTCAAACCCTTAAAAACTTCCACATTCTAAAAATTCATATAAAGGCCCAAAAAATACACCCAAATAGGGGTAATAAAAAAAGAAGTTATGACAAAAGTCTCATTTTGGAAACCATTTAATGAAGGAAACATTGTGCATAACAAACATCCATGGGCCACCACAAAGAAAAAACTTAGAATCCTCCTCATTTGAGGCAACAAAAGAAAAAAGACCCTCGGGCAGGAAAACAATCTCAATATGAGATTTTATATGTCACAGATTCTTCACATAAGCTTGAATGAACTCAATATCGAACCTCACCCCTAAGAATTAAACAATAAGATTAAACTCTATAGAAAATATCACATGATTAATCAAGTGGTCAAGGATGAAAATAGAAAAATTTTCATTTTGGTAAACCCCAATAAATAGAAACTCCGATTGTGGTTTAATGGAAAAGAACTCTTCCCATTTCCTTGATTCTACCACATCCTCCTTGGTAATAGATCTCTACACTAGATCAAAAAGAAAAGATACATTCCAGGAGCACAAAACAAGAGGAGAGCCCCCAATAATTGATCCCCAACCCCAATACCATCTTCTCAATTTCTTGTATTTGTATAATAGTCTCTTAAGGCCAACATAAGTCCCTCATAGCAAGAGCCTCAACTAGTAACAATCATGTTGGTAGCCAAACTTCTATCATTTTTTGCAATTGCCAATCTTCCTACCAAATTTTGCCATAAATTAATTGTATACTTTAAATTTTCATGTTACTCTAGCTATTTTTAAAATAGATACCATCTAAGTACTTTGAATATAAATTAATAAAAATTAGTTTGTTTCTAAGGTATAACTTGTATAAGTGAACTTTTTGTGTTCCTATTTTCTATGGTATGAAGTACTAATAAAAACAATTGTATGCATATTGATGCTAGATTGCAAAGAAATATTTGTCTCATCATTGTATTTTGATTAATTATTTCAAATGACAATAGGTGAAAATTTAGAATTGAGTGTAGTTTTATACAAATATATGTAAGAATTTTAATGACAATGTTGGTATTCACATTTTCTTTTCAATGACAATTATAAATGTGAGATAAAAATCAATTATAACTATAAAAGAAGCAAAAAGAAAATTTGAATAATAGATACAATAATAAAATATTAACATAGGTAAATAGAAACATAAATATTCATAGCATGATTCTATATATATATATATATATATTTATATCCACTCTTGAAGCCAAGGAGTTCTTTGTTTATGTTCTTTGAGATACACTTAGTTATTAATCTTGTAGAGGTGTATATTGTTATCATATAGAAACATGAATTCAAATTGTGGAAGTGCATACAAGATAGATTAATTATTTAATAAAGTTCCCAAGGAATGTAGTTTCATTCCCTCAGTGTGGACATGCATAGATATAGTAGAGACATGGGTAGAATGTAGAAGCCAAATGGGAGAGTTGGACTATTTACATAAATAATTTTCCCCTCTTCCTCTGCCTAACACCCGATGTCTTCGACATCTATATAAGATGGTCTAAACATCCATCAAATCATTTAAAAAAAATTCCAATTCCTCTTTTGATAATCACATACTTCACAAGTAATTATAGACTAAAAGGAAGAAAGAAGAATTTTTAGGCATGGTTAATTTTCATTGTAAATTATTTAATGTGAATGAAATTTGAATTTTTTTTTATATTTTTCTATTATTTGATGTTATGAGGTAGCTAAATATTTTGAAAATTCGTATAAAATTAAATGATATGTAATTTTTCCTTTGAAGAATAGATTTATATGGACAAATTTAATGCCTAATTTGAAATGTGCAAAGAATGGTTTCTTCAAAACAATTTGTTTTAGAAATTTGTAAAAGAATACGTAAGAATATATATAATTTTTTTTTAAATATTTGATTGTTTCATTAATTTTACGAAGAAAAATATGTACCCTTTTTCTTGAAGAAACCATTATTGTAGTTCTTTAGAGGAAGTTGAGAGAGATTTATCAATCTTAATTTTTGTTGACTAACATCTATTTAAGAGGGGATTTATACACATTCAAGGTGAGGAATTACAATATAAGTATGGTTTGGTTCTAAACCTTTGTAGTAGTAGCTATCTATAATTTTTTGAGCTCTACATTTCTTGGCACTTGATTTATTATGAGATCATATCCCAAAGTGTCCAAACCCCTTTATGTATGTCAAGTAAGATGATAGGATAACTGATATTTAAAATTTTGTCATCAATTTATAAATCGATGAAATATTAAGTTAATGCATTCCACCTTCCAAATTCAACTCAAGTAGAAAGATTTGGTTATTTCGTGTGGGTTATTATTGAGTTCACTCTTGGTACTAAGAAGGTTCTCACATTTATTAGTTCACTTCTCTTATTCTTGTCTATGAAATTGACATTTCATAGTGATTTCTATTATAAATTCTTATGGAGCATCTTTCAATAACTACTTATTCTTTTGAGGCTTTGTATATTTCCTTGAAAAAGACTATCTTAGTGCCAAGGGTTTTATTTTTTATAATATTGTGGGAATCCTTTTAAAATTAATGTACAAGATCTCATTTCTAGGTCTATTTATTTTTCAATATATTGATATTTATGTAGTTGGTGGTTTAGGGTTCTTTTAAAACCTACCTATTTATAACATCTAATTTCCTTATGTTCTTGAGATCCCACATCTCTCCATGTTTGTGCTCTATTCAGAATTCTCCCTTAAAGGAGTCTTACTCCTTATCAATTCATTCATTTTGACCTTCCTTTTGGCTCAAAATTATATTTTTAGTTTTTTTTTTTAAATTATGGGCTTGGGCCCTCTTCTTATTTTGCTTAATCACACATCATGTGTATATCCATATGAGTGCTCTAATTAACATCTTTTCTCCAGGGGGTCCTACCTCTTGCTATTTCCATAAATTTGTCTTCACTTTCAATTTGATATTACATTTTTATTTTATTTGTTATGGATTCTGGCTCTATAATGAACCGAGTTAAAAACATATAAATAAATGAAATAATTTAAAAATATTGAATGCGTGTGTAGATATATACATACATATATAGATATGTATACGTATACATATATGTATGTATATATATGTATATATATATATATATATATATATGTGTGTATGTATGTATATATATATACATATATATACATATATATATACATACATATATATATGCACATATATACATATAATCTATATACATACATACATACATACATACATACATACATGCATATATATATATATATATATATATATATATATATATATATATATATATATATATATATATATATATATATATATATATATATATATATATTCTATATACATACATATAGATATACATTTTTATTTTATTTGTTATGCGTTTTGGCCCTATTATGAACCAAATTAAAAACATATAAATAAATGAAATAATTTAAAAATATTTAATGTGTGTGTAGATATATACATATGTGTATATACATACATATATAGATATGTATACATATACATATATGTATGTATACATATACATATTGTATGCATGAATATGTGACCTATGCTAACACACACACTTCAACATGGTCCTTATTTGTGGATTCATCCTAGAATGAACATTGTATTGTTCATCTAAAAATCAGCCAGCAAGGCGACCTGTTGCCTTCTATCTAAAGGGATTTTGCTTGTTAGATATCCTCAGATTTGAAGTGTTAAGCAACCAGACCCTCTACGAATGAAGGATTTAAAAGAAAATGTGACTAATCTATATGAGAATGCAGATTAATCTAGAATGGAGTATGCACGTTTAATCTAAGAACATGTAAAAGAAAACTATGCTAAAATGTATGCATATTATGCTAAAAAAGATTAAAGTAGAAAATGAATATTTTATGAAAATAATGAGCTCAAATGAATGCACAATTCAGCAGCAATTCAATACAAATTTTCATTCAACCTCCCAAAATGAAGAGATGAGGGTCTCTTAAATAGACTTTCCTGGAATCCATCAACGGTTGAGATTGATTTCAATCAACGATTAGGATTGAAGATGAAGTTTAGTCATAAAGGAAGACTCCCAAATTAAAGGGAGTTAACTAACTCAGATCTGAGTGTAAGAGTCAGTCAACTCAGATAGACTTTAGTGTAAAAGCAAGTGATCTGGGTCACTTTCTAATTTGATCAGTAGTGAACTGGGAATTTCCTTTTTTTGAGCTGAAGAGAGATTTTGGTGTGATATTTAATTTAATAAAATGAGATATGCTCTCATAAATACCTTTTCTATTTAATTAATTAATTCTTTTTAATTAATTAGAGGCACTTTTCTTATTTAATTAAACAACTTTATTTAATTGATTAGGAATGACTTCCCCTTTAATTAAATGACTTTGTTTAATTAATTAGAAGTGAGTTCTCCATTTAATTAAATAAATTTTTTTAATTAATTAAAATAGGCATATTTATTAAATTAAATAAATTTAATTCCATAGTACATTAGCCTTAGGATATAATTTAATTTAATTAAAGTATAAATACTTAGTAATTAAATTAAATATTAATCAATAGGTTTAATGTGACTAATATGAGTAAATACTATAAGAATTAAATAATAAGTATGATGAATGTAGATTAGGATTTTTTGCATCTGACAATTAAGTCAAGTAGCGAGTAGTCAAATAAGAATTTGCCTAATGGAATAGGACTTTAGGATTGATCAGAATAGACTAGAATCGGTGATCATGCCAATGAGCCAATTTTGGGGTATTACATTTTGCCCCTCTTTGAATGAATGTGCGAGCAGCATGTTAAATTCAAAGAAAATCAAAAAGCATGATGCGAGGATCAAGAAATGAAATTGGTCCTAAAATTGATGATATGAAGACCAATTGATAAGCTTTTAAGGACTATCTCCAGAATAGAGCTTAATCCCAAGGAATCTAAGCATAATACCTAGATACCCAATATTGATAAGCATTTAAAAGGTTTCTTCAGAATGAAGTTTAACTTTCAAGGATCTAGATAGAACACCTAGATATCTGAGAGTGATAAGCATTTAAAAAGTTTCTTCAGAATGAAGTTTAACCTTTAAGGATCCAGATAGAAGACCTAGATACCTGAGAGTGATAAGCATTTAGAAGATTATCTCTAGAATGGAGCTTAACCTTCAAGGATCCAGATATAACACCTAGATACTTAAGATTGAAAGCATTTAGAAGATTATCTCTAGAATGGAGCTTAACCTTCAAGGATCTAGATAGAACACCTAGATACTGGAGATTGAAAGCATTTAGAAGATTATCTCCAGAATGGAGCTTAACCTTCAAGGATCTAGACAGAACGTCTAGATACTTGAGATTGAAAGAATTTAAAGATTATCTCTAGAATGGATCTTAGCCTTCAAGGATCTAAATAGAACACCTAGATACCTAAGATTGATGAAAGATAGCAAGATTGAATTATAAGTCATAGAATCATTCCCAGAATGAGGCTTGATCCTTAGGAGTCAAGGTTTAGACTGTCCCAATACCTGTCCATCAAACTCTAAGAAGAGTTTTTATAAGATTGATCAGTTGATGAAAAGATAAGATAGATAGAAAAGATGCCAGATAGAAGGGAGCAAGATACCTCAAGTGACAAGATGCCCCAATTGATGAAGACATAAGATAGGAACAAGATGTCTCAAGTGATGAAGATTCAGATCAATGCAAGTTCAATGATGTAATCATCTTGCCCCCTCGGGAGCAAAATTGAATGATGACACACCAGAAGTATGATGCAAGGAGAATGATGAAAGATACAGAAGAAATCCAAGGTTTAGTAGAATATAGAAGAGATCAGAATGATCAGGAGAAAATATGAAGAGATTAGAATGATCCTAAGAAAATATAAAGAGATTAAAACGATCTAAAGAAATATGAAGAGATCAAAATGATTTGAAGAAATTTGGAAGTTGATCTGAAGTGATTTCAAGGTCCAAAAGACCAAGTTTGACTAAGGAGTTGACCAAAATTGACTTTTTTGGGAATTAATTTAAAAATTTGAAGAATTTTGAGTTGAAAAGATTTCAAGAATTACAAAGTATGAGAAAAAATTGGACTACACAAGCATTTGATTGCGTTGGTCCCAAAATTTAAAATCCATTTTTGAGCGACTTAGGTGTGTCAGATTTCAAATTTGATCCCGAAAAATGGGTTCTGAGTAGCCAAAGTAGCCAAGAGTATGATTAATCAATCATTTGTGCAATTCATGAAAGAACATGATTCTTTGAAGAGATCAGCAATCCCTCATCAGAGAAGGTGAAAGTATATTTACAATTGAATCGCATGCTTATGCAAGTGAAGTATGTAATGCAAGATTTATGTTAAATGCAACCCTAGGTCTGGTTACCAAGCCTCAACAATTTATCATCACCAGATATAGAACAAAGCTCGCATGTTATACAATTCCTACTGACATTGCAACCATAGAAATATGAATATAACATAAGTTATCCATTTGTCAGGATTAAATGTAAGCATTCGAGGCACAAGAAGCCAAATGACTAGAACATTTGTCCCTTTTAATATAGCAAGTTAACATAAGCATCAAAGCATAAATGCTAGGATGACTAGAATGTTGCTTGCATGATAGGCACACTAAACACATGAGAGATCCCTCTTATGCTAAGTATTCAGTATTCATTCTATCCTCAACAACCCTTGCATTCATAACCTGAGATAGAAGTGTGCTAGATATACTCGCAGTGACCCATACATTCACTTAATAGGACAAGTATCAGTATTTACTGTAGCATGAAGAGTTCACTCCAACAAACAAGGAGAAGAACGAACGTTATTGATGTATTTATATTAAAGGAGTTGAGGTACACACGGCCATCCAATATGAGATGGAGGCTCTTATAGTGGACACCCCTCTTATAGGAATATATCATCTTATTAGAACTAAATCACAAACAAAAAGAAAAGAAAAAAATCATGCCCCCATTCATTGCTTCTTTAGTCGAAGATGACATCATTGAGTTGCTTAAGGAGATATGATAAAGAAAAACAAAGAAAACAAAGAAAATGCTTAGCATATCCAAACAAGTATATCATTTTTGAGTTCAATGTTTGTGGGATTGATGTCAAGTGTCAATGTCCAGAACATATTTGAAAGAGATCTATTTAGTAGGGTGACGATAGTAGGCAGACACAGTTAGAATGACTGGTGACTGAGGTCAAAAAAGAAACTTCATGATGAAGAACCTAAAGAGGACTGAGCTACAGTAGACAGACACAGCTAGGATGACTAGTGACCGACACAAGAGAGATTTTTCATAAAGAAATCTAGAGACATGACCTTAGCAATAGTAGGCAGACACAGTGAGGACCACTGGTGACTGTCACAAAGGAGATTCTATGAAGAGAATCTCAAAAGGAGTGACATTGGTGATAGTAGGCAGACGTAGTGAGGACCACTAGTGACTATCAAAAAGGAGATTCTATGAGGAGAATCTCAAAAAGAGTGACATTGGTGATATTAGGCATACGTAGTGAGGACCACTGGTGACTATCATGAAGGAGATTCTATGAGGAGAATATTAAATAGTGACACTAGTGACAGTAGGTAGACGCAGTGAGGACCACTGGTGACTATCGTGAAGGAGATTCTATGAGGAGAATCTCTAAAAGAGTGACAATAAGGGGGAATGCCCCTGAGCTGTGACAAGACTCAATCCATGGATACATGAGAAAAAAGTGGGAAAAGAAAGAAAGCGACTATATAGAAAGCCTGAAGGTGTGTTGCAGGATGGAGCATTGGGAATAAGAGGCACCTATTTACTAGATTTTCACATTCTTGGTAGAAATTTTTCTTTTTTGCTACCATGATGCCTATTTCCAGGTTTTCACCAATGGCACTTTTTTTTTTGTTTTTTTTTTTGTATTTTTTTGTATTTTTGATATTTTTCACTTTTTTTGGTGTTACCAAGCTGCTTATTGCTAGGTTTTCACTAGGGTAACAATTTTTTTTAGGACTTTTTTTCATTTTTAGATATTTTCAAATTTTAGAACTTTTATAGAGATTACTAGCTCTCAAGAAGGATTACCTTGATTTTGCTCCAGTGTCTAGCAAGGTGTACGATGAGATGTAGTAGCAAGCTATTGGATATGTGGAGATGGATAGGCAAGGAGTATGAAGCGATGAATGTTACCCTCAAGGAAAGTCTTCACAAGATTACCCAAGCTAGGGAAAAGGATATAACAATATAAGCTCATGGTGTAATGAAGGGTATTGTGTAAGTAATCCAAGAAAATGACCATGTCAAGAGATTGCTAAGAATTGAGCATTCTTCTTTCTTTCGTTGATCAAGACCAAAGGGTTAACTGAATCGGATAGCAAAGTTTTTTATGGAGGTTATGAGTGAATGACTTTAGGAATGAGGACATCGAAAGGATAAGTAAGATCATGATAAGATTTCATGGATGGACGAATTACACATGATGCTTGTTTACTAGGTTTATATCATGGTACTTATCCAAGGTGCCACAAGAAGTGGTTTTCACCATAGGACAGATTTATTTTTCTTTACTTTTGTTACCAAGGTGCATATTTCTAGGTTTTCACCAAGGCACTTTTTCTTTGCCTCTCTTTTTCTTTTCTTTTTTGGATTTTTTAGAGTTTTTGGAAAGAATTCAAGCCCTTCTCAAATGAGATAGCACTCTGATAAGAAAGATAAGTTATGATAAGCCAAGGCCATAGCAAGGTACACTCAAAGATTGTGATAAGGTAATGGAAGGGAAATGATAGGAAAATGAGAGGTAGATGGAGGATAAGGTTGTTGGTTTTGGAAGACTGAAACAAGAAAGGATGGCAAGCATGCATAAGATTTAGACGATCTCATGAGGGTGGATGAGATATTAGGCAAGATCCACATTCACACACACCTTGAAGGGTAGTGGAATGATGGAGGAAATATGGATGAAAAAGTATGAGATTTAGATGTATGAGGTGGTGGAATAATTTTGGAGGAAGGTGGAGTATAAGGTTTTGAAACCTTTTTAGGAAGATGTTGGGAAGAAGATTGAGTGGAAGCCTTTGGAAGCTTAAATGTGAACTTTGATTTGTTTTCAATATTCAAGTACTTCAAAAGAGACTTGGGAATCCATATAGCTTTTGATTTTTAAATTAGATGCTTTGGAATGCATTTCTTCAATAACAAATTTAAGAACCCATACTTTCTTTGGTTGAGCTCTTTGAATAGTGGACCTTTGCGGTCTCTTTTTTGTTTTTTCCTTCTTGACATTCACATGTTGATTAGAGGAGACAGTGTGAACTTTTGAGGATGGATTCATGCACTTGTGTTTGAGTTGATCATCCAAATTGCTTCCAAAGGACTTGCAACTTGTGGATGAATGAGGCCAATATGATTGGTTTAGATGGAAAGGTGGATGTGAAGAGTTCAAGTATGTGTATCTTTGTTGATCTTGGGGTAGAGTAGGAGGAATGTGTAATGAGTTGAGAGTTGAAGTAGGAGATAGAGGAACATAAGTTCCCAATATGGATGGAAGACTTGAAGGTTTTAGCTTAGATGGGTAGGGACCAAGGATAGATTTAGAAGATGCGAATGGACCATGAGTAGGGATATCAACATCTTTAGAGTGAGCAACATGACCAAAGCCATCAATAGATTTATGAGTAATCGTTATAGGAGAAATGCCTTTGACAGGAGTATTTAAAGCTTGAGCATAGTTTGGAAGTGAATGTAGCGAGGTCGAATAAGAGAGTGAGGGAACACTTTTCTCTTTAAAAGGAATTTTGGGAAACATAGGAAAATTATCCTTCTCTTGGTCTTTTTTAATCTCCTTAAGGATGGTGGAAGGAATATCTTGATCTTGCTTAGTAGAGGTGAATGATATGGGAGATGGAGGGCTATGTGGCTCTTGGGAAGGAGGCATGAGATCTTGGAAGACTTGAAAGGGGACTAAGGAATCTTGGTCTTGATCAACACTTGTTTCTTCATCATTTAAGTAGTCCTCTTGACATGAAACCAAATCCAAAGATAAGGGAGTCTTTGAATCTATATTCGAGTATATTTCTATAGTCTGCATAATAGGCTCTTGAAGAGACAATGGAGGGATAGTTGGAGTGGGGATAATAGGAGTAGCAACACATGGAGGGATAGTTGGAGTAGGGAAAATAGGAGGAGTAGCACATGGGGGTTTTGGATCTTTGGCTTGAGTAGTATGGGAGAGGTTTGTAGCTAAGTTAAGATTAGCTTGAGTTTCCTTTAAAGGAAACCCTTGAGGGTACACATAGTCAAGTGGGGGAGTAGTGAGTTCTTTGTTTGGTGTATATGTGTTGGAAAGATTGGACACTTTAGAAGGAAAATGCATGTTGGAAGAAGTAAGTGTCACATTTAAACCATTACTAGACTTGGTTTCATGATGTTGATCCTTCTTGATAGTAGGATCTTTAGTATATGAGAGCTTAGATTTTTGAATTATGCCATTGTCAAAGAGATCTTGGATCTTGTTTTTCAGCTCCTTACAATGTGAAGTTTTATGTAAATTATGTCTATGATAGTCAGAATAGTTACTCATAAAGGAAACTCCCGCCAAAGTGAGCTTAGGTAAAGTAATGAGTTTTTCTTCAAGAAGTTTTTCCAAGGTTAATTCATAGGATTTTCCCAAAGGTGTGAAATCATGCTTTGGTTTAAATTCCAAAGGTTTGTTTTCAAAGATATTCCTAGATTTCTTGGGTGTTTGTGAGGTGTTCTCAGATGTCGTGGATTCAAGATCACAAGAATGTGATTTTTGGTTATCATAGGAGGAAGGGAAAATTTCTTTCAAGGATAATTTGTTCAATGATGTTTCATCTTCCTCCTTTAGTATTTGAAGTTGATCACTCATTGATTGGATTTTTTGCTTCATGTTTGCAATAAGTAGCTTTTCTTCCTCACTAGGAATATTGGATTTAGTGCATTTGTTGTTAGCCATTTTGATGTACTATGTTTCAAGTAGTGACAACCAAGTTTTAGAACATAAGTCAAGTTGCCACAGTCATAGACAATGACAAAAAGAAAAAGCTTAGAAAAGGACCACACTAGAACGTAATCTCAGAAAAGCAAGATAAGAGTGCAATATACTAAGGTATGAATAGTCTAATTTGAAGGCTAGAACAACCAAAGATTATGACTATCATGACACAAAGTACAACAAGCAGTAAAGGACAAGAGCAAGATAACTGAGAGACAAGACAAGTTAAAGTATAGATCACAAATCTTCAGCTAAGAAAAATGCCACTGCTTGGGACTATTTTTAGAGAGAGAAGCAGTAAACTGATGCAAGAAACAGACTTGGTACAGAGCACATATATAGCTCTAACAGACTCACTTGACAGTTCAGACTCAAGATCTCATGTGAAGATCCTCTAAGAGGTGCATAAGAAAGTACATAGGATAACATAAATATTTGACATGAGATGTGCAAGGTTAACAAAAAAATAAGGACATTTAAGGCAAGATCTCACATGGAGATGTGCAACTGTTTGCATGAGAACTTGGACAGAAGTGGTAAGACAACAAGTAATCACAGAAAAATTTGCAAAACGTATGCAAAAATGGAAACTAGACTGACAACTGAACTGGATTTTGAAAAGACTTTAAAGATTTCAAGTTGTTCTAGAAAAATTGTTTGTTATTTTGATAAATTTTAGACAGGTTGCAAGGTTGGTTTTCAAGTTGTAAAACAACAATTGGACAACATTTTTGGTTTCAAAAGACAGGTGGTTTTTAGATAGAAATGGGAATCAAGTAGTAGTTGAATACAATCCAACTGAGGGCAAAGCAACTCAGAGGGATAGGGGAGTCTTGACTTTTAGTTTGTTCGAGCAAGTTTGGACATGTTTAGGACTCGATAACAAACACGCTTTATCCCTAGAAATAGAAAATGGTAGAGAAGGCAAAACCTTTGTCCCACATCTTATGTGCATGCATGTACCTCACACAACAATGTCACCCCCTAGAGGGAACCCATGTTTTTGGTATATTTAAAGGACTCAATAGTATACACTGAATGAGCACCCTTGTGGTAGGGGATGAGTGCGTATACCACCTTCAAATGTCCAGTAGCATGTGATGTCCCCTTCTAGCTAGAGAGATCACTTTAGCTGGTGATTAGCCTATCAGAGACCCTCGTAGGCTAATAAGATTGGATAGAGGGTCACCTTGGTGTGGAGATCCTCCAAGGACCAGAGCAGAGTACTCTTCTGGGTTGCCAGAGTTTGTTTATGATGAGTTTTCCTTGAGTTGGCTTGGTCAGGCTATTTTTAGCAGTTTTGGAGTTATAAAGATAGACCCCTGCTATTTTTAGAAAAGGGGTATGGTCATATGCAGTTCTATCATGTTAGCTCCCAGTCCAAACGAAATTCAAAAATGTTGACTAATAATGGAGATATTAATGTTTATTCAGTTAAAATAAACATTATTGGTTTTGAGCCTATATTGTTAAGTTATAATATATAACTTAAGTGAGGGTCATGATATCATAAAAGGGGCCATCGTTTCAATTAATTGTGGGTCCAAGCTTATGGAAAAATTAAAAGGGGTTTTCTAAGTTTTAATGTAATAACATTTTTTATGTTATTATTATATCTTTTATCCCACATTGAGCATGGAGACTCATTCTGGAGTTGAGGAGTCCTTATAAACAAACCTTGTCTTCCTTCAAGAGGAGGTTATGAGAGTTGCTTAAAAACTTTGCCTTGTGAAATTTCTTGAAGTTGTGGCAACAAGGGTTTCTACAAGTTTAAGAAGAATTCAGATTGTGGAGAACGTAGTATCTTCAGAGTTGATGCAATTTGAGGGTGTGAAATATCACTTGAATTTTGCCTATGAGTTGACTTCATTCTGGAGTCAATATTGTGTGAATCTGTTACAGGTTGGAAGGGGTTATAATAGCAGCTATAGTGCTGTGAACAGTACAGCGCTACAGTGAATCAGAGATTTAATATTGCGGTTTTTGATAGGCGCTGCCCAAGGAGGAAGCAGCCAGTAGCGTGGTTGCGTATCGGAGACAAAAAAATCAGGTTTCTTTCAACTATTAATGATGACGTTTTTAATGTATGCCTCCAAAAATAAGTATTGTACAAACATTAGGAGCCATCTGAATAAATGAATTTGATCATATTTGAGTTATTATTTGAGGTAGATTAGTTTTCAATATTTTTATTTTCTTTTCATCAACTCAAAAACCCAAAAATAGCTTAAAACATTCAAAAACCAACCAAAAACAATTATTACACCCAGGAAAACAAACAGTGATCAGTGTAGAGCCTATTTGGGGTTCTTTAATTGGTATTAGAGCGTCATTCCTGCCATCCTGAGGGTTTGGGGAGTCATATGCAGCCACCAAAAATTGGACCACACAGGTACCATACTCGTAGGAGAGCTCTGATTGAAAGAGAACAGTTACATGAAACAGGAAATATGGAAGAGAGGCATGATGGTAGTCCACCTAGAAACAGGAGGAATAATGATGATCAGGATACCAGAGAATTCTACCGTGCTATGGTTACAGGGCAGCAACAGATGGCACAGGCATTACAGGCACTCACTACTATGGTAGAAAGGACGAACCCACCTGTTAGACAAAATGGGGAGCCGGGAGAACAGGGAGATAATAGGAGTGCTACAGGTAATCAGAGACCACAACGGACCCATTCTAGAATAGCTGATAGGCCTACACACCCTACATTTGTTCCGGAGGAGCTAGAAGAAGCTCCGGTAGAGGAGGCAACAGGAGACCCCATATTCGCAGATGAACTCATGGCTGCAAATGATGAATGGGAATTATTAGCTCCACAGGTCCAT
This sequence comes from Cupressus sempervirens, assembly GCA_028749045.1. Lineage (NCBI taxonomy): Eukaryota > Viridiplantae > Streptophyta > Pinopsida > Cupressales > Cupressaceae > Cupressus > Cupressus sempervirens. The sequence continues at coordinate 291,360,661 of CM053789.1, read as the reverse complement.
GAGAGGATGACCTTTGAACGCTTTGTAAATCAGAGGAGAGAGCATTACAAGTCACTCAGACAAGATAGGAGGCCTAGAGGTCAAAATAGTGAGCTGAAGAGGGCTACAGGCAAGCTTACTATGCCTACATTTGATGGGAGTGGTAAGATGACAGCTCAAGCTTGGATTCATAAGATTGACACATTTTTGGCACTGAGGCCAATGACAGAGATTGAAGCTATCAAATATGCCACCTTGCATTTGGAGGGAATAGCACATGATTGGTGGTACCATGGTATGGTAACACTTCAGCATAACCAAGTGACAGAATACCAGGACTTCGTGGATAGGTTGGTTGAAAGATTTGACAAAAAAGATCCAGAGATTTACTTCCGGGACTTAGCACAGCTGAAACAAACAGGCAACTTGGAGTATTTCATTGGTGAATTTCAGCGGTTGGCAGTCATGGTGCCAAACATTTCAGAGCATAGATTGATAGTTCTTTTCATTGAGGGCCTATCTGAACCACTGAGAGGTTGGATAAAGGCATTTGATCCTATTTCTTTATAGGAAGCGATGAAAAAGGAAAGAAGTATGGAACATGCAATCCCAACAAACAAATTTCAGTCCAAAGGAGCATCTTCTAGTAAGGATAAAAAACCATTTTATAAAAAACCAGAGAGGACTGATTTTAAAAATGATTCTAATATAAAACTCCAGCACCTTTTGACAAGGAAACATTAAACGATTTGAGGAAGAAAAAATTATGTTTCTACTGTAAGGGACCTTATGATACAAACCATGATTGTCCTCTTAGGCCAAAGGGAAAAGCTAACAGAGTTATGTGGGCATATTATGAGGAATCAGAATCAGATAATTCAGATCAGTAGTCTGATATAGAGGAAATAGATGGTGAAAAAGAGGAAGACAAGGCTGAAAACTTGTCTAAAATGGAGTCCAAGGATGGGGAAGGAGATGGGCAACTTAGGGAAGCTCGTCTCACTAGTATTAAGCAAGAAGGGTCATTCCGAATGAGAGGAGTACTTGCTAGACAGCGAGTCATAACCTTGGTTGATACAGGTGCCACTCATAATTTCATTGATGCTAGGATGGTGGAGAAGCGTGGCATACAAACAGAGGAGTTTGGGGGAATTAGAGTGAGGGTAGTGGATGGCTATGTCCTCAAATGTGATCGTAGGATCACTGGACTCCCATTGAAAGTTAATAATTATGACTTTAAGGCAGATTTTTATGTTGTACCTATGGGAGATACAGATATAGTTCTTGGGATGAGTTGGTTGCACGATATTGGTGAGTTTGTTAGAATCTGAAAAGATTAATAACCCAGAAAACTAGTGCAAAGAGTAAATATCTAAACTATGAATGCAAATGATACAAAATCAAAATAGCATCATAGAGTTAGTCTCCAAGAGAGTAATGCAAATGCTGGAAGCAAAATAGCATTAAGAGGATGCAAAAAATAAGAGATACAAATACAAGCCAGGTAGCATGCTTATGTAGGCTAAGAAGAGGGAGGAGGTAGCAACACCAACCAATGAGGAGCAACCATCTATCGGACTAAAGATAGCAAAGTATCTTCCCAAGATAGCTAATGGATTCTCACATGTAGGAAGGTGACACCTCACAACCATTCACCTAATAAGACATGCTTTATTAACCTAAGCGAGATTATTAAAAGTGTAGGAAAAACCTAGCAAAATAGAAAAAATTTAAAAACTACACTAACACCCCCCCATAAGCGAAGCTTAGGTGGATGTAGAAATGGGTCCCGGCAACGAGGCCATGTTAGGTACCCAAGTACAATGCAAGAAGATGCAACCTCTGAAAGTGGGAAAAGAGAGAAAACCACAAGGGAAAAACCCTCCCCCAAAAAGAGGTAAGAACCTAGTGAAGAACTGAAGAAGTCTCCTGCTAGGGAAATTGTCCCCTAAAATAGGAACAAGGAGTGATCATGAAGAAGCAGCATCACTGAAGCATGAAGAACCGCAAAACTCTGTCAAAATGCTGATTTGTAGAACCCCCATGGAAATAGAAGGCACGAACCATCAACCAAAGGAACCTCCATGGAAATAGAAGGCACGAACCATCAACCAAAGGAACCTCAATGGAAATAGAAGGCACGAACCATCAACCAAAAGAACCTCCTTGGAAATAGAAGGCACGAACCATCAACCAAAGAATCATAGAACAACAATATAACCTCCCCTTAAGGTAGGTGAGGTGACAGGCAGCTGAAAAGATGGGCCAAAAAATCTCTTACAACACAGGAGCCAAACTCATCGAGAGTGAGGTACAAACACAAATAAAGGCATGTGTCATCGACACTGCATGAGGAATTAGAGAAAGAGAGCCTATAAGCGGCAAACAACTATCCCCCCCATGGCACTTTATATAATAGTGCAAGTACAACGAATCACAATGATGAAAAGGATCTCGAATCGCAAGAGTGGCACTTTATCTCAGTGCGTTGCATAATGATGCTTACAATGAATATCAACAATGATCAGAAAAAACATAAGGCTGAAACAACAGAAGGTAAAGCCCAAAACAAAGCAACTGAAGCAACAAAATCGATCTCCGGACCTGAAACAAACAGAATATTCACCAGAATGCTAAAATGCAAAAGACTGAATAGGATGTGTCTGGAACAGAATCTGGAACAACAACCAACATCACTGGAAAGAGCACAGAAAGAGTTTTCCAGCAATATAAAGAAGTCCAAAAATGGAGATCGAAAACTCAAGATACGCCTCCCGGAGTGCAAAATAGAACATCTGACTTTGATTGCCATAATAGGCAACCAAACTGTATCAAAACTCAAAAAAACCTATACCAGTATCTCTGTCTCAGAACCAGCTTTTCGACGATTCTTTCGCATCAAAAAAATACCTCCATATGCAAAAGTTATGGCCAAAAAACCACAAGTAGGTCTTGATTTCAATGCATTACAAACCCTCATGAAGAGCATATGTTAAAAGTGAAACTTGGGCACAATAATCAAGGAAACAAATAGCACCACTGCGATCTACTTGAAAAATCATGCACTTTCAAAAAAAGAATCACCTTGATATGAGGTCGTATGAGAAAGTTATGATCCTCCGAAGTTTCCAAAACAAGAACTGTGCACAGTCACGGCTGAGAATCTGCAATTTCTGAAGAATTCATGCATGAAAATCAAAAACTAACTCCATTATTGGATAGAGCACAAAAAAATAGCCAAGTTCATAACAAGAATCATCAAAATCGGAGTCTGTATGAGCAAGAACGAGACATTTGAAAACTGCATTCAGATCTGCGGCTGCCAACGGAGAGGGGTATGGCTGTAGGTTTGCATGCTCGATCCTGAAAAATATACAGCTTGCATGCAAAATCTAAAAGATACCCAGATGGTTTTTCGGGGCTGCAAACAAAACCCAGAAAGCGTTTTGCTTGCTGATGAACAGAAGATGTTGCTGTAGTGTAAATCAGACGCTTTTAACAGTAAAAAACGGCTCCAAAAATCAAAAAACGACCCCAGCAACCAAAATTTGACATGCAAATTCTAGATCAGCTTCTCAAGTCCATCAATGGCATGCTGGAACCTGCAAAACTGATTGAAAACTCCAAATATGCAAGTTGGTTGTCAGATTTGAGATTAAAACCCCAGAGAAAAACTGTTTTTGTCAAAACTTTTCTGATTCTCAAGATCATCCAAAGATGCAAGAGAAGAGCATACTTCGTTTTTCAAAAAACTAGAATAAAGTTTATTTGCCCCCCCCCCCCCGAATCTCTCAAATAAGGAAACTAAAATCTACTCTTGCACATAGAAAAGCTCTGATACCATGTTAGAATCTGAAAAGATTAATAACCCAGAAAACTAGTGCAAAGAGTAAATATCTAAACTATGAATGCAAATGATACAAAATCAAAATAGCATCATAGAGTTAGTCTCCAAGAGAGTAATGCAAATGCTGGAAGCAAAATAGCATTAAGAGGATGCAAAAAATAAGAGATACAAATACAAGCCAGGTAGCATGCTTATATAGGCTAAGAAGAGGGAGGAGGTAGCAACACCAACCAATGAGGAGCAACCATCTATCGGACTAAAGATAGCAAAGTATCTTCCCAAGATAGCTAATGGATGCTCACATGTAGGAAGGTAACACCTCACAACCATTCACCTAATAAGACATGCTTTATTAACCTAAGCGAGATTATTAAAAGTGTAGGAAAAACCTAGCAAAATAGAAAAAATTAAAAAAATACACTAACAGAGTTCACTCTTAACCTCAAGGAGATGGAGATGAGGTTTAAAGTGAATGGGAAGACACATATTCTTAAAGCAATCAGGGACAGTGATCTCAGGATGGTCTCTTTTCATAGAATGGCTAGATTGATTCGACATGATCAGGTAGACTGGGCAGCAGAGTGCATGTTGATGCCATCACAGGAGGGATAGCATAAGATTGAATATCCTCCTAATATTCAGGAGCTTAGAGTTAAACACTCTAAGGTGTTCAGTGACATTCCACCAGGTAGACCACCAGACAGAGGTATTGAGCACATCATTGAGTTAGAGGAGGGGGCTAAGCCCATCATGATTACACCTTACAGGCATCCGAAGAGGTTGAAGGATGAAATTGAGAAAACCATAAAGGAGTTACTTGCTATGGGCCACATTAGACCAAGTAAGTCTCCTTTTGCTTCTTCAGTGGTGTTAGTAAAGAAGAAGGATGGGACATTGAGGATGTGCATTGATTACAGAGTGCTTAATAGGAAGATGATTAAAAATAGATACCCCATTCCTAGGATCGATGAGTTGATAGATGAGCTTCATGGAGCTTGCTTCTTCTCAAAGATAGATTTGAGATCAGGTTATCACCAGATCAGAGTTAGAGAGCAGGATATTGAGAAGACAGCCTTTAGATGTCATTGTGGCCATTTTGAGTTTGTAGTTATGCCATTTGGGCTAACTAACGCACCTGCTACTTTTCAGGCAACAATGAATAGGGTTTTCCATCCTCAGTTGAGGAGATTTGTACTTGTCTTCTTCGATGATATCTTGGTATATAGTTGATCTTGGGAGGAGCACTTGGTTCACCTAGACACGGTGCTGGGTATATTGGACAGAGAATCCTTGTATGCAAAGGAGTCGAAGTGTGATTTGGGCATGACAGAGTTATTGTACTTGGGTCACATCATCAGTGCAGAGGGCGTGTGCATGGATCTTGAAAAGATTCGTGCCATTGTGGAGTGGCCTTCACCGGTGAACCTTACACAGTTGAGGGGCTTTCTAGGACTATGTGGTTTCTACAGAAGGTTGTGGATGGATATTCCAGGCATGTGGCACCCTTGACAGATTTGATGAGAAAGGGAGCTTTCTTGTGGACTCTTGAAGCACAGGAGTGTTTTGAGAAATTTAAGGGGTTGATGACTTCTTGTCCAGTATTAGCATTACCAGATTTCAGCAAACCTTTTGAGCTACATTGTGATGCTTCCGGAGAGGGCATTGGAGCGGTGCTTATGCAGGAGAAGCACCCTATTGCTTATGAGAGCAGGAAATTGAGAGGGCCAGAGCGGAGCTTCAAAATATATGATAAGGAGATGTTAGCCATTATGCATGCTTTGGCCAAATTCAGGAAATATTTGGTAGGTAGCAAATTTGTATCAAAACCGACCATAATAGCCTAAGACACTTTTTGGGGCAGCGAGATCTCAATGATAGGCAGCAAAAGTGGGTGAGCAAGTTACAGTCCTATGACTTTGACATTACATATTTTAAGGGGACACAGAATGTAGTTGTTGATGCCTTATCACGTAGGCCCCATTTGAGCTTACTAACAGACATATCAGAGGATTGGAGACACTTGATCCTTGCAGAGTATGCAAATGACACTTAGGCAGCTGGATTCATAGATGGGACTATTCAGGACAGCAGATACACCCTTGTGAATGATCTCATCATTTACAAAGGACGAATATTTTTGGTCCCACGATCAGTAGTGAGGAGGGTGGTTTTGAAATCTTTTCATGATTCACCTATGGCAGGACATCCTGGTTTCTACAAGACATACCGATAGATTAGAGAGTGATTCACATGGAAAGGGCTCAAAGCAGAGGTACTTCAATATGTTAGGGAGTGTCCCACTTGCCAGCAAAATAAGCAAGAACACTCCTATCCAGCTGGTTTACTTCAGCCACTTCCGATTCCTGATAGGAAGTGGGAGTGTTTGTCTATGGACTTCATCACAGGACTGCCTAGAGCCCAAGGCAGAGACTGCATATATGTGGTTGTGGATCGCCTTACGAAGTTTGCACACTTCTTTCCGATCACTGCTACACAGGTGGCAGATTTGTTCTTCAAAGAGATATTCAGATTACATGGCTTACCTCGGAGCATTGTAAGTGACAGAGACAGTAGGTTTATGAGTCACTTTTGGCAGGAGCTATTCAGGCTGTGTGCCACAGAGCTCACTCCGAGTACTAGCTACCACCCTCAGACAGATGGTCAAACAGAGATAGTAAACAAATGGGTGGAGGGATATCTTAGAAATTATATAGCAGGGCAACAGAGGGCATGGGTAAAGTGGATTTATCTTTGTGAGTACTGCTACAATACCACTTATCACATGTCTATTCAGATGTCACCCTTTATGGCCCTGTATGGGTATGAGGCACCCAATTTTATGGATCTGCTTTTGAGTGACAGTAGAGTGCCCAGTGCAGGTGATTTGTTACAGGAGAGTCAAGACCTTGTTAAGACTCTCAAGGATAATCTAACTAAGGCACAAAATCAGCAAAAGTAGTATGCAGATCAGAAGAGGACTGAGCGGACTTTTGAGGTTGGAGACATGGTGTATCTTATGTTGCAGCCTTACCGTCAATCCACTCTCAAGAAGAGTGGTGCCGAGAAACTCAAGCCACGATACTATGGTCCATTTAGGATTATCAAGAAAGTGGGAGAGGCGGCTTATGAGTTAGACTTGCCGACAGAGAGCAAGGTGCACAATGTTTTTCATGTGTCACACCTCAAAAAGGCGCTAGGGCATCATATTGTGCCTTCTACAGTACTACCACCCCTGGATGATGAGGGAAAACTTGTTTTGATACCGAAGGCTATCATTGATTTTAGAGAGAGGAACTTGAGGAAACGTACCATCCGAGAATATTTGGTGAAGTGGAAGGATTTTCCGGTAGAGGATGCTACTTGGGAGAGCGAGGAGATTTTACAGCATCCAGAGTTGAGATTGCTTGAGGACAAGCAATTTCAAGGAGGGCGGACTGTGATGTCCCCTTCTAGCTAGAGACATCACTTTAGCTGGTGATTAGCCTATCAGAGACCCTCGTAGGCTAATAAGATTGGATAGAGGGTCACCTTGGTGTGGAGATCCTCAAAGGACCAGAGCAGAGTACTCTTCTGGGTTGCCAGAGTTTGTTTATGATGAGTTTTCCTTGAGTTGGCTTGGTTAGGCTATTTTTAGCAGTTTTGGAGTTATAAAGATAGACCCCTACTATTTTTAGAAAAGGGGTATGGTCATATGCAGTTCTATCATGTTAGCTCCCAGTCCAAACGACATTCAAAAATGTTGAGTAATAATGGAGATATTAATGTTTATTCAGTTAAAATAAATAGTATTGGTTTTGAGCCTATATTGTTAAGTTATAATATATAACTTAAGTGAGGGTCATGAAATCATAAAAGGGGCCATCGTTTCAATTAATTGTGGGTCCAAGCTTATGGAAAAATTAAAAGGGGTTTTCTAAGTTTTAATGTAATAACATTTTTTATGTTATTATTATATCTTTTATCCCACATTGAGCGTGGAGACTCATTCTGGAGTTGAGGAGTTCTTATAAACAAACCTTGTCTTCCTTCAAGAGGAGGTTATGAGAGTTGCTTAAAACCTTTGCCTTGTGAAATTTCTTGAAGTTGTGGCAACAAGGGTTTCTACAAGTTTAAGAAGAATTCAGACTGTGGAGAATGTAGTATCTTCAGAGTTGATGCAATTTGAGGGTGTGAAATATCACTTGAATTTTGCCTGTGAGTTGACTTCATTCTGGAGTCAATATTGTGTGAATCTGTTACAGGTTGGAAGGGGTTATAACAGCAGCTACAGTGCTGTGAACATTATAGTGCTACAGTGAATTAGAGATTTAATATTGCGGTTTTTGATAGGCGCTGCCCAAGGAGGAAGCAGCCAGCAGTGTGGTTGCGTATCGGAGACAAAAAAATCAGGTTTCTTTCAACTATTAATGATGACGTTTTTAATGTATGCCTCCAGCAATAAGTATTGTACAAACATTAGGAGCCATCTGAATAAATGAATTTGATCAGATTTGAGTTATTATTTGAGGTAGATTAGTTTTCAATATTTGTATTTTCTTTTCATTAACTCAAAAACCCAAAAACAGCTTAAAACATTCAAAAACCAACCAAAAACAATTATTACACCCAGGAAAACAAACAGTGATCAGCGTAGAGCCTGTTTGGGGTTCTTACATAGCATGCCTATGGTGAGTTCTATAGGAGAGATTCTTCCCCCTCCTTGCACAAAGATTTTATGCCTCCTTTCAAAGGTGAATGAGGTAGCTTCTAACTAAGAGGTTTTTACTTGGCTTCCGCTCGAATTAATCCCCGATGGCTCCGTAAGTCAAGTTGAGACCAGCAGCCCACACCAACATCTAAAAATGCACACTACTTGCTTAGCAAGCTAGGGGCTGGTGCCAACCAGTGCATAGATAGAGCCTCCCCTTGATATGCAATATCAAGAATCAATGGGAAGAAGTTAATCCGGCTTTGGAGTCTTTCGCTCTACAAAGCATCTTGATTATAGTGAGTTGGAATCTCTAGTGAAAGGAGTGTGCTCACTTGGGTTGTTCTTGGAGGTTGGATCACTCTAGCAGGCCCTCTAAAGGATTGACATAGACTGGTAGTCTAGATTTAAGGGTCCGAGTTTCTGATTTCCCTCAAGGGGAAAGAGCATAATCCTCTACCTTATTTCCTGGCCCAAACATGCAAAACAAGTTAATTACCGACTTGGCTTAATCAATCCAAACTCATTCTTCTTTAAAGATTCTAATTCCCTTAAAGGAAATCATTGTCTCATCATAGAAGAGAACAAGCTTTGGAGAACCACCAAGTTGTTTGCCTTCTTCGGAATTTCATATTTCAGAAGTGTCTAGGTTTCTGATTCACCCTTGGTCATGACCTCCAAGTGGTGAAGAGCATAATCCCCTATTCTTCTATCTTGCACCCTAGGAAGTTCACAAGCCCCTAATTAATCTAGTTTGGAAAGAAAGAAAAGAAGACACACTTTTTTGTGGGTTTTAAAAATGGTCTTTGACAAACATATCTTTGACAGCATCCTGCAAGTACACAATCAGTTCATGTTTGGAAAAGTTTGTGTAAAGGAGTCTTCATCAAACATCCTGTAGACAACTGTTAGGCTGCAAGAAAAAAAGGAAAAAACAAAATGAAGATGCTTAAGAGAAAAAACGTTAGTGAAAATGAAAACTTAACTATGGGAAAATAAAATTTAACTTTTTTTGCACTTTTTTATACACATATAAAAGCTTAGAAAATGCTAAAACCTATGAAAACCTATAGAAAAAAATTGTCTTTTGTATTGCTATTGCAAAATTTTGCCCAAAATCTTTCATAGACCCACGCAAAATCTTGCATAGACTCGCACAAAATGATGTATAGACCTACGTGAAATCATATATAGTTTTGCACAAAATCATGCACAGTATCGCGTGAAAAAATGGTCTGGGCACGCGAAATCATTCACAGTTTGTGCGAAGTCTTTCACCGTCCCGCGTGAGAAAATGAGGTGTCGCGTGAAGACTTGCGCAATAGGGAACTTTTTTGCATGAGAAGGTTTAGAACTTCATGCGAGATCTTCAAATCCTTGCATGAAGATTCAAGTGACTCTATGGAACAGTACGGATAGAACATTAAAATAACAGAAAAAAATGCAGATGAGGCCAAAGAAATTGATTTTCTTGGCCCCACGGTGGGCACTAGAAATGTATGCGTGAATACGTGGCCTATGCTAACTCACACACTTCAACATGGTCCTTATTTGTGGATTCATCCCCGAATGAACATTGTATTGTTCATCCTAAAATCAATCGACAAGGCGACTTGTTGCCTTCTATCTAAAGGGATTTTCTTGTTAGATATCCTCAGATTTGAGGTGTTAAGCAACCAGACCCTCTATGAATGAAGGATTTAAAAGAAAATGTGACTAATCTATATGAGAATGCAGATTAATCTAGAATGGAGTATGCACATTTAATCTAAGAACATGTAAAAGAAAACTATGCTAAAATGTATGCATATTATGCTAAATGAGATTAAAGTAGAAAATGAATATCTTATGAAAATAATGAGCTCAAATGAATGCACAATCCAGCAGCAATTCGATGCAAATTCTCATTCAACCTCCCAAAATGAAGAGATGAGGGTCTCTTAAATAGACTTTCCTAGAATCCATCAACGGTTGGGATTGATTTAAATCAATGGTTAGGATTGAAGATGAAGTTCAATCATAAAAGAAGATTCCCAAATTAAAGGGAGTTAACTAACTGAGATCTGAGTGTAAGAGTTAGTCAACTTAGATAGACTTTAGTGTAAAAGCAAGTGATATGGGTCACTTTCTAATTTGATCATCAGTGAACTAGGAATTTCCATTTTTTGAACTGAAGAGAGATTTTGGTGAGATATTTAATTTAATAAAATGAGATATGCTCTCATAATTACCTTTTCTATTTAATTAATTAGAGGCACTTTTCTTATTTAATTAAATAACTTCATTTAATTAATTAGGAATGACTTCCCATTTAATTACATGACTTTGTTTAATTAATTAGAAGTGAGTTCTCCATTTAATTAAATAATTTCATTTAATTAATTAAAATAGGCATATTTATTAAATTAAATAAATTAAATTCCATAGTACATTAGCCTTAGGATATAATTTAATTTAATTAAAGTATAAATACTGAGTAATTAAATTAAATATTAATCAATAGGTTTAATTTGACTAATATGAGTAAATACTATAGGAATTAAATAATAAGCATGATGAATGCAGATTAGGATTTTTTGCATCTGACAATTAAGTCAAGTAGCAAGTAGTCGAATAAGAATTTGCCTAATGGAATAGGACTTTAGGATTGATCAGAATAGACCAAAATTGGTGATCATAGCAATGAGCCAATTTTGAGGTATTACACATATATGTATGTATATATAGATGTATGTATATATATGTATGTGTGTGTGTGTGTGTGTTTGTGTGTGTGTGTGTGTGTGTGTGTGTGTGTGTGTGTGTGTGTGTGTGTGTGTACACACACACACACACACAACGAGAGAGAGAGAGAGAGAGAGAGAGAGAGAGAGAGTTACTAGATGTTCAATATATTTGGATGTGAATATGTAGAGAGTTTAAATTTGGATTTAATACAACAACAAAATTACATATCTAAAATAGGAATGATGATCTTTAGTTGTGTCACTAGAATTAGAAATCATGATGTTTCTTATATTGCATTTATATAAATAATACCTTTAGGTATATCTTTTATATTTAGTCCAACCTTATTTCTTAAGGATAAAAAAACATAATTCCTTATTTTACTAGTGAAAACAATAGTTTAATATGATATATCAACAACATGTCAAATAACTTAGATGGAAATAGTATTTCTTTTACTAGTGAAAACAATAGTTTAATATGATATATCAACAACATGTCAAATAACTTAGATGGAAATAGTATTTCTAAGTGTAAACTATAAATAAAGTAGATAAAACTAATAACTTTATCATAGTTCTATCAAAACATCATGTTGTTAACAAAAATAAAATAGTTAAGCACATTTACATATTAAAAAATGCAATCTATTTTCTAGTTTACATGTAAAAAAGTAATTTGCACACATATTGTAACATTTGATTAGAAATTATTAAAGAAATTTTGAACTAAAAGCAATTTTACAAAAATAGATTACAAGAGGAAGAAATAAACTTAATTTATAACTCCAAATATTACCTAAGGGTAATTCTTCCATACAAATAAGACTATTTAATTCATGTCAACCTCTTGTTTCAAATGTATTTATACATTAAAAGATTTATTTTTGTTGTTGAATGAAAAAAATTGTAATATAGGTTTATTTTTAATACCAATAACATAAGTATTTAATAATGTTATAAAGTAAATATGAATATTAATCAAATAATCTAACAGCTCTTTGGATAGTACCACAATAATCTAGCTTTTGAGGTAAGACTTTGAAATTTAAGTAAAATAATTGACATGTTCAAATTTAAAACATTACTTTTCATTGTTAGAGTAATCTTTTTGGCATATATTTAGTAAATATTAGTGTTAGTGGAAATATAAAATATATATTTTAATCATACTTAAAGTCAAAATTAAGAATACATTTTTTTTTTTTTGATGAATAGTCATTTTCAATTAATAAAATTTACTAAGATTACAATTCACAAAAAAGGGCCGAGGGATACAGGATCACCCACGAATGAGTTCAATCGGCCGAAGCTGGAATAAACAACATGGCCACAACCAGAAACTATAAACTATTCATAAAAAAAAAATATTTTAAACAACCTCAAGCTGCCAAGGCAGTACCAACAAAGGGAGGAGGATCATCTTTACTAGGAAATCCCCACGCATCAGTGGGATTATGAGGCAGACTGGGAACAGTCCAGTCATCAGCAGCATCTGCAGGATCTGGGGTAGTCGCAGTCTCTGCATCCTTCTTTTCTAGCCATAGAGGAGAAATTGCCAAGGCTAGCCGAGGAAACTTGCCAGAGTTCGCTCGTCGAGGGGGAGGAGCCAGAGATCGGCCAAAAGCCCGCCCAGGCGGGGGCACCAGGGACTAGCCAGAACCACCATGCGGTGGGAAAGCAGAGTGGTGCCTTCAACTGCCATGACCACCATTGGGAGAGCAGGGACGAGGACCCTGGGAGCGTGGCGTGTGTGAATGGCAGCCAGAGGACTGGCATCAGGAACAACGACTACGAGACGAGGAGGCATCGACCGAGGCATCCAAAGGCACTCTGGTAATGGTACAAGGAGCATTTCCCTAGTGATTTAACAATTCCTGTAAGTGGGAAACCTCCGGGGAAACTTTATTAGCTTGCACCTGTATCTGCATAATGACATTGTTACAAATGCATTCCTTAGTGTACATTGCAATGTTAACATCCAAAAAACTGTGAGTGAATAAAATTGTATTCCTGTCTTTCCATAGAGAAAACAAAATTTCCATCCTGAAAGTATTCCAAATCTGGGAGAACTTTCGAGGAAATCTAGGGCAATCACCCAGTAGGATCATGTGCCATGAAAAAGGTTCGGGCCTGAAAGGCTTGAAAAAGTCATGAATCCAGTGCCAATAATTCTGAGCACGCTTGCAAAAACAAAAAATATGCAAAAATGACTCAGGTTGGCCACAGAAAGGGCATCTGGGATCAAGAACCCCAATGTGCTTGAGCCAAGGCCCCAGGGGAAGAGCTTGGAAGGCAAGGCACCAAGCAAAGTGAGCAATCTTAGGTTCTGTAATGGCACTCCAAATGGTGTCGAACCGTTTTCTCCATTGAGAAAATGAAGAATGCAAATGCCACCATTGATTAAGTGTGTCCACCATCGGAAGGTGGGGCAAAAGCCATTTGTATCTTATATTGGGCTTATAATTGGTAAATGGAGTGGCAAGAAACCACTTCCAATCATACCACCAAGGATGAACAGACTGAATCCCCACTTTATGAAGTAAGTGCACAGGGATGGAAGACAACAGAAGGTCATAAGTCTGGCGATCGGCACGAACAAGGTGGTATTGAACTTGCATATCCTCCCATGACCTGAAATTCATGGTGACTCTTGAAAAAAAGTCCTTGGTAGTGCGAATGCCACATTTAAAGAAACGCAGAGCACAGGCACCTTCAGTCTTGGCAAGCGGAGTACCCTAGAAGGCAAATAGGGGAGACCACCAAATGTTCTGTTGATTTAAGGACAGCCCATTGTGAAACTCATCACCAGCCCAATGAAGCCAAGGTTTAACAGCTTCCTAGGCTTTCCAGATGCTCTTTATAACAGAAGAGGCTTGTATGACCACTGGTTCACGCATAGTGAGAAGGGTCTGAAAACCAATCCCCTTCCATGCCGGTCTGTTAGTAGGGAAGCCTGAAGAGATGCAATGCCTGACAAGAATTTTCTAGGCTTCATCTCTAGAAATAGCTCTGATAATCCATTTAGCACAAAGGGCAAGGCCTTGCTTCATAGTGGAAAGCAGGCCGAGACCCCCAGATTCCCTTGGGAGACAACAGAAATCTCAAGCAACTCTATGAAAACCATGATGGTCAGAACCAGAGGCCCAAAGAAAATCTTTGAGCAAATGTTCTAATTTGAGATAGGAAGCTTTGGAGGGAGCCCAACAAGAAGAATAATACACATGGGTGGCAGCCAAAATCTTAGAACAAATCTAGAATTTACCAGTAAGAGAAAGCGGCTTAGTGATCCAATAATCAAGCTTTTTGCTAATCTTTGTAAGCACAACATTCCAAAGTTCCATAGGGAAAGCCTGGAAAGAAAAGGGAATGCCAAGAAAGTGGAAGATTTCTCCATGAGTAACCCATTTCCATTGGAATTGGCTGAGCCAAGGTGGAGTTGGCAAGAAAGACTGTCAGTAGTAGAGCATTTTATGCCATTGAATGGCAGAGCCAAAGGCTTGACAAAAAGTGTCAAGACAATTTAAAGCATTTTTTATATTTTCTTCATCTTCAAGAAGAGTAAGAAAAGAATCATCAGCAAAATGACCATTGATTAACTGGGAGGAAGAATCGGGCAAGGAAATGCCACAGACTAGTCCTGAAGACACAGAGTGAGCAAGTAAATAACCAAAACCTTCAGCAACAAGGACATACAGCGCTGGAGCTAACGGACAACCTTATCTGATGGAACGAAAAAGTCCAAAAGCTTCAGATTGCAAATTATTGATGGTGATGCAAGCATTAGAGTCACCAAAGAGCATCTCCATGGACTAAAGGAAATTGGGACCAAAACCTAGAGCCTGAAGCATAGCCAAAATGAAAGGCCATTCAATGCAATCATAGGCTTTAGCAAAATCTATCTTTAAAAAGATAGCCTATTGCTTGGACTTACGGGCCCATTCCATACCTTCCCAAACAGCAATGATGTTGTCAAGAATATACCTAGATTTGATGAAGCCAGTTTGTTTAGGCCGCACAATTAGAGGAAGTATATGGCAGATTTTGAGAGAGAGCGCCTTAGCAATGATCTTATAAGACACATTTAGGAGGGTGATGGGCCTCCAATTGCAGATGTCCTCATGATCACCAGCTTTAGGTATGAATTTAATATTGCCTTTATTTATGATCATTCCTAAGCTTTTAGAATGGTATGCTTCAAGATAGACCTTTTGCAGATCAGGACCAATTTGCTCCCAAAGATGTTTGTAAAATTCATAGGGAAATCCATCACACCCAAGGGATTTGTCATCCGCTATGGAGTAAATTGCCTCTTTAAGGTCTCAGAGGGAAAGAAGTTGCGCACAGAAAGAACATTGCTCAACGACGAGGCGGTTTGGAGTAATAGTAGTACACTTTCTGAGAGCCTCCTCCTGAGCAACCGAATGGCGCTGCGAAGCAAAAATGTTCTCATAGTGAAGAACAAAAGCTTGCAGGATGTCAGGCAGATTGAAAAGAACATCAGTTCCCTATTTTATCTTTTTAATCCCAACATTGGTATGATGAGCTCGGAGAGCCTAGAAGAACTCCTTCGAAGCTTTGTCGCCAACCTCCAACCAGTGGAGACGGGCTTTGATTTGAGCTCCTCGGGCAGCATAGTTATCAGCAATTTTCTTTTCATGGCGAAGCTTGGCAAGCTGAATTTGAAGATCCACATCAAAGGGGTTGAAGGTGAGTGATTCAGAGGCTCTTTTGAGGGCAAGGGTGTTGGATTCATAATACTGTTTTCTAAAAATTGCCAGCTGACACCCATAGATGCACAAAAAATGAGCCGTTCTGGTAATGGCATCATTCCACCATTGAATCCAACCTCGATGGGAATGTGGATGTGGTTCCAAATTCTAGACACGTTGTATGTGGGAGATGGTGGAAGCATGCAACAACACAGACATGTTGAGGAAGAATTGAGACTTGGCCACTTTGGGGACAACTGTTTGCCAAAAAATGCCAAAATAAATGGGATAGTGGTCTAACAACATCACATCTGTCAGGGTAATGACAGGTAGATCACGATCTGTAGAAAAGGAAAACAATGATTGCATCGAGATCATAGCACGATCAAGATGTTTCAATATGCGGTTAGGACTCAAAAATTGGACCAAGTGTGTCAGGCCCCACTATCATGGTGGCGGCTAGTATTGGGATCAAAAAGGCCCAATTTATGACACATGTAAAACTAGGCTTCCCTTTCTCCAGCTGTCCAATGGAAAGGCAGAATGCCATCTTTGTCAAAGGCCACTTCAACCATATTGAAGTCCCCACACAGGACCCAAGTAGCTGGCGGCAGGTTGTCAGCAAGCCAAACCCACATTTGTGCCCTTTCCATAGCATCATTGGAGGCATAAACATTAATGACTCCAAAAGAATGATTGTTAATGGAAAGCAAAAGCCAAATAATACGGTGTGTGGGGTCAGAATTGTGCAAAATAATAACAGAATCAAGGCGAGGTGATAGGAGAGTAACTACACCACCTCAGCCAGCTTCATGCTAAGAAGAAAACATGACGCTATCCTGCCAAATGACGTGGCATGCGGGAGAAAGCATGAAACCAAAAATTTTAACTTCTTATAGGCAAAGAAAATCTAAATTCCCAAGTCTATCACGGGTATCCTGGACATAGAATTTTCTGGGGAGGTCTGTAAGACCTCGAACATTCCAAGAGAGGAAGTTCATGAGAACTCTTCCATATCATCCTCGTCCTCTAGAGAGGAGTAACTATTCTGCAGAAAGGTAGAAACTAGGTGGAAGTCAGATGGGAAATCCTCTGGACTTATAGTCTGCCGTTTGACCCCTGATATCTCTGCACGTCTAGGAGGACTGCAAGAATGCCTTGTTGCTAGTGGTACTATGGAAGAGACTGCAAGAGGATAATGAGCCCCAGCTAAGGATGAGGCCCTGGCGGCCGCCTTAATCCCATGTGAACCAGCAGAGTTTGAAACCTACGAAACTGGAAAAAATGCAATAGAAGCCGCTGGCGTCTCCACGCTAGCAGGCGCTGACACTTCAGTGGAAGCAGGAGGAATCGCGGTAATTGTCGCATAAGATGGCTTGGGGGCCAAAGGATTCAAGGCAGGCTTGCCTTTGCGCCCAACAGTAACCCATTCTTCTTTTTTTCCTTCGACCTGTTTGATAGGCGTCACTTTAGGCTGGGGTTTGACCCTAGGCGTAGCCAAAGGGAAATCCCTGATCTTGTGTTCCATAGACTGGCACCTATAACAGGTGTTAGGTAGGTTCAAGTAAAGCACCTTCTATGCGAAGGTTTGAGCGCCAATCTGGATTTCCACAGAATCCTTGAGATCTTTAGAAAGATCAACTTCAATGCAAACATACCGCTGAGGGCGAGCATTAAAAATTTCTCTGGCTCCTTGGTAACAACTTTTCCAAGGGCTTGGGCAATAGACTCAATAAAAGGCCAGCAAGGAAAGGGTAGACCTGAGAATTCGACCCAAACAGGAACCGTAAGCTTTTTATCATCCGAGACAGAGAAGTCTCGGGACCATTTTTGAAAAAAAAGCAGAGAGGAACGCATAGACCAAGGGCCATTGGTAAAAACTACATCTGCTTGCGACGGGTTAGCAAAGCGAAAAAAAAATAAAAAAACCTTTGGTATGGTTTTGCACAGCGTCAAGGCGGACTCCATGAGGAGTCCAGCTTTTGTTGACCCATTCTCTGAGCATAGCTTTAGGGGGAGTCCTACCAACAAAATACCCTATCAAGGTATGTTTTTCTAACCAGTCATATGCATCATCAAATTCTTGCAAAGGAAGGACAATATCAAGATTACCTCGTGGAAAACCTTCGGGACAAACCTGCATGGGCGTTTGTTCAGGGGTGGCACCATGGCAGTCTGAAGCAGCAACGTGAACATGAGAAACAACTGGTTCACCGCTGGTTGGAGCTATTATATCCTAACCTAAAGCTCCTACAGTAAATGTGGTATGACAAGTGCCGATAGAAAGGGAGTGCAAGCGAAGGGCCGTACGCAAAAAAAATTGAAAGTTCGCATGAACCAAGAAAACCCTAGCCAAAATTAAGAATACATTTAAGGAATGTGAATCTTATATTTCATTTAATTTATAAAAAAAATTAAAAATTAAAATATTAAATTATTTATCAAAACAAATAAATTATCATATAACTTTTAATTTTATTCCTTAATTTAAAAAGAAAAGAATCTTGCTATCAATATCATAAGTAATTAGTAGTATTATTCATATAAATTATAATGAAGAATCACAAGTTCATGTTCATGACATAAGGAAAGGCAATCAAGAATTTGAAATAAAAGACTTATTGATCTTAATTTAGTTACAAAATAATGAAAGTAATTTAAATATAATTAGAAAAAAGATACATATTTAGTGAACAAGGTAATTTAAAGCATTGAAGAAAGTAATCAAGTAGATGTATCAGAAGACTGACCATGTATTATTGACCATGTTAGATAATACATGCAAATAGTTTTGCTCAGAAATTAATATTGTTATTTAAACATATTTGTAGAAAATTAAACAATGACAAAGATATAAGACAGTACACAGTTCTATAACAGGCATCCAGTAGGCAACGTCTATGCAGCCACGAAAATGCACTTCCATACGAAGGAGAGGACTTAATCTTTTTAAAAGTTAGAAAAAGCAATATAAAGGAAGTTCATTTTCGTGGCTGTATAGCCACGGTCCATCCAGTAAAGTTTTTACTTCTCATCGATATAAAAAACAATATAATTTCTCTTAATTTTTTATCCATAAATATGGTTATTCACTTATTTTTTTGATCCATAATAAGTTTGTGCAGCAGTCATACCCAAAACAAGCAATGCCACCAAAAGAGAAGCGACGTACCAAGGTCTGGAGCAATACTCCTCTTTGAACTGTCTAATCCATAAATTCACTACACTGTGGTAATGATCGGTTATTTGTGTAACAACTTCCTCAAATTGTTCAATCGGTTTTATACTGACTTCCTTGTCTAGATTATGGAACATGTCACCTATTTCATTATCCCTCCCCATCAGACTTACGATGATATCTTGATCCCTAAGCAATGCAACATCTTTCTCAGACTCGATTAAGTCATCTATTATCCCAATATATTGGGAAATTATTGTGGCTTCTGGGGAAGGTCGACATCTTTGACACTCTTCATAAGCAATCAAATTCCGCAAGATAGTTTCAGTGTCATCCCCCAGAATGATTTTTGGGAGGACATAGTAACTTTCTCTAAATTTTCTGTTTTCAAATAGCAGTTCCCATCCTCACTTGGCTTGAAGGAGATGCCAACATTACTTAATAATTCTGCTGTAGGAGTAGATAGTCTTTCGTTATGACTGATAATATAACAGAAGGAGAATGGGGACGTGGGTGTGTTAAGAAATCTGTAATTAACATTCTACACAAATCCAACAAATGAAATGCACCCTTTTTAATGTGTTCTTCTATTTTGAATGGAATGTGGTCTTTCCAGACATCCAAACTGAATGGGAACCCTTTATATTCTTGGAAGTGACTTAGTATATGAGCTAACTTAGACTCTGCCTTTTCAAGGGTTTGTAGCTCCAATTGAAGCAAATATATGAGAACAAATAGTGGAATTTGGTTTTCCAACTTTATTATGTCCCTCTTTATAGCCCATGATATAGCATTTCCATCCCCAGACTGGAAAATAACACTAAAAGCCTCTTCTTCAATAGATATGTCTTTGCTGAGGGCCCTAAAGAATTCCAGTATAAAGCATGCATCCATAGTAAACATCCAGGCCAGTGTCTCTACATCGTATTCGGCAGCTGAATCTTGGTAGCATTCTCTGATTCTTTTGTCTAAACTTGTAATTGCTCCTGTCAACTTATAGACGTCCATATCATTCAGCCTTTTCAAAGTTCGTTCTAAGGCTTCTAGCTTGTGGTCGTCCATCACCGAGAAATTTGTCCCCTTCTTATGATGATAAAATCCGAAGGAAACAACTTGAGGAACATAAGCTTCTGGTTTCGAAGCCATCATGGATTCAGGTACCTTATAAATAGAAACATTTGAAGATGTTTGCAACATTTTATATTCACGAGATTTAAATCTTCTTTGCACCCGACTAAGCCATGTTTCAGTTCCATCATCGCCTTCTCGTTGGAATTCAACAAATCCTTTTCCACCCTGACTGTGAAGGATCTCTGGCTCGGCCATCTCTTTTCTCTAGCCTTTGTCTGCAAGCATGAGAGATGGATGCTAGTTTATATGCTCAATTATATTTTATACGAATAGTAAAAATTGTATTCTGCTAACTATAAAAAAATATTTACTATCTAGTTTAACAAACAGGATGATATTAATTCAACGTATGCCCCTGTTGGGAGTCGAAATTGCCGATTCATAGAGCTTTCTCGTAACTTCAAGAAATTTCATTTTTTACAAATGATTATCATTAAATTAATGGAAAGGAAAAAAAATGATATTTTTAAATTAATAAATAAACACTAATTATGAACTGTACTATTCGTTTAATACCTTGAATTCCATTTATTCCAAAAATTTGTTAGATAGGCTAAATTTCTAAAATAAGGTCAATATGACATCTAAATTTATTAGTAAGCTAAATTTATTACTAAGCTGTAAATATTTATTATGAGCAAATGTAAAGATTTTATTTAATATACTTAATGTAATTTTATAACATGTATAATATATATGTATCATAAATCTATCTTATTTTATATTAGATATGTTTTTATAAAAAAATCTATATTTTTATTTATATATGTTTCTACTTTGATTATTAATGTAAAATTTCTGAATTCTGAAACTTAATAAAACTGTAAGGAAGTTTTAATTTATAAAATAATTAAATTTAAAAAGATTTATTAAACTCCTTTTGAACTCAAAAAAAATTGACAATCATTTTTTTTAATCACCCGTCATAAAAAATAAAATATGACAGGTAGGTTGACCATCAAATTCCTCGCCTGCTGGGGAGCGATCAAATATAAAAGATAACAATAGATAACAATACAGTTTGTTTTTTGTAAGAATTGGAGAGACAAGGTTTGTTGCAAATACTCCTCCGGTTTTGTTTTAGCTAAGAAAACTGATGTCGAAGCACGTCGGAAAGCACAGTTTGCATCTAGCAGAACTATTATAAAACATTCAAGAACAAGGAAATTTGTTATACAATTACCTCCAGACGTATCCGTAGCAAATGCTTTTATTTATCTTATTACTTTAAAGGGGTGCTTTGTACGGCGAGAATCAAACAAACCGTGTTAATTCAGTGGCCAATCGAATAGACGCGTTTCAATCAAATCATGTCTGAATAAATATCACTTTATTTGCCCTTCAACTTTAATTAATGGAACGGTATCAAAAATACTACTTTGAATTTTTTATTTTGCTTCCATTTTATGTTAAATTAGTACTTGCATTGATAGTGTTGTATCGTGGACCTAGTTTGTTTTTTCTAAATTTTGGAGTTATTTTATAAAATTTAATAATATATAAAAAATTGTATATAATTTTGTATCATTGTAATAAGAAATATACAACAGTTTAAATTACATTCTTAATTTTGACTAATTTTTCTTATTAAGCCGAGAGGCTGGCTTCTACAATGGGAGCAGGTTTCGTTTGAACAATCTGACATTTTAAAAAAAATTGACAGACAGCTCCCAGTATGAACATTTATCCGTTATGGAATATGAATAGTTTTCTAAAATAATATATTAATAATCAGAACAAATTGTTAACGCATGAAAATGACCCGACTGACCACCTCCTGTAGTCCATGCTGCAACGAATGCTTTCTAAATAGTTGGAAAGTGAACACGGTGCGAGGGTACAATTTGATGGAGAAAATACTTCATTTTTCCAAAGCAGATAATAATTTAACAAATTAGATATGCAAGAACCATCTACTTTGCAGACTGCAAGAACAGTTAACAACCGCAGGCAAGAAATTATCAGAATACGATTCTCAGTCATAGTTTTAAGGCAAACCAGAGGGCAGTATCTTATGAATATACATGAATTAAGCAAACACCGGAAGGAAAGAAAAACATGAGGCGTTAAATGTTTCAAAATTTTTAGGCTTCAGAATTTATTTATGGAAATTTTTTAACTTTACATTTTTCAGAATTTGAAACATAAACTAGTTTATATATATATATATATAAGTCGAGAGTTATTCTTCTCGAGGCGCCTATTGCACTAAGCCAATTTATGAAAATAGGTGCCTTGAGAAGGATTCAGCTTTTATATATATATAAATAAATATATAAGCTAGTTTTTATGTTAAAATTAACATATACATTGAAGAAGTAGGGTGGAATTTGATTGTCCTATATTTATTTTTGTTTAATTATATTTAATATATTTTTGAAATTTTGATAATACAAAAAATATTATAGAGAATTATACCAAGAAATATAGAACAATTAAAATTTAACAAATGTTTATGTTCTGATTTCTTTTTCTGACTTTCTTATTGTTCTTGTATAATATTTTTTGATCCTTCATTTAATTTTATTATTTATCAATTTTATATATATATATATATATATATATATATATATAAAATGTTGTATATAATATTATATAATTATAATAGAAAATATAAAATAATAAAATAATGAATAAGCTTAGATTACACAAGCATATTAAAAATTCAATGATAACATAGAAAATCCATGAAGAATATGAACTCTTGCAGTTGGAGAAGCTTTGAGGGAATGTCGCAATTATGGTCCCGCCTCAAGCCTGGAGTGAACGTTTGCTTGAAAAACATATTATAAAACCCAAATAACAGAGAATTTACACAACCCGCGCCGACCCAAAATTATAGATGCGAACACATATAAAACTACCAATGAAAGACAAAACCCAATGAAAATGATTCAACCGCGTACAGTAAAAATGAACGAAACAATATGAAGTAACCTACCTCAAGATTTTCTAAAATTTGTGCTGTGTTGTCAATGAAGCCGCTGGAAGAAAATGGGCAGAGTCTCCAAAAAGGTCATCACTCCAACGAAATCCCTCTCGCCCGTTTCAATCTATTCACAATAAATAGAAACTAAATCTCAATATATTGTCATATATAAAATCACAGAGCCAATGCTATTTATTTAGCTGGTAACCACACCATTGTTGAAAAAAAAAAAACAATTACCCAATCCATGGCAAGCAACTTAATTTATAGAGCTTGCAGGAACAAAGAAAAAGAAACTAACCTTAACCAATCTCCTTAAAACTATCTGTTGCTTCAGTGAATTGACAATAAACGAAATGTAGATCTCAAAACATGCTTGTTTTAGTGCTGGTAGATTAGTTTAGTTATTCACTGTGACTTAAATTAAAAAGTAGAGTTTTCTTGTGCTTCACATATTCTAATCGTTGGGCGGTGCGTTTAACATACAAATCGAATAAAGCGTTTCTTTGAACTAAAGAGTTACAAAACTGTGACATGAAACAAAAGAAAAGCAAAGATCTTCATAAGTCTGAAGACAAGAATCAATTCTTACAAATAAATTTATAGAATTAAAATGACGAAACAAATGTATGCAAAACTCTAAAATAAAAATATGAGGTCAATTGTAGAGATGTTAGCGAACAAAATCAAAATGTCTTCCTGTTATCTGGGTATTAAATCCAGCACAAATTTTTAAAATTTTCTTATGTCAGCTAAAGTACTCGCAGGGTGATTCTAATTATACAAATGTTTGAAATTTCATTTTTTTAAATCTCAAATGAGTCAAAACAGGTCTAAATTTTAACATTAAATTGGTAACGCTTTTATCAAATTTTTAATGATTTTATAATGTCAAAGTCCTATGCCTATCTCTACAGCTTTGCCCAATATTTTTTATTTTTTGGAAACTAACTCTTAAGTCAAAAGTTGTGGCAGGTTAATGAAAGGTGCTAAAATATCGATGCAAACATTAACTTTAAATTTTTAAGAGGTTAAGTTTAGAGGTTCAAAACACATGTTTCCATTTGGGATCTTAATCTCTTATCCCAAAAAAGAGTTAATCCTAACATCCCAAATGCTAAATTTGAACTCAAACCTTAATCTCCTAAAATGAAAAAGATTAAGATTGAGACACAAAATCCATGTTTTGAAGGCAATTCTTAACCCCTATACCCAAATGGTCGAGGTCAAAATTTGAGAGGTTAATGAACCTCATTTAAGGTTATTTATTTCCGAGATGTATAACAAGAAAATTGTTTTCACAATTGATATCATTAAATGGAGTTCTCAAAAACATCATAGTTTGATTGAAAAATGTTCCAAAATCTACATACTTAAAGTGAACTGGGTACAGATCGAATGCAAAGGAACACTAGGTAGACATTGAAATGGCCAACTCAACGATTGATGTCACTTCCCAAAATAAAAAGAAATTTAATTGGTGTCTTTGGGATATGGTTACACCACAGATCAGAACAGGGAAATATGATCGACTATGTTGAACTGTAGTATCAAATGCCTACGTAGAGTGTGCAATAGGAATCATCAAAGTTTGTAATGCAATACCATGTAATATAAGGCAGAATAATTGTTTGACAAAATACCTATTGGAGCATAATAACTAGCCATCAATTTAGAAAGAATAGTTACCAATGAGGACTCCCCAAAGAGCTTGAAGACATATATCTAGAAACCATTATGCATAATGGTTTGCTTGGTGTGAAGGATGTTTGTGAGAGTTTGGAAACATATTGATAGGATCATTCCATGGAGCTTTGTGTAGTGCTAAGCTTGCTGAAAAAAGAGTTTAAAGGTGTAAAATTCTCACAAAATTTTCTTCAGCAACCAAACAACAATAGGGAATGTTGAGTTGCTTGGCACCTTAAGTAGCCGAGTGAAAAGGTGCACCAAGTTCTTGACAATGATATGGACCAAGTTACTCAATCACCAAAGGGTAGCTCAGCAACAATGGTCTCAGTCAACACTAAACCCAGTGAACTTGGTTAACAAAGGAATTGAATGAGGTCAATAAACTTGGTCAAGCAAGGGACCAAGTGAGCTTGATTAATACTAAGACTAAATGGTTTGGTAAACACAAGAAGAACTTGGTTAATACTGGGACTAAGTTAGAGTGGAGATGTTGGTTAACAAAGGGTATTGAGTTGTTTGGTAACTGACTTATAGTCTAGTTTCTTCCACCATTAAAACACAAGGACAAGAATAAAGAGTTGCAACTCTGCTTTTCACAAATAGTAAACACAATGCAATGTAGATAGAAATGGAGACAACAATAAGCTAAATAACTAGAGATTGACTAATATGCTTTCTTTCTTGCTTTCTATTCAAAAACTAATTCAACTATTGCAAATCTAGGAGCATATGGCTTCAAACTAGAACCAAAATACGTTAACCTACTACTTCTATAATATGATCTTGCAGCACTAGATGGCTGCTTACAATAAAATGTGGAGCAATCACTAGTTTGATAGGAGAAACAAAATGAACTTACAGAGAATAAAGAGATCTAATCTTGTACTGCTGCACACTCTGATCTTCTTCCTATTTTCCTGAACCTTCCTTCTACTCTCTCAATGCCTTATTCTCTTCAACTTATCTCTATTCCTTTTGGAATGAATGAAAATTCTTCCCTTTTGTCTTGTCTAAAAAACTTTCCCTCTCATTTTGAATTTGAACTCACCTACCATGTTTAATGCTTCTATTGGCTAGGTGAGCATTTGGCTCAAGGGGAAAACCATTAGTTTTCAACAAAAGGCTATTTGATCTAACATGTAAATTGTCTAGCCAAATTTCCACAAAGCATGAAAATATCATTATTCTACCATTGTACATGCCCTTTTGCTAAATGAGAGCATCATAAATTGTTTGCTACAGACAATGAAAGTTGATGGGTATATACTTGAGTACATAGGAGAAAAATTTGATGTAAAGCTTTCCTAATTAATGGATAGTTGCATTAGTGTAAGTTCTTAGTTGAGAGTTTGTTCAGAAGAGGCATGAAATCATAAGTAAGGCATGTTGGCTTATTGATATAACACCACACCCACCACTTCCTTCATCTAGGTGAAATCACCAATAGGTGTAGGCAACACAAAGCCTACACAAATGCTTATAAATTGTGCACATATTAGTGTGTTAAGAACCATATATAGATGTACATAAAGCACAATGAGTGTTCAATAGAATGTGATAAGGAACTTGAAGAAAAAACATCAAAATATTTTCATACATTCTTGTAGCCATAAATTCAAGAGAATGATGAGGGAGTGTTAGACGATGAATCTCGAATAGTTTTCATTCTAACTTGGTGTTTGGAGGCCTCTGATGATGATTTCCTCTATCGAGAAGACCTTCCTATTCAACCACCACTAATCATTAAAGATGATGACTTTATTGGTGAATCTAATTCTTTAGAATCTATTTCACAATCTCTTACCACTGTCACTAGTAAAGAAACAACTTCAAGTAAAATCTTCTATACATCTCCCTTAATTTAAGAAATGGAGGTCTTTACTTTCAAGGATGTTGAAGAATTTTTAGAGAATGACATGATCATCACAAGAGTAGATCATATACAAGAGAAATATGAATAGTTTTCAAGCAATCCTTTTCAAGGTTATGCCCAAGGGGAATACAAATCTTTCCAATTTTATGAAGATGGTCATTTAAAAAATCTAATATACCAAGTTTGTGCAAACATAAATATATATAAAATATCATTCCAAAGAAGGAGAAGTTTTTTGTAAGAGTGAGAAAGTTCTGTGAATGAACTTGGCAAAATTTGTTGTAGACAAAGGAAAAATCTAGTGAAAGGAGGAGCTCATATTGATAGAGGGAGTTCTTAAGAATAAATCCAAATTTTCATTGTGTTATGACATGTTGTGTTGCAATCAATGCCAAAGAGGGAGATTGTTGGATACAATTGATTAATTATGTATTGTCTTTGGTGTTACACAAATGTCATATCATTATAAGTCAGTATATGCCAAGCTCACTTGGGTAGTGAAGACATTTCTCTGTGTCTACAGGGCATTTCTATGATTTCCTAGTTCAAAAGGCAATGTATACCGAGTTCCCTCAGGTGTAAAAGGAAATATTGCAAAGCTAAGCATTTATCAGACTCACTTGGTTAATGTACAAAAGTTGGATGGAACTAGTTCTAACCAAGGACACTCAATTGCCAAAAGATCTCTACAAGTTTCTAGTGTTAACCAAGGTTCTATTGGTTAAAAAATGAAATTGCTTCTAAGTTAGTTTCTACCGAGTTGGGTCGGCTAATGAAGGATTTTTTTATCTTGACATATTAAGCTCAATTTATTTATTTATCAGTTCTAGCCAACTAAGGTGATGAATGTTAATTATTCTAAGTTGTATATGAGCCAACTTGACAATATGAAAGATATAAGGATGAGTCATGGATTCAAAAAGTGTGCAAGTGAAGATGTGATGAATGTATTGAAGATTTAATGATCAAGAGAGGAAGCAAATTTGAATGATAACCAAAATATCCTTGTGGAGTAGAAAAGTTATATTTAATAAGGAAGGATCAAGTACAAGCTAGAATAGAGATCTATAATTAGCAAATCGGTTGCATTCAGATTAGGAATTCTCATTGTTACTCTCTAACCATTGTAGTAGTGATCTAAATCTCCTAATATATTTGGCTTTATAGCTATTTGTATATCCTCTAACAAGGTGGCAGTTCTATTGAATTGTCTCAAGACCTCTAACAAGGCCTCTCCTAACAAGCTGATTAAATCCTTTAATAGGGTCAGGCCTACTAGTGTGTTTTGTAACCTTTAATAGGGTTAGCTCCTAATAAGGCTCACTTCAGAAGAGTAAAAATAGTAACTAGTTGCAATTTGTGGTTTTTCCCAAATTGGGTTTGCACATTAAATCTTGGTGTCAAATGTGTTCATGCTATTTTCTTCTACGTGTTTGCAACTAAGTTAAACTAATATTTATTAATGATAACATCTATTATTTGCATAATTAGTAATTATCAAGTTCCAACATTTTATTTATGTTTATTGAGCATTAACAATATCGAGTTATCTGAGTTTATTTCTTTATACAAACATCTAAGGGATCTGGGATTTATTTTAGTAGTAACTAATTCACCCCTCCCCTCTCAGTTACTTCTCTTGTATTTCTAATAAACCCATCCAGGGAAAATGCCCCTGTCAATAGAACTAGCACCAACGGCATGGACCACACTTCCCTTATGCACCAGACCATCAATATCCAAGCCCCTACAAATCCTAGGGTTCACATGGCCCCATGAGCAATGATAGGAGGTCCCAAGAGAAATAATTTCCAATGTAGCCACTACACATAGCCCTCCAAACCAAACCCATATGTATCCTCATCTCCAAGAGACTCTAAATACAAAAGAGTCCACTAGTGGTAGAGACTAGCGACACACCTGCGAAAAAATGCCCAATACATCCAAAACCCAAAGTGGGGAATAGGGGTTCTAGCAAAAAATACCTAAACCCACAAACTTCAACCCCTTGTAGAGGTGTAACCAATGCACAACCCAACAACACCCCAAGCACCAACATGGCACCTTCCATCTCCAAACACAACTCATAAGACAAAAACCCCTCTAGGATGTGGAGAAGAGCCACTATAATAAAGCCATCCTTTAGCAAAAAGCACCCATTGAACAATAGAAAAACCACTCCAGCGTGCACTAGTGAGATCCACTCTCAAAACATGATAGCACCCAACAAAGCTAGAGGGAACTAGCACAAAGAGTGCCCCCATCCATCATCCTGATATGCTTTAGACTCCTCATCATCACCATCAAAAGAATCCAAGCTAGAAACCCTAGCCCCTTTTTTTCCCACTCTTTGGCTCATGGTTTCTTTAGCTCCAAAGCATTCACAACAATCTTTATGAAGTTTATCTTTCAAGGTAATTGTTATCTCTAAAAGTTGTGCCTATGATTGGATTCTAACTTAGTCAACTTTAAGTTGCATAGAAACACTCCTAGGTATTGGGAAATACCTAAGTTAGGAGTGAATCTCTAGATTATACATCAGCTGCTCTTGATGTCTCATTGATTTACTTCTTTGAACTAGAAAATATACTTGAGGGGACAAAGAAATAGAAAGATTACTTGGAAAGAAAACACTAAAAAAAGAAAAGTGGGGTGATACATCGAATGGTAGGATGAAGGTATTACTGGCCTGGCTAGATGAAGTAATTTTGAGTAGCTAACAAGAATCATTCACATATAAATATTTCACAAGAAGTATACAATTTAGACAAGAAGTTAAAGGGAATGCTAACATTCACAATGTCACAACTTGAAACCTGAATGAACAATCAAATCTCGCTTATAGTTAAAAATGAGATAGAATCCAAGGATTCAAAGGGTAAATCTCCAAAAATTCTATCAAATCATAAACTTAAACCCCAAGAAGATGTAACAAGGGTTCTAAGGTTGTTCCTTCATTTAGATTTCAAAGATCATTGAACAACATTCATAGAGATTGGCTCTAAAAATAAAGTGATATGCCAAGAAAAACATGAAGGACTCCTAATAGGTCTGACAATGCTATCTTGCATAAGACTTCAAAAATGCCAGCCCTTTCTCCACATCATGAGAATCCTTAAATTGACCAAGATTGCAACAAGCTTCAGATGGGAGCTACACATGTCAAAAAATCAATCAATGGAAGAGTACAAATATCTTAGAGAAATACATTTACCATTTAGTTTTGCATCTCCCATTATGGTTAACACTAGAAGAATAGTCATGGAAAGCGAGATGCTACATATTGCAAGAGTATCTTAACTACCCTTTTCTTCTTTTGGCACCCAAAGATAAAATCCACAAACACTTGCGCCAGCATAATATTGACAATTGCAACTATATTTAATAAAAGATCATATATTTCTTGGTGATTGTCCCATGGGAGTGATTTGATCTGATGTCCACCATTCCCATACTCAAATGTGAATCCAAAATTCCAACTAAAATTGGGTTGTTTGAACCACCAACCCATCCCTTCAATCGATACCAACCCACACCAGTTCATTTCTTTATTGATACTATGCCACCCTATGGTAAAAATTTAACTAACTAGCATGACATGTCTATCTACTACAAAATGGTAGGTTGGAAATGCCACCCTTTTGTGAATTTCAAAAATGTCAATCCAACAAGGTTGTAGATGTAATAGTTGAAAAATCAACTTTAAACTTTGAATCCCTATCTCTTGATACTATGACCTTACAACATCATGGAGAGGAAAACCCTTCATAATATCTTACCATGAAGACCCTAGCCCTCATGATCCTATGATCTTCAAAAATCTCCTTTGTATCATAGTATCATGAGCCTATGAAAATGGCTCTATGACCATACAATATACTCGGTATTGTAGCATCAAAACATGTTTTTTTGGCTTCTTATGACCATATGATCACCCCCTTCCTTCACTGGCATAATGTCAATAATTTGATAGTCAACCTTCACAATCTTATGACAAACAACAATTCTAAGATTGCAACCTACATTAATTTCCCTTGAGACCTCTCGAAATACTACCTATCATAGCATCAGAGCTTCAAATAGCATGTGTACCTTTTCTTTTTCTTATGAACCTAGATCTACCTTGTCTTATCACTTAAGACCTATTATCAAATGATCATGCTTTTTCATGCCATTAGGCCTCACCTATTTTGGCTTTGTGATCTCTTGATCAATTGGGTATTGTAACATCAAAACGTGAAGACTTTGTCATGATATCTCAATTTCTCTTTTCATTGCTTCAAAAATTACAACTAGTATGATCTTACAATGATATGAATAGTCTCATCTCATTCCTCTACCTTATCAATTGAGATCTTATGATGCACCATGTATCATAATATCAAAGCTTGGACACACGTCACCTTCTCGCTTTGTCACTATAGGTAACCAATGCACAACTCCACATAATGAAAAAGTGACATTTGTTGGATGAACTAAGATCTTTGGACATCAAAAGTTGAGATTTGCTTGGCACCATCAACCTTTTTTCCGAGTCAGACATTTCCATTTCATCAGGTTTTCTTTAATCCTTTCATTACTACATAGCCTAAGCCTTTACTTTGACCCCACCTCAACACACATCAACATATCGCTATATCACTATAAGTAATAATCCCACAACTCTCAAAAGTGAAAAAGTGACAACCATTGATCTACTGAAGTTCAAGGGCCCTCATGATTTCTAACTTTGTGACATGAAATGGGACGCATAGATCATGAATATTATAATAAATAAAGATTTTGTGACCATAAGACATGTAGATTTAGAAGATTCAAAAACCATGGGATATGATGATATGCATTTTTAATATTTTACATATCCCCTAATTGCATGGGCATTTAATGAGTTAGAAAATTTATTCTCACCACCCTAAGAAACATGACTAGTCAAGCTATCCATTTTGTTCATGGTGATAAAAATAGGTAACACTTTTGGTGACTTCTACTAAATGGTTACCTGCTAGATATCAAACTAGTGGCCTGAACAATTGATTGGACATAGAGTCAAACCAGGAATGATAATGGACTTAAAATTATAGTCACATATTCTTAGATATATGGATTTGGATTAAGCATTTAAAGGGAAGGATACTGACAATACAGATTTTCTATAGTATTGGGTACATAATAGCTTGCTTGCTCAGACCTCTAGGACCTAGGAACCTATTGAACGCTAGGACAACTAAAGCTAAATAAACTTGTGTTGAGCTATACTAAGGGAAAATAAATAGTGAATATGTATAGGAAAAATAGGTAGATCATACCTCGAAACAAAGCTTGAGATGTATCCCATTTAGAGGGATGAGTAGAACTTCTCCTTTCATAGTAGCTAGCTAGTATGCATTGTGTTCCTTGCATTATGAGATTATGAATAGGCCAATCCACATATTATAAAACTTATAATGATGGAAAATAGGCCAATCCAAATATTATAGACCAAGATTGCAACAAGCTTCAGATAGGAGGGGCACGTGTCAGAAAATCAATCAATGGAAGAGTATAGATATCTAAGAGAAATACATTTACCATTTAGTTTTGTATCTCTCATTATGGGTAATAGTAGGAGAATAATCATGGAAAGCTATGTGCTACATGTTACAAGAGTACCTTAACTACCCTTTTCTTCTCGTGGCACCCAAAGCTCAAATCCACAAACACTCCTACTGGCATAACATTAACAGTTGCAATTGTATTTAAGAAAAGATCATATATTTCTTGGTGGTTATCTGATAGGAGTGATCTAAGCTAATCTCTACCATCCCCATACTCAAATGTGAATTTGATATTCATTAAAAGTAGGCCATTTGTACCACCAACCCATCCCTTCAATTGATGCCAACCCATACAACATCATTTCTTCATTGATATTGCACCATCCTGGGGTCAAAATTTAATTGACTACCAAGACATGTCCACATGGTACAACATGATAGGCAAAGAATTCCACCCTTTCAATGACTTCACAAACGACTATCCAATAAGGTTGTACACATAATAGTTGAAAAGTCAACTTTAAACTTTGACTCCCAATCTATCGATACTATGACCTTATGACATCATGGAGAGCAAAACCCTTCATAATATCTTACCATGAAGACCCTAGCCCTTGTGATTCTATGATCATTAGAAATCTCCTTTGTATCATAGTGTCATGAGCCCATGAAAATGGCTCTATGACTATATGATATACTTGGTATCATGGCATCAAAACATGCTTTTTAAGCCCCTTACAACCTTATGATCACCACCTTCCTTCATTGGTATAGCATCAGCAATTTGGTATTCGACCTTCATGATATTATGACAGATAGAAATTCTAAGATCATAACCATCAAAGTTTCAAAATAGCATGTGCAACTTTTCTTTTGCTTATGCTCCTAGTTCAACCTTGTCTTATCACTTAAGACCTATGATCTTATGATCATGTTTTCTCGTGTCATCAAGCTTTACCAGTTGTGGCTTTGCAATCTCTTGATCAACTAGGTGTTGTAACATTAGAACCTCAAGACTTTGTCATGATATCTCAACTTCTCTTTTCACTACACCTGATCTTATGACTGGTATGATCTTATGATGATATGAATAGTCTATCATCTTATTCCTCTACCTTCTCCCTTGAGATCTTATGACCCACCATGTATCATAATATTAGAGTTTGAACACATGTCACCTTCTCACTTTATCACTATGGGTAACCAATGCTCAACTCGACATAGCGACAAAGTGACACCTATTGGATCAACTAAGATATTTGGACATCGAAAGTTGACATTTGCTTGGCACCGTCAACTCCTTTGCCTAGTCAGAAATTGCCACATCATTAGGTTTTCTTTAATCCTTTTATTACTTTGGAGTCTACACCTTTACTCTAGGGTAAAAGCACAAACCTATGTCACCCTTTTGTAAACAAAAAGGCTAACAAACATATTACTCTTCACTTTCACTAATATAAAACTGGTAATATTCTTTTGAATTTCAAAATAAAGCAAACTAATGAAATGTCTGGAAATGGATGAAGTTTAGGATTATAATTTTTAATAATTATTTGGAATAAGAATTGATATATGGAAGTAAACTCATTTCCCTTTGATCTCGAAATATGTTAAAGATAACATATATGCCTAGAACAATAAAAAATAAAACTCAATTTTAGATCTATATTTTCTCTTTTATAGTGATTCAAATTTTAACTCACCTAAAATCAATAGTTTTTATGTCCCACCATATTTTTCAAAACAAATCTATTCTAACCAGAAGAAAAATAATACATTCTAGAAGAGGACCCTCTTCTCTAGAACATCATATAATTTTTAAATTGATTTGATATGATTTAATATTTTTTTCTTTCTCAAAATCAACATCTTTTTGAGTGTTAAAATACATGGTTGTAGAATTTTTTAACTACACTATACTATATCTAATGAAATCACTATATACTCTATATAAGAATATTCTTGACTTTGAGCTCTATAAAATGATGTTTATAGGCTATTAAAAAACATCATAAAAAATAGTATGAATTATTGAAATGCCATTTTTTTGAAATAAATTTATTTCTTTAGTAATTCAAGACAAACTATTATTAAACATGCATTTAATGGACATTTCCAATTGGAAAAGTGTGAGACCATATATAACTTAGCTAGAATTAATTTATCTAGATCATATGTTTGAACAAAACTATTTTTTAGATAGAAATACTCAAATTTAGTCATTCTAATAAGTCAGTTTAAAAGGTGAACCAACTTTTTCCTTTTACCCTCTGACTCCACCTGGACATGCATCAACATGTCACTATATCGCTATAAGTAATGACCCTGCAACTACCCAAAGTGACAAAGAAATAACCCTTTGATATGCTAAAGATTGATGGCCCTCATGATTTCTAACTTTGTTACATGAAATGGGACCTAGAGATCATGAAGTTTAAAATAAATAACGATTTTATGACCATAAGACATGTGGATTTAGAAGATTAAAAAACCAAGGGATATAGTGATAAAACATGGTCAATATTTAATGTATCCCCTAATTGAATGGACATTTAATGGGTTAGAAAATTCATTCTCACCATCCTAAGAAATATGACTAGTCAACCTATCCATTTTTTGCATGGTGATAAAAATGGGTAACACTATTTTTGACTTCTACTGAATAGCTGCCTGCTAGACATCAAACCAATAGCCTAAACAACCTATTGGGCGTAGAGTCAAACTAGGAATGATAATGGACTTAAAATGATAGCTGCATATGCTTAGATATATGCATTTGGATTATTCATTTAAAGGGAAGGATACTGATAATAGAGATGTTCTAGTGGGTGTGCAATAGCTTGGTTGCTTAGACCTGTCAGACCTAGGAACCTATTGAAATTTAGGACAACTAAGGCTAAATGCACTTGTGCTGAATTACACTTAGGGAAAATGAAAATAGGGAATATGTATAGGAAAAATAGGTAGATCATACCTCAAAACTGAGGTTGAGATATATCCCATTAATAGGGATGGGTAGAACTTCTCCTTTCATAGTAGCTAGCTCGTGTGCATTGTGTTCCTTGCATTATGAGATTACAAATGAGCCAATCCACATATCATCAAACTTATTATGATGGTTCGGTCTACTTTTAAGAACATCCCACCACAAAACTAAATCTCCTTCTTTGAATACCATGAGCTTAGACCTCTTGTCAAACACATTCTTGGTTTGCATCTATTAGTGTTCCATTGTTTGCAATGACTTATTTCTTTCTTCCTCAAGTTTTAACAACTTGGAATGCCTCAACCTTAGAGGATCATCTTCCTCAAACAACATCATGTTATCAACAAGTTTTAATGATGGGAATTCTATAGAAATAGGTAGTTTAGCTTTTTTCCTATACACAAGAACATAGGGTGAGTTACCCAGAATCCTCTTGGGAGTGATTTTATCAAGCCAAAAGGTTGATCTTAACTTGGAATTCTAGTCCTGCTTATTGTCTATCAAGGTCCTCTTCAATATCCTTAGTAGGTTCTTGTTGGTACTCTTAGCCAGACCATTACCTAAAGGATAATAATTCGATGAAGTGTTGAGATATACTCCATTTTTCAATGCCTATTTAGTTATTCTTGTTCCCACAAATGCCAAGGCATTGATGGATAAAATGGAGTCAAGAACTCCAAATCTATAGACTAGATCATCATAGAAGTTTAGAATAGAAGTCTTGTTGCCCTCTTTTAGAGCTACTACCTATGTCCAATGTGTGAAATAATCTACAACAAATAGTATCCATTTGTGGCCAGCACTAGAATTTGGATTAATGGGGCCCACAAAATCTATACCCCACTTTATGAATGGTTGGTCAATCAAAGTAGGATGTAGAGTTAAGGTAGCTAGCTTTTCCTTCCTAGAAAAAAATGCGCATTGCTTGCACTTTCTTGCCCAAGAATGAGTATCCTTAAACAAGTTGGACCAATAGTATCAAACCCTCATGATTTTATATGTTGTTTTTCTCAAAGAAAAGTGACCCCCTCCATTATGAAACTACTCCAAAAAATTTCTAGTATCATCATCATTAATGCATCTAAGGAGGACTCCAAGTGAAGGGGGACATTCGCCAATTTATAAAAAGTGTGTCATATCTTGTAGCCAACTGTCTTGTTGACCCTATTGGAGAACATCTTGATTGGTTAAGACAACTTCTACTATGTCATCTATGCTCTAGGTTTCTTCATTACCTAACTACTCACATAACACTTTTCCTCTAACAAGTTTGGTTATTTGAATGTTCACATCATATTCCATGAACCTAGTTATCCAATGAGCTTTCTTTTCATTGAGATTCTTTCTTAACAAGAACTCCTTCACTCTAGGATGGGCCGCCATTAGATGAATCCTATTATTAAATGCCAAATCTTTGAACTTATTTAGGCCTTTCACTATAGTAAGCACACGCTTCTCAATGAAGCCATATCTCTACTCATAGTATTCTATGCCTTTACTAAAGAAAGCAATAGGCTATTATGTATCTTGATCATTTTGTTGAACCAATATTACAAAAAGTGTATCCACACTACCATATGCATACAAGGTGAAATCTTTTGAAAAGTTTTTATTTACCAAAGTAGGAGTAGACAATGCTTCCTTTATTGCCTCAAAACTATGCTTGGCCTCTTTTGACAAGATAAAAATAATTTTATTCATAAGTGTTGACATCAATGACTTCAATAGGTTAGCAATATCTAGAATAAAGTTTTTGACAAAGTTGATTCTCCCAATGAAACTTTTTAATGTTTCTTATGGTGTGGAAAAGGTAATTCTAGGATGGTTGCAGCCCTCTTAAGATCAATGGTGATGCCTTTTTTGGATAAAACATATCCCAATAACTTTCACTCATTGACAAAAAACACACACTTCTTTGGATTGAGGAATATGCCAAATTCCCTACATCTCTCTAAGATTTGTCTCAAATGCTCAATATGTTCCTTTACACATTTGGAGAAAATAATGATATCATCCAAATAGATAAGCACAAATTTGTATATCAAATTTTTGAAAGCCATATCCATGGTCTTTTGGAAATTTGCTCCTAAATTAGCCAAGATAAAAGGCATCCTTTTATAAGCCATGGTACCCCACTTGCTGGTGAACATAGTCTTGAACTAGTCTCTTCTTTTAACTAGAACCTAATTATAGCTAGAATATCCATCAAGGAGTGAAAACATTTGTGAACCTCAAACATATTGGATAATTTTTTCCATAGATGGAAAAAGATAACACTCCTTCAATGATATCCTATTTAGGTCTCTCAAGTCAACAAACAACCTTAGTTCTCCATTTTTTTTTTCTGATAGGAATCAAATTTGACACCCACCTTGTGTGTTTAATAGGAAATATTATTCCATTCCCAATTAGCTTGAAAACCTCCTTTTGTATTAAGGGTTCTAGCTTTGGATTTACAAGCCTTTTCTTTTTCCTTATGGGTTTGGAATTGGGTTCTATCTTGATTGTATGTTGGGTGAGGTGTGGATCAAATCCTTTAAGATTATCATACCCCAAAGAAAAAATGTCATTATATTCTTGAAAGAGTTGGACATAAGATTTACTTTCTTCACCATAAATTGCTTTATAAAAATTTAATTTCTTTCCCGTTGCAATCTCAAGATCTTCATAATGATCTTGCTGAACTACCGAGCTAGTCTTATTCTTCTTGAATTTTTCATCAATGTTAAAGATAGACTCTAGAGTGATGAACCCCTTAGGTAGCTTATTAGAGCTTAGTTGAATAACCTAATCACCATATCATTCTTGCACCTTTCTTTGATTGAATTTTGAATGTAGGTCTTCCTCAAGTAGAAATTTTAGGATTTGTTCATCACTATAAAAGACTTTCCAATTGACATGCTTGTTAGGTATGGAAGGCCTAACCACAAATTTCATATGTTTTTGTACATATTTTTTTCTAATATTGTCAACTATATCAAATGTTTTTCCTATAGGATCTAACCTATCAACATGATGATTCAATTTTCTAGGGATAGCAACTATGTTAAAAGCATCAAAATCCTCAATCATATCCCAAACCATTTTTTTATAGCCTTTTATCTTGTCATTTCTGGTCATGTGAAAATGTATCTCCTAGTTGATAACTACTTCACTATCATGAGATACTTTTTATACATTTGACACCTCTCATTTTAGCCCATTCTAATCCTTGTATTAGCCCTTCATACTCTGTTGTATTTTTGGTGCATGCAAAATTGAAATGAAAGGATGTATGATACTTATCCCCCTGAGGAGAGATCAACATTTCTCCCCCACCTAAACCATTCTTTCTCTTAGAGTCATCAAAATATAACTCCCAAACCTAATTTTGCTACTCAAGATGACCAATTATGTTTTTTATAGGGTTTTGCATTACTAGCCCAGCCTCTTGGAAGACATAATTCCCTAGACCAACACTTGTAATATCTTCAATGCTAATCTCATTGGTATCATCCTTTGGGGAGTTTTTTGTTACCCAGTCATCTAGTAAGACATTAGGGATACCATCAACTTGAGTCTTTGTATCTTGGGCGACAAGATCTTTCTTTTGATCAAGTGAAATACAATTAGTATTGATCACACTAGGTGTGTAAGGTTCAATGTGGTCCTTGGCAAGTAACTCAAACCTAATTGTTTCTTTGGTTCCATATATAGTCCTAAATAACATATGAGAACAATCTATTGATAGATAGCCTCCTATCTTGGCTGTGAATTATCTTGACAAGAAAAGGGCAAAATATGGCGGCAAATCTACCACAAAGATATCTTGAGGAATAGAAAAATTAGGGCACATATGGAGTGTTAGTCTTGAAATGTTTATGATACCTAAGGTGTTAACACATGAACCATCTAATTGGACTGCACCATTTTCCAAGGGTTCATATTTTAAGCCTAGCTAGTCTTATATCTTCTTGGGCATGACAGAGCTTGTAGCCCTACTATCCACCATACAATTATGGACCAAATTGTGTCCTATAATTAATGAAACATAAAATGGTGGAGGTTTAACACCCTTACCTTTGGGTTGACTTCTTTTCTTGTAGACATCTTGTATATCAACTCCTTGATTTGTAAATACAGCCTTTGAAGGTTCTCAACAATTTGGCTTGAACATCTATTACCAAAGCATCACTCAACAAGCTAGCTTTCCCTAGAATAGATAGAGAATCCCGCATAGACATGATGATACTCATTTTTTTCATTTTTTCTACAATGTTAAATGGAATAGTAGCGTGGACTTTCATTTGGGCATTGGAAGCAATTGGATATGCTGGCTATTGTGAATTTTATTAAAGGACAACATGATTACTTCTTTGATGCCCTTTCTTCTCTTGAATTTATGATGGCCTTTTAGTTGGTACATCTTTACTTATCCCTACATTACTTTCTAGGGCTCTTTTCTTTTCTCTAATGTAGACACTACTGGTAATGTTATCTTTATCCATACAACAATGCTCTTCCACTTGCCAATTCATGAATGTAGTTTCCATAGGAGGAACCTTTGGTTGCCTCTCAACATCAACAATGGATGTAGGTTGTGAACTAGAAGAACCTTGAACCATTATGACCTAATTCATCATTCCATTAAAGCATGTCACCTAATTATGTTGCTGATTATAGGGGTAACACTAGACATATTCCACTGCTAAGCTATTTTGAGAAGGAACCATGTCTCTAGTAGTATTTGGAGGAGGAGCAATATTTAGAGGAATTGGATTATAAGGCTTAAAAGGTCTTTGATTATAGGGTGAATGCACAAAGTTTGGTCGCAATTCTGCGGAAGTCAAATCTGCAAAATAAGACCTCTTAGAAATGGGTACCCGATTTTAAAAAATGGGCACCCGTTTTTGGCTTAGGTGCCCGACCCTAAATTTAAAAAATGGGCACCCATTATTTTTAAAAATTGGGTTCCCATTTTTTATTTTCAGAAAACGGGTACTCGTTTCTCAAAAAATTAAAAATTTGAATTTTTAAGAAATGGACATCCATTTTTTAAAAATAAAAAATGGGTACCTATTTTTTAAAAATCGGGTACTCATTTTTTAAAAATCAAGTACCCATTTTTTAAAAGTAAAAAATGGGTACCCATTTCTTAAAAATTCATTTTTTTAAGTTTTTGGTAGATTTTACATGTCGCTTTTAGGTTTTCAAAATGAGTAACCATTTTTTGAAATTCAAATAATGGGTGCCCATTTCTTACAACATGAGGTGGGATTTCTTTTTCTGCTTCGGATTTTGGTTTGGGACAGGCTTGGTGAGACCAAGCCTATGCCTTGGCCTCTCAAGATTTGGCTAAGGCATTGAACTAACAAATTCATGCCTTACCATAATTTTTACAGGGTCTTCCCGATCAAATTTTTTTACGAAACAAAAACTCATTAGAGCTCTCATTGTCCTGATTTCAGAAATATAAATTTTATAGAGTTATGATTTTATTTACTATTTTTTTATTATTTTTTAATCAAAGGTGGTACCTAAATGTAAAATAGAAACATTCACTAAAACTTTAATAACTTTTTTATTTTATATTTTTTCTTAAATTAATTTATATTTCATCAATCTACATTCAATTATTTTGAAGTTAAAAAAAAAAATAATAGAAAAAAGTGAAATTTTGATCAAATTATGGTGTTCGTACATGAGAGGTTTAAAAAATTTCCTTTATAGCCAATTAAAAATTAATTTAAAAAAAAATATTCATTTAAAAATTCAAGAAAAATATTCTCATCAATCTCTGGTCTGTCAGTTAACTCAATTTAAAAGGATTCACAAAAACTCATTCATTTGTGTCAAATTATGGTGTCCATACACGAGCGTGCTATGGTCCTGAAACAAGCATTTTGAAAAAGTGGTTTTTAAAGATCCATACCGAAAAAAAATCTATCATATGGGTATACAAATAAATTACATATTCAAAAAGAAGATTCTAGGCACTACAATTTTTATTTCTAAAGTTTTTTTAATATTTAATCTCTAAATGGCTCAAATTTTGGCATCAATTGACAAAATATTTTAAAAACAGGAAAAACACTTCCACTTTTTGGCCAAAAGTGAGACCCAACTTCTTGCACTGACCCTATAGTTTTTCCTATTAGGTTGATATTGATCCTAAAACTCGTACTATGTAGGTTGATTCAAAACTTGGTTTTGAGATTCAGATGTTTGCTCAGCTTGGTAGCCTCCTTTCTTGATATTCACCACCTCATTTGTAAGGCTTTGCATGAGACTTTCCATTCTCTTATGGCTATCTTTTAGCTCTTGTAATTCTGATGAAGGACCTATAGTTTCTACTTCTTGGCTTGGAATAGCTAATATTAAATTTAGAGGGGGTGCAACTAGGGGTGTATTGGGTTGGATATCTAGATATATAGGCATTGGAGGTCTAGGAGCAATTTTACCCACTTGGATAAGACTATTCTCAGCTCTTATGGCTATTTCATAACCTTGTGGTAATGAGTAACCTCCCATAGAGTATATGATGATAGAAATATCACAATTCAAGCTTCTCAAGTAATATAGAAAAGCATGCTCATCTAAAGGTCTTACTTGAACTAGTATTCTACTCCATATTCTTTAGAATCTATAATTAAAGTCCATCCTTTGATCATGAGGAGCAATTATGATGATCATGAGTTTCTCAACTAGAGACAAAAAGTCTCACTTGTCTTCAAAGTGTTTTGTTAGGACATCTCCCAATGAATCCCATGAAGTGATTGAGCCTATAGTGATGCTTCAAAACTATTGCAGAGCTTTCCCTTTGAATGAGGCTGTAAGAACCTTCACAACAATTTCCTCTTCTCTAACATGATGTATGTTACATATTCTAGCAAGATCTATAATATGCTCAAATGTTTTTGTTTGGCCCTCCCCAATGAAGTTTGGTAAAAATTTTTAGGGCACCTAGGGGAACATAATGATGCTAAGCAAAGAGTAATGGACTTCCTTGGTTGAAAGGAACAAAAATGAACTGTCTTGTCATTGGTACTTGAAAGATTCTACTTCTTGGGACAGTGACTTGCCTTATAACAACAACAAGACTTGATGGTGGAGGGGTAGATCAGGAACTTCTTATTTGAATGAGGGTATCCTAAATTCTTTCAGTTGTTCTACCTTTCCTCCTAGTTAGGAATAGTTCTCTTTATTCGAAAGTTGTAGAACTGCTTCTTGTCTACACTTTTCTCATAAATCATGTGCACTTGTCTCTCTCCACAATTAGAGTTTCTAGATGTCTAAATTCCTTACCTCTAAACAAGATCATACACTAATTGTCCACAACAAAAATAGTAAGAAAAATATGAAGAAAAGATTGGAAACTCTTTTTTGGTCTGACTGGGCATGCCAGAATTGTTATCTCTAAAAGTTACACCTATGATTGGATTCTAACTCAATCAACTTTGAGTAACATGGAAATACTCCTAGGTAGTGGGAAATATATAAGTTAGGAGTGAATCTCTAGATTATTGGCTAGTACCTCTTGATGTCTCATTGATTTACTTCTTTGAATAGGAAAATAAAGTTAAGGGGGAAAAGGGATAGAAGGATTACTTGGAAAGAAAATACTTAAAAAGAAAAGTAGGGTGATACACTAAATGGTAGGATGAAGGTATTTCTGGCCTAACTCCATGAAACAATTTCAAGTAGCTAACAAGAACTCAATATTGCAAAGAATCATTCGTATATAAATATTTCACAACAAGGATACAATTTAGAAAAGAAGTTAATGGGAATGCTAACATTCACAATGTCACAACTTGAAATAAAGTAGATTATCTTGACTTACAACCTACATGAATAATAAAATCTCACCTATAGTTAAAACTAAGATAAAATCTAGGGTTTCAAAGGGTAAATCTCAATAAATTCTATCAAATCACAAAATTGAGCCAAAAGAAGATGCAACAAGGGTTCTAAGATTGTTCCTTCATTTAGATTTCAAAGGTCATTGAACAACATTCATCCAAATTGACTATAAAAATAAAGTGACGTGTTAAGAAAAGCATGAAGGACTCCTAAGAGGTCTCAACAATGTTATCTTGCATAAGACTTCAAAAATGTCATCCCTTTCTCTGCATCTTGGGAATCCTTAAATAGACTAGGATTGAAACAAGCTTTAGATGGGAGGGACGCATGTCTAAAACTGAATTAATGGAAGAGTATAGATATCTCAAAGAAATATATTTACCATTTAGTTTTACATCTCCCATTATGGGTAACACCAAGAGAATAATCATTGAAAGCTAGGTCCTACATGCTAAAGGAGTACCTCAACTGCCATTTGCTTCTTGCGGCACCCTACAATCAAATCCACAACCACTCCCACTGATATAGCATTGGTAGTTGCAATTGTATTTAAGAAAAGATCATATATTTCTTGGTGATTGTCCCATGGGAGTGATTTGATCCAATCTCCACCATCCCCATACTCAAAAGAAAAATTGATATTCATTAAAACTGGGCCGTATGAACCACCAACCCACCCCTTCAATTGATTCTAACCCACACTACTTAAATTCTTCATTGATATGAATCCAACATGATAGGCCAAGAATTCCACTCTTTGATTGATTTCATAAATGACTATCTTGCATGGTTGTACATGTAATAGTTGAAAACTCAACTTTAAACTTTAACTCTCGATCTCTTGATATTATGACCATACAACATTATGCAGAGGAAAACCCTTCGTAATAACTTGCCATGAAGACCCAAAACCTCACAATCCTACGATCCTATGACGTTAAAATCACCCCCTTTCTTCACTAGTGTAGCATTGGCAATTTGATATTCGACCTTCATGATCTTATGAAAGACAACAATTGCAAGATCTTAACCTGCATTAATAGCCCTTGAGATCTCTCAACATACTGTCTATCATAGCATTAGATTTTCAAAATAGGATATGCATCTCTTCTTTCTCTTATGCTCTTGGGTCTACCTTGTCTTGTCACTTAAGAGCTATGATCTTAAGATCATGTTTTGTCATGCCATTCAGCCTAACCTATTCTAGTTTTGTGATCTCTTGATCGACTAGGTGTGATAACATCAAAACCTAACAAATTTGTCATGATATCTCAGCTTCACTTTTCATTGGACCCAATCATATGATTGGCATGATCTTATGATGATACAAAT
Source organism: Cupressus sempervirens (assembly GCA_028749045.1). Taxonomy (NCBI): domain Eukaryota; kingdom Viridiplantae; phylum Streptophyta; class Pinopsida; order Cupressales; family Cupressaceae; genus Cupressus; species Cupressus sempervirens. The sequence continues at coordinate 291,316,216 of CM053789.1, read as the reverse complement.
AGTGTATCACCTCATTCCTCTACCTTCTCCCTTGAGATCTTACGACCCACCATGTACCATAATATCAAAAACCAGAGACACATCACCTTCTCACTTTCTTACTATGGGTAACCAATGCACAACTCAGCATAGTGATAAAGCGACATCTATTGGATCAACTAAGATCTTTAGAAATAAAAAATGTGAGATTTTCTTAGCACCATCAACACCTTTGGCTAGTCAAACATTGCCATGTCATCAGTTTTTCTTTAATCCTTTTATTATTGTGTAGCCTGAGCCTCTAATTTGACTCCATCTAGACACACATCAACATGTCACTATATTGCTATAAGTAATGATCCGACTACTCCCCAAAGTGACAAAAAAAAGAACTCATGATTTCCATTAACATGTTACTATATTGCTATAAGTAATGATCCAACAACTCCCCAAAGTGACCAAGAGGAAAAACTCATGATTTTTAACTTCATGACATGAAATAGGGCCTAAAAATTATGAAGATTATAATAAATAAAGCTTTCTTGACCATAAGACATATAGATTTAGAGGATTTAAAAACCAAATGATATAGTGATAAAGCATAGTCAATATTTTACGTATCCCCTAATTACATGGGTATTTAATGGGTTAAACAAGTCATTCCCACCACCCTAAGAAATATTATCAGTCAACCTATCCATTTTGTGCATGGTGATAAAAATGGGTAACAATAATGTATTGGTTTTATAGTTTGATTAGGTGTTGTCTTTCAATTTGATAAGAACTCAGTGGAAATGAATTTTATGCTCCTTCTTATTATATATGCACTCATTCAATATCTTTTTTGTGTGAGATTCATATGTGAGAATAGTGGAAGAATAGGAAAGGCAAGGGTTTTTTACATTTCATCATATCTTCATAAAGAGAAAGATGTAAAATGTCTTTGTTGTTACAAGTATGAGATTTAAAAAATGCTTGCAAATTTATTTGAACAAATACTTGATATTTCTTTATCTATTCCAATAGGTAAAAATGAATATTTTGTTTCGTATCACTTGAAAGATTAAATGATAATAGGTCTCTTTATTATCATTTCTTTGTGGTTGAGAAAAGAAGATAGTTTAGTTTTCTATATTTCCTTGTGACTTTGTGAAAAGAAAGGATGGCTATTTGTTTTGATTTCTTGTCAAAATTTTATCTTTTATTGAAGCCATTAAATGAATTCATTGATAGTTCTTGATGGTTTTTGATAGTTACTTTCATTTTTATAAGTCTAATTTGTACAAATCTATGTTGCTTCAGCAAAGTGGTGCTTGTATAGTTTCTTCAAAATTCTTATGGTTAGGTAATAGATTATGTAACACTTACCATTGTAACTAAAAATTCTTCTCTATTTAAGAGAATGTTGATGGGTGTTCAAAATAGGTTGAATGCTTTGTAGTAGAGAGACATCTAATTTTTCTAGAACATCCGAGATGAATCTAAAAGTTCATTTTTAAGATTATATACATGCATATATGTATGGAATTAAAAGCAAAAAAAATTGTATGTATGTAATATTGGAACCAAATTTTCAAAAAGGAAAGAAGGGTTGTACCCCAAAGTAGTTGTAGCTATGATTGTAAAAGGAGTTTTAACTCAATAAAATAGCAGATTCAAATAGAGTGGGTTTTCTCCCTATGACAAATCTAAAAGGAGTTTCAAGGTTTTCCTACTTGACACAAATCTCACATCTCTATATTTTTTGATTTGTATCTTTCCTATTCTAATATCTTGCAAACTTCTTTTTCTTAGAACATGATACAATAATGTGTTACTTATGCATTTTCTATATGTAAAAAGAGCTCAAAGTAATTGAAGACATAAATTTGATTCCTCCCCTAGAACTTCAACTACTTCCAAAAATTGGTATTAGAGCTTGGAATTCCTTCCTAATTCTATGTATAAGAATTGTTACAAGGATTTTTGGAAGTATAAATTGCTTAAGCTGAAGGAGATTCTTTGATATTTCTATCTTTGATATTTCTATTAGGATTTAACTATGTGATTTTGAGTCAAACTCATTGACCCATATTTCATGAGTAGTGATTCAACATTAATCCATCTCTAATAAGAATAAATAGAACACTTTGCACTCATTGGATCTAGGTGATGCTCACAAGGGTGAAGCACTGGGACTTCCTGAGAGATCACCCATCCTAGTACTACTCTAGCCTGAGCATGCTTAAATATAGAGTTTCCTCCGTGTTTAAACCCAACTCTTGCAATGCCATTTGCAAATCCTTCACCAAGTGTTGTGCCATATTAACCATTCATTAGAAAGCCCCTTAAGCTCATTAATTGATAAGTAGGAGATAATTTCCATAGCAAGTCAAATCTTGATATTGCTATTACGATTTAATTGTGTGATTTTGAGTCAAACTTAGTGACCCATGTTTCATGAGTAGTGATTCAACATGAATACATCTCTCATGAGAATAAATAAAACACTTTGCACTCATTGGATCTACAAGATTCTCTTAATCGGGCTCCATTATTTGATGGGAATGACTATGTATTTTGGAAAGTTATGATGGAAGCTTTCATCCATTCCTTACATGTTAGAATGTGGGATTTTTTTCTTAATCAATATACTAGATTCCAAAAATAGTGCCTACTGATCTAAATGATAAGCTTACATATGAATTGGCCAAAAAGGCAAGATATGCTCTTTTGTGTTGTCTTACTAAAGATGTGTTTGCTAAAGTAGTATATTGTCAATCTGCAAATGACATATGTGTTAAATTGGAAACCATTTATCAATGAGTTGAAAAGTTCAAAGAGTCAAAGTTTTTGACTATACTAAAAACAAAATTTGATAATCTAAAGATGAGTGAAGATGAAAACATAGTAGCTTACTTTCTGAGAGTAGATGAGGTAGTAAATTCAAGAAGAGGCTTAGGACATAAAATTGAAGAATGTGACATTGTTTCAAAATTTATAAGGTCTATCTTACCTAAGTTTGAAACAAAAATATCCACTTTGCAAGAGAAGAAAAATTTCTCAAAAACAACCTTACATCATTTGCAAGGAACTTTGACTACTTATGAAATGAGAATTAGTAATCAAACCAATACTTCAATAAAAGGGACAACCTTTAAGATTGAGAAAGAAGATGAAAGTGATATAAATCTAATAGATGTTTTAGAAGTGTTGCTGGTCATAAAAATGAAAAAGAAGTATCGAGGAAAACCTAAATCTTTTAGTTGTGGCCAATTAGAAAATTTTGCAGTGAAATGTTCCCATACTGATCAAGATGACAATGATGAGAAATGTGAAATTTTTTCTGAAAAGAAAATTTGGAATCAAAATAAGATATTCAAAAAATTTTAAAAGAAGAGTCTCTTGTTAAAAGAAGAGTCAAGTTATTAAGACGAGGAAGAAGAAAGGATATTTATCGTGGAAATAATAAATATTCCCATGTTAGAATCTAGTCAATCAGAATCTTCATCTGATTTAGACGACAAAGTTAAACTTGAGTAAGAACTTCTTCAATCTTTCCAAGAACTAAAGAGATTAAAAAAATTAAAATCAAACCATGAAATTCAAAATAAAAGACTCCATGCTGAATTAGAAAATGCAAATTGATCTATTGAAAATTAAAAGCTTCTACTTGATGAAAAAGTAAAGAAAGCAAAACCTGGTTGATCAATATGTTTTGAATATTGGAACAAATAAAAATTCAAAATAAAGCTAAAAATATCCTTTCAAAGGATATTTTTTCAGCTACAATACTTTTGGTCATAATGCATATCAATGTAATCAAAGTAAGAATGAGTATGGTATTAAGAAAATAGTCAAATGCTTCAAATGATTTCAATATGGGCACTATGCAAATTAGTGTAACTTAAAAATGAAAGCAAAAAAAAAAGTGGAAACCAATTAGTGAAAAATCTCTAATTTTTGAAACAACTTTATCTATCCACAAGCTTGTAACTTGGGTTGTGGGCAGTGGTTGTTCACATCACATGATGAGATACATAAGAAAGTTCAAAACTCTTGAAGAGTTTGGTGAAGGTTTTGTTCATTTTGGTGATAATTTAGGTGCATATATCATAGGTTTTGGGTTCAATTATTCTAAAGAAAGATACACATATTCATTATGTGTATTTTGTACAAGGTTTAAAATATAATCTTCTATGTGTTAGTCATATTTGTGATAGTGGATATTCAATTTCCTTCAATGCTAAATGTTGTTCAATCAAAATGAAACAAATAAAGTCATTCCTAGTGGTTTAAAAATAGGTAGAAACCTTTATAATTTGATTGATTCAATAGTTCATGAATAATCACTAGTGAATACTTGTCTTGCTAGTCAAGTTGAAGACAACTGGTTATGGCATAAGAGACTAGGATATCTTAATTTTGAAAATCTGTCTAGGATAAACAAGAGAAAAAGTTTTGAGGTTTAACTCTAATTAGTAAATTGATTAACATTTGTGAAGAGTGTGTAAAAGGAAAACAAACAAGGTCATCCTTCAAAACTAAAGAGTACTCATCCAATAAACCATTGGAACTTGTTCATACTGATCTATGTGGTCTAACTAAGACTGCATCCTTAAATGGTGAAAACTAATTTATGTTGTTTTTAGATGACTATTCAAGAATGGTTTGGGTAAAATTTTTGAAACACGAGTCTAAAGCTTTTGAATCATTCAAAGTCTTCACAAAAATAGTAGAAAGGGAAGCATAATTGAAATTGAAATGTTTAAGATCGAACAATGGTGGAGAATTTACTTAAGAATTTATTGAATATTGTGAAAAATGTGGCATTAAGAGGTAGTATTCAAATAACCATACACCACAAAAAAATGGACTTGTGAAAAGAAAGAACATAGCTGTTAAAGAAATGGCTAGAACTATGTTGAATGTAGAAAAATTGCTTGAAATATATTGGAAATAAGTTGTTCATACAACTGTATATGTTCTAAACGAGGCTCAGATTAGAATAAGGACTACTTACAATCCTTATGAATTGCGGTATAGTAAAACAAAAAATGTAGATAACATTAAAATATTTAGCTATAAATGTTTCATTAAAAAGAGCAATTGAAATGTCCCTTTTCTGATTTTGTATGATATTTCCAACCTCTAATCAGATTTTCAACATCAAACAACTAATATCACAAAGATCCACCAAATTTCTCAAGAAACCCCAAATCGGGTATGCCAAAAATTGTGCCAAAAGCTCCACAGCTTCACCTATTATTAATAAATCTGAAAGTGGACATTTTTATAGAAATTTCAGCAGCACAACAGCCTAAAAAATGAAATTTCCAGATCCATATAGCCTTTAAACAAAAGTTCTCAAATGTAGGACAAAAACTATGCTCATCGGGCTCCCGAAATTAACACAAAAATGCCCGGAAACACCACAAAAACACTAATAATATATCTCAGAAGTTTAATCATGTCCCAATACATATATTCAGCTCTATTTTAACACCTCAAAGTTTGAAATACAAAAGCAACCCAAACTGATATGAAATACTCGACTGTAAACACCAAACTCATACAAAAAAACACACCCGAAAACCCACAAATCTGCACTGTTCAGCACAAAGGCAAACTCTGTATGAGCATGCACATGGAATGGCTTCAAACTCCCATCCTTAGCCTTCCTAGAAACCTACAAACTCCTGTTCTTGGGTCTCCCTGGAAACCTACAAACTCCCGTTCTTGGGTCTCCTTCTCCACAGGTTTGGCAGCCTCTGAAGAATAACAAAGAATGAGCAAAAATCAAGTTCTCCCATGAGCCCAAAATGCCTCCAAAACCCCTTAAAAGAGGGCATAACCATAACTCACGTCCAAGAGAAGTTAATGATACATATTTTAATAATAATTTTCATTTATTAGTCCAATGGTTTCCAAAGATTAACCCCCTTTTTCTGAAACTTCACTTTCTTGGGCCTGCCTGCCTTAGCAAAGATTGTTTTTTTTAATTATTTGAAAAGGGGACATGACAAGTCCTCCCCTCCCTAACATTGCTTGTCCTCAAGCAATGGCTGAACAATAAACCAATCAATCCACCTGGATCCCAAATGTAGTCATGAACTATACTACTACCAATTAACACAGGCTCCTGCAATATCCTCTGCAATATGACCAAGAGGAATCCATAATCAAACTGACAATTATAGCTCAACCAAAGTCCAAAATCACCACTACCACAGTCAAAAACCCATGAGACACAAACTCTTAGAACATCAGAACCCAAGTAAAGTGGACAAATCAAACTACCAACACAGTAAATACCATCAACACATCCCACTGGCCTATATGGAATGTACAATCCAAGTCTGCAACAATGGTGAACACTCTCCATGGCGAATCCACACACTGTACAACTCCTACAGTCAACACAACTCTGTAAATCACCGACCACTATCTCATAACCATAACTCCCATGCACTGTTGATGGTGAAAAGACATTACAAGATAAAGAGTAAGAAATGGAATCCAAACCAAATTTTCCTACCATCAAATCCTCAAAACAAGGATCAAATGCTAACTGATGTACATACCCTGCAATATAATGTTGATTAAAAAAACCAACCTTAGTCAACAGCTCACCATGAACAAGTGATACAACCCACTGTGACTGATCACTAGCTAAGTCAGGAGATGTCATAGCCAAAGGAGTAGAATCAATAACAACACCCACTAAAGCATCACTCCCAAACTCCTGCTCTAAGTCACATATTATCAAGCTATCAAGTGTAGAACTTATCACCATGTCATGCCCATCACAACTCTCATCTTGAGGCATCAAACTATCCCATAACTGATGATAAGCACTAGGAACCAAAGTACATCTCTGTATCATCATCTCATCAACATGGTCATCAAAGGTAAATGGATGAGCGTACCTCACAGTGTAATGCCAATAGAATTTTTCAATCTCAGTCAGTGGCTCAGACTGTAATCTAGATGAAACTAACTGCAATTGATCATTAACCATGTTGGAACTGACCACTACCTCTGAAGATATCACCAAGGGAGTAGTATTACTAGTAGGAACCATGCTAACTTCTGACTCACCAACATCATACATGATCTTTGATACATCTCTAGTCTTCGTGCCATCAGTACTAGAGGCCACCACCATGTTAGGCATACAAGAATTTTCTACAACACCCAACTCAACTGAACCTGACTCTAGTGGGAATGAAACTGATATGCCAATGTTAGTATCAAGGACGGATGCATCCCCATCTCCACTATCTCTGAAAATCTTAGCCTTGGACATCCTCGAATCACCAAACACCACATCTTGTGACTATATAGAATCAAGTAAACACTGTACTCGCTCTAACTCCATGGTCACCTTAGCCAAATGAAACTGTGACTCCTTGAAAGCCAACTGTGTACTCTCAAGAATCTCAGAAGTCACCTCAAGCTGCTCAGTAAGCTCACTCACCTCATCTTCCTTGGCCAACAATGCATCATATGCTGTACTACCCCACTCCATAAGATAATCTCTGTCGGCTACCAACTGCATATAATCCTATCTTAGAATTTGGATAGCCTCCCATAAAGAGTGGAACTTTGTCAAGGAAAGATAACTGCCTCCCTGCTCATTACTAGTAGGAGAACCCCATCCATAAACAGTTAACAACTGATGAGGAGCATCGAAATGCTGGCAAGTGATAGCAATGTTTGGGTCACTAACTCTCAACCGATTAGACACATGATGGCACTGGCTTGACTGTCTCCTACAATCCTCCTCTGATGCACTGTCTAAAGGAGTATCCTCAAAGTTACTAGTCTCTAGAGTATTACCATCCATATCCTGTGAATCAAATCTAAAGCTCATATCAACATACGAAGTATCAAAAACATTAGCATTGCTGTCCAACTCCTCTATACCCAAGGAAACTAAGTCTTCAAAACTGCCCACTGCATCCTCCTGGATGTCATCAATGCCAATATGATCCTGGGACTCATCTATACACATTGCCAAATATGAAATATCATCAACACATTCTAGCAAGTATGGTCGACTGGATATATGAACAAAGCCCAACATCAGTGTATAAAAACTAATACCAACATCAGACAAGATACTGGCACAAAAAAAAACACACCGAGTAATCTGCTAATCAAATCCATGATAGCACCCAAACAAACACTACTACCAAAAAGTGTTAAAGATCTCCAGTCAACTAAATCCCAAATGCCAATATAACAATCTTGAGTCCATATCCGTAAACTAGAATCAACTGGTAACTCAAGAAAACTCATCACTTGAGTAATATGACCAATACCAACTAACTCCACATACCTGTCATGATGAGATAATGAAGTCAAAATACTATCTTTGTTCACCTTCAGCTGGCTGGACAAATCATGTGAAGTACTACCAGCCTCAACCTCATGTGATGAAGCATCTAACTGTGCCTGGTACTCTTTCTCAGCAAAGTCATGAATGCTCAATGTCTGCTCATCTCTACCAGGTATCTCACCATCTTGCACAACAACATCCTCATAATTATCATCTGAACCCACTACACTATAGTCACTGCCTATTGTAACTATACCATCCTGAATACCTATGGCATCACCCTTTGATGACTTGTAAACAATTGTCTCAATTTGAGTATCAAGTTGACGTTACTATCAATATGTGTAATATCCTTTCCCACCACCTCCTGTGGTAGAGTAGAATCTGAGACCTCTACCTGGCTATCAGCTAGTTTCTAAAACTCCTCATGCAAGTTCTTGGGAATTGTGTCATCTTTCTTGTGAAAAAATCTGCCAAATAGAAATCTAGTCAACTTATCCACCTTAGCTGGGTCGGACAACATATCATTCATTATACAGTGGTGCTCAACCAACTGTTCAGACATGTCATGGCTTATTTTCATAATTTTATCTCGAATGTCTAAATAACCATCCTTTCTACTGTTTTGACTCTGGATGTCAATTGTCCAAGATTGTTTCCTCTGAGACTCTGTACTATACCTATCCATTTTGCATAAAGTAGAGTGTAACCCCAATAGGATATAACTTCTTCAAACACCAAGAACTAACATGCAAATGATTAGAAGTAGCATGCAACCATAGATTTTGACATGCAACTGATTAGAAGCAACATGCAACCACCAAATTCACCAAGAACTAACATGCAAATGATTAGAGGTAGCATGCAACCATAAATTTTGACATGCAACTGATTAGAAGCAACATGCAATCATAAATTATGACATGCAAGATATGGGTAGTTGTCAAAACTGACATGGAAGATCTGGGTAGTTGTCAAAACTAACATGCAAACTTCTACAACCACCAAATTCACCAAGAACTAACATGCAAATGATTAGAAGTAGCATGCAACCATAAATTTTGGCATGCAGCTGATTAGAAGCAACATGCAACCATAAATTATGACATGCAAGATTTGGGTAGTTCTCAAAACTCAAATGCAAGATCTGGGTACTTGTCAAAATTGACATGCAAACTTCTACAAACCCTCAGGCTGGCAAGATCATGGCTCTGATACCACTGAAATGTCCCTTTTCTGATTTTGTATGATATTTCCAACCTCTAATCAGATTTTCAACATCAAACAACTAATATCACAAAGATCCACCAAATTTCTCAAGAAACCCCAAATCGGGTATGCCAAAAATTGTGCCAAAAGCTCCACAGCTTCACCTATTATAAATAAATCTGAAAGTGGACATTTTTACAGAAATTTCAGCATCACAATAGCCTAAAAAATGACATTTCCAGATCCATATAGCCTTTACACAACAGTTCTCAAATGTAGGACAAAAACTATGCTCATCGGGCTCTCGAAATTAACACAAAAATGCCCGGAAACACCACAAAAACACTAATAATATATCTCAAAAGTTTAATCATGTCCCAATACATATATTCAGCTCTATTTTAACACCTTAAAGTCTGAAATACAGTAGAAACCCAAAATGATATGAAATACTCGACTGTAAACACCAAACTCATACAAAGAACACACCCGAAAACCCAAAAATCTGCACTGTTCAGCACAAAGGCAAACTCTGTATGAGCATGCACATGGAATGGCTTCAAACTCCCGTCCTTAGCCTTCCTAGAAACCTGAAAACTCCCATTCTTGGGTCTCCCTGGAAACCTGCAAACTCCCATTCTTGGGTCTCCTTCTCCACAGGTTTGGCAGCCTTTGAAGAATAACAAAGAATGAGCAAAAATCAAGTTCTCCCATGAGCCCAAAATGCCTCAAAAACCCCTTAAAAGAGGGCATAACCGTAACTCACATCCAAGAGAAGTTAATGAAACATATTTTAATAATAATTTTCATTTATTAGTCCAATGGTTTCCAAAGATTAACCCCCTTTTTCCGAAACTTCACTTTCTTGGGCCTGCCTGCCTTAGCAGAGATTTTTTTTTTTTAATTATTTGAAAAGGGGACATGACAGCAATGATTCTTTGGAAGATTTAATACAAGATCTAATAAATGAATATTCCTTGAGTATTCTACACATAGTAAAGCTTTCAAGTGCTATAAGAAAAGATTGAATAAGATTGTAGAAGCTATAAAAAAGTGTGGTGTTTGATGAAAGTTCATTGTTACAAAACAATAATAGTAATGATCTTGAAAATATTTCTTTCCAAAGAACAAAAACCTTATGCAATGATAAAAAATTAGAAGACATTAATTTAGATACACCTGATGCAAATGAACAAGAAAGTTTTTCAACTCCTAAAATAACAAATGCTAGTTTGACAATGATTAAAACTCCATGCATAATTATTGCTAAATGACATCCTAGGTCTCAAGTTATTGGAGACATAGAAGGGGGGATCCTAACTAGAGTAAATTCCAATATAGATTAGCATGCTCTATTGTAGAACATTTTTGTCTGTTATCAAATTTTAAATCTTAAAAAGTGATTGAAAATTTGATAGAATTCTATGTAGGATGAAATAATCAAATTGAGATAAATAAAACATGGGAACTTGTTCCTAGACTTGATGATAAATTTTCATATGTTGAAAATGGGCGTTTTGAAATAAACTAAATGAATATGGTAAAATAGTAAAGAACAAGGCTAGATTTTTATGTAAGGGTTATGCTCAACATGAAGGTATTGACTTTGTTGAAACTTTCACACCTATTGCATGAATGGAATCCATTAGAATATGTTAGTTATAATAATTTATAGTTTATCAAATGGATGTTAAAACAACATTTTTAAATGGCTATCTCATAAAGGAAGCTTATATGGAACAATCAGAAGTTTATGACTCCCCTAATAAACCAAATCACGTGTATTGTCTTAAAAAGGCTTCATGTAGTTTAAAACAAGCTCTTGGAGCTTGGTACTCTATGCTAGATAAGCATCTTAAAAAAAATGGTTTCACCTATGGTAGTGTAGATAGCACTTTATATATTTTAGTTTTCAATGATGATATTTTGGTAGTGGAAATCTATGTGGATGATGTTATATTTGGAACCACCAATCATGAATTATCAAGACATTTCTCTAACATCATGGAATCAAAATTTGAAATGTCAGTTTTGGGTGAACTTCCTTCTTTCTTGGTTTACAAGTATCACAACTTGAACATGGTTTATTCCTATCTCAAATAAAATATTCCAAAGAAATTTTGAAGAAATTCTATATTGGTAACTGCAAACTAGTCAACACACAATTGGAAACAAGTTACAAGTTGGTCAAGGAAGATATCTCACCATCAATCGACAAAACTTCATATATATATATATATATATATATATATATATATATATATATATATATATATATATATATATATATATATATATACATACTTTGAGACCTCATATAATGCAAATAATTTGTATGCTTTTAAGATTTCAATCTCCTTTGAAACAATCACATCTTAATATTGTTAATCAAATATTTAAATATATTCAGGGTACTTTTGATTTTGGTTTATGGTATCCACATAATGATGATTTCACACTTCTTGCCCATATAGATGCATATTCAGGTAGCTTTGAAGATAAAAATGGCACTAATGGTGTTACATTTTTCCTTAGAGATCATTTGGTTTCCTGAAATAGTGAAAAATAAGAGTGTATAACTTTATCTACCTATGAATCTGAATATATTTCTGCTACAATATGTTGTACTCAATTAATTTAGATATATTATTCATTGTATGGTCTAGGTATTTAGATACCAAAACCTATTTCTATCATGTGTGACAATATGAGTGTCATCCAATTAAGTAAAAATACAATGATGCAGTCTCACACTAAACATGTGGCTAGCAAACTTTGTTTGTTGTGTGATAAAGTTCTTGAAAATGAGTTTAAATTAATTTATGTTCCTACTTAGGGACACATAGAAAATATTTCGACTAAATTCGTACCTAGGGATTCTATTGAATAGTTATGAACTCGATAGGAGTTTTCTATCAATCAATGGTGTCCTAAATTTATTATTTTGGGGGAGTCTCCAGTAGGTTTCTACTCCTATTCATAGAAATTTATGTTGTTTAAAAGAAAAAATTATTTTCTATCCTTGATGGAAAATTTTGGGGGAGAAATTCTCCTTTCTTGGTATGTGTACTATAGTAAAAAATAGTGATATAGTTTGATCAACATTTTAGTGACAGTGATACAGGGATTAGAGACTAGTGAAAGTGATAACATGATCACTCTAATATTTTAGCATAATGGTAATATATTTATGGCAATGCATTATTACATTTTTTGAATGTTGTCATATGGGAAAATATCTATGTCATCCTGAACTGATAAATATGTATGTTATCCTAAACTGATATATCTATTTTTGCATATGCTAGAGATTGATTAAAACATTCATTTGTATACATACATAATATGATGTATAAAGGAGATTAAATATTTTCCTCAAAGAAAATGGGGGAGATTGTTGACTAATACTTCTATTTGATGTAAAAGTTGAAAAGATGTCATGAAAAATAATATGAAGATGTGGCATTTGTGACAATGATAATGTGAAATGTCCTTTTATTACATTGTTGAAGATAATTATTTTAGTATATCAGAATAATCTCCTCACTTATCATGGCACGCAATCAAGTTTCTTAAAGCCTAGTAATATTCACTTGGTAAGTAAAGTGCCACATTTCAAAACTATATAGTGGAATTGAAAGGTTTGTTAAATATGTATTAGGAATTTATTGTAAAGTTTCTTTTGAGAGGACAATACTTAGTTTCTTCATTTCAACAGAAACATAAAGACCACTATGATTTCTTTTAGAATAGTTTCTTGAACTAAATAAGGAATTTATAATACTCATGTTGAAATTTTTCTTTGCCACCATGATTGTATGTTGCACAATAGTCTTTATGAAGTTTACCTATCAAGGTAATGTATTGTTTTTACAATTTGATGAAGTGTTGTGTTTTAGTTTCATAAGCAGTCAAGGGAAATGGATTTGATGCTCCTCCTAATTATATATGCACTCATTCAATATTTTTCCTGTGTGACCTTCATATGTTGAGAATATTGGAGGAATAGGGAAAACAAGGGGTTCTTTAGTTTCATCACATCTTTATAAAGAGAAAGAGCTAAGACATCTTTGTTGTTGCAGATATGAGATTCAAAATTTTTTTGCAAATTTATTTGAAGAAATATTCTAGATTTCTTTGTCTATTCCAATAGGTAAAAATGTATTTTTTGTGTCCTAGCACTTGAAAAGGTTAAATAATAATTGGTCTCTCTGTTATCATTGTTTTGTGGCTAATAAAAGAAGACACTTTAGTTTTTTGTGTATCCTTGTGACTCCTTCAAGAGAGAGGATGGTTGTTTGTTTGGATTTCTTGTCCAAAGTTTATCTTTTATTCAACTTAGGAAATGAACCCATTGATAGTTCTTGATAGTTCTTGATAGTTACTTTCATTTTTAAGAGTTTGATTTGTAAAACTCTATGTTGCATCGGTAAAGTGGTTCTTGTATAGTTTCTTCAAAACTATTATGGTTGAGTAAAAAATTATGTAATAGTTATCATTGTAACTAGAAATAGTTTTGTATTTAAGAGAATGTTGATGGGTGTTCAAAATAGATTGAATACTCTGTAGTAGAGACACATCTAATTTTTTGAGAACATCTGAGATGAAACTGAAAGTTCATTTATGTGATTACCTACATACATAGGTGTATGAAATTAAAAGCATATATTTATATAAGTATGTAATATTTGAACTAAATCTTCCATAAGGAAAGAAGGAATGTAGACCTAAAGAAGTTGTAGCTATGATTGTAAAAGGAGTTGTAACTCAATAAAATAGTAGATTCAAATGGAGTGGTTTTTCTCCCTATGATGAAGTAGAAAGGATTTTGAGGGTTTCTCGCTTGGTACAAATCTCATGTCTCTATCTTTTGTGAGTTGTATCTTTTCTATTCTTATATCTTGCAAATTTCTTTTTCTTAGAAGATGATATGAATGAAGCGTTACTTATGCATTTTTCTTTATAGAAAAAGAGCTAAAAGTAATTCAAGAAATAAAAATAGCTAAAAGTAATTCAAGACATAGTTTTGATTCACCCCCTCTCAAAACTACAACTGCTTCCAACATAGGTGACACCAAGCCTGTAGAGATGCTTACAAATTGTGCACAAATTACTGTGTTAAGAAGTATATACAAATGTACATAAAGCACAATAACTATTTGATAGAATGTCTCAAGGAAATTTCAATTCACATGAGTTTTGTTCTCATCACTAAATAAGTTACCAAAAATTGGGAAACAAATGTAGCATGGGGGTGATGGTCGGATAGCCTATGTTCTTTACACTTAAAGTGAATTGTTGAAGAGGCATCAAGAAATCTCAAGCAAAAGTACTCTAGGTCAAAAAAAATGTATGATGAATATCTAGATAGAATAATGAACACCTCAATTATTTTTTTGAAGTTTGAAATTCTCTAATACTTATTCAAACATGAGATTGGGAGTAAGGCATCTTCAAACCATTTGACATAATGCATTATGATATATGTGAAGCTAGAGATAACCACCATATTATCCCATAGATCACTTGAAAGAAATGGTGACTTATTGTATGGTAGGAGTTATTTGATATAGTTTTTTCATAGAAATATTATCCACTAATATGCAGAGATAAGATCACTGACAATATCTACCAATGTGCGTATGAATGTTTCAGCCAAATATCCTCTACCTTGGATGGAGATTCCTCTATGGGCCCATTTGGTTGCTGGAATGGGAAGGGGAATAGGAATAGCTATTCTGGAATAGAAAGTGGGTGTACATATTCCTATTCTCTATTTGATTTAGCCAAAATTTGATGGGGAATTTAGAGACCAAAAAATTTATGTTTTCTAAAATAAATAAAAATGGAAAAGGAATATGTATTAATTCCAAAACATCATTTTTTGGGCCAAAATTAGAATACATATTTCAATTTTATTTGATATTGCAATTCTGATTTGGTGCATCCAAACAAAGAATTCAAAATTTTAAGCATTTACATATTCCTATTCCACTTGTATTCATGTTGCCAAACGGGCCCTATATGTTGTGAATCCAAATTGGAGATTTTAGCTTGTAATAACTGTATGCAAAAGAGATAAGAATAAATAAATAATGAGTGTGGTTCTACAAACCGAATGCATTATATAATGTGCAAGTTGCATAGAATGATTCACATGAGAATTTCTAGTCATTCCATTCATAAGCTCTGTAAAATTTGCGATCGTGCTTCATGTATCTTGAAAGAAAGGTGAATATATAAGGTATCCAATAAAATGTCAACTCAATAAAGGTAGTAAAGGTACATGATATACCGAAAATGTATGAATTTAGATACAAAGAGCTACAAATATCTCACTAAATTACCTCAGCGATGATGATTGAATGGCTAACTGTGTATGTTAAGAGTGGATTTCTTAGGGAAGATTTATAAATTTGGAAGAAATTGTTAGTGACATGGGTAATAAAGATTTTTGCAGAGTCCCTTTTCTTGTAACATTATAGGGGGCTTTAAACATAGTTCAAACATTTGCCAATGTACAAGTCATAGATGACTTGAATATGATCCAATGGCTGTAAATTTCACAGAGGGTGATTTCATGTTGGATGGATAGGTTAAAGGGAAATCCAAATATAGGTATAAGATGAAGAATATTGGAAAAGATAAAATGCCAATTATTTCCACAAACCATGTCTTCTATTTTCTAGGTTTGAAAACATAATCCCAATTGAATTGAAAAGTATTTGATCTTGTATAGTGGGGATTTGTTTCACTAAAGAATGAGTGATTCTCCTATACATGTCATTTTGAATAGGCCAATACCTTATCCTTCATGTTATGTAATGGTTCTAATTCTCTATCTCTCTAATCAATGGCTTTTATTTTTCTGGGGTTAATTTTGTACAATTAATTAACCTCCCAAAAAATACATAAAACATAGTTGGTTATTAACCCAGAGAGGAGTTAGTTGTGAGAAAAACCATATATATATGAGGCACCTTATAATGTAAGGGGACTTTTAGACTTTGGAAATACGGAACACTTATATTCAAAATTTGATGAGAAGATACTTTTTGGAAAGTTTGTATAGATTTTGATGTAGGAGCATCCTAGGCTTGTTGGAAATCATGGATGTTTGTGTATTTTGGCCTTGGAGTTAGGGGACTTGGTCAAAGGAAGAGGTATGGATCAATCCTTTCTAAGTAGTTTATGGTTGTAGTGTTAACTAAGGTGCTCAATTGGAGTAGCATTACTCAATCATCTCTTGGCAGTTCCTAGTTGATAACTTGATGGATGAATGGACTTACTGATTCTAGAGGTGTTTGGTTGTCAATGAGGCTCCACATAGCTCAGGGTACTTGGTCATCAAAGGAGCTTGATGAAGCCTAGTTAGAGTGTTTCCCAAGTTTCTTGGTCTACAAAGGTGTTGCTTGACATATATTGCAGGAGGTTAGTTATGCTTGGTAAAATGCTGATACTCAATGAGGTTTATCTAATGCTCAATTTAGTCTTGGTTCTATGTTAACTTAGTTGTTTGTGGCCTAACTTGAGCATTTAATTTGGCAAGTAGGTATATAATATGTGTTGCAATTGACTTGCGACTTGCATAGGCATTCAATGCATGGTTTTATTTCATTTGTAACATACTAGGCAGACTTGTGGCTTAATTGGGTATAAGTAGGGGGTTTTGTGGAGTCTTAAGTCATGATCATCTAGCATGGAGAAGAGGATGTGGTGGAAGAGAAAAATTTGAAGGGGTAGTAGCTAAGACTTGGTAAACATGAAGATTTCTTGGTGGGCTTGTGAGCACATGTTTAGATCTTTGTTGGAGGTCTCTACTATAGTGTGAATTAGGACTAACTAGTGTTTGAATTAGATCTTGAGGGATCTTTCACAAGTATTATTATAATCTTTACTATATTTTTCCATAACTAGGAAGGCCTTATAGCCCAACACATTACATGTAATTAGTTATTTTGTGAATAAAGAGTTGTGTTTGGTATCAAATCTTGTATCTTGTACTATGTTTCCAATGTGTGGTTATTTATTATGGGCTAGGACATGTCCTTTCAGAATTCTCCTACCTTCCACTACATCAGATTATATTAGAGTGAAGGTTTCCCTAGGTGTGTAAACAAATCACCAAAGCTAAGGCAATTTGCACTAGGATTTGGGGTGAAGATTAAAATTGATCAAAGGTTGAATTTGGTTGATTTATTGTGAAGGATTTGAAATTTTTTGGAAGATGCCTCTAAGAAAATTAGACCCTAGGGTGATTGAAGATATCTATGATGTTGTGGAACCAATGATCTCAAATAAGAGTAATGTAGAATTCAGATAGGGGATGAGATTGATGAACAATGATATGATGACTGAGATCATAAGGGCTATAGGTGGTATACCTTGGCATGCAGGTAATGAAGATGGTTATAAGGAAGTTACTAAAGACATTGAGGTTTCTTGATTGAGTGGTAAGT
Organism: Cupressus sempervirens; assembly: GCA_028749045.1. Taxonomy (NCBI): domain Eukaryota; kingdom Viridiplantae; phylum Streptophyta; class Pinopsida; order Cupressales; family Cupressaceae; genus Cupressus; species Cupressus sempervirens. The sequence goes on along the minus strand of CM053789.1, from coordinate 291,298,246 downwards.
ATAGAACTAATTGTGTGCAAAGGACTATGGGAGATAGGGATGGTCAATTTCCTAGACCTAGATCTCAATTTAAGTTGAAGCATAATATGGAAGTTTCTAATTTTTTAGGTACTTTGAATCCTAAATACCTAATTTATTGGATTGGTGAATTGGAAGACTAATTTCCTTTAGAGGATATTGAAGATCCACTCAGAGTGAGGGTGGTACAAACTAAGTTGAAGGGACATGGTGCTCTTTGGTGGGAGAAATTAATCAAGATCACTAAATTGAAGGATTAATTAGTTCATTCCTTTGGATTATGAATTGAGTTCTTTAAGAAGTTGTAGAATCTAAAGTAGAAAGATATGATTGTGAAAGATTATACAAAGGAGTTTTACAAGTTGACTATTTAGTCTACACATAGAGAATTATGTAAGGAAAAGGTGGGTAGATAGCTCAATGGCTTGAGATTCAATATTTAGAATGAGGTTGGTATGCTAAATATTGCTTTGGTTGAGGATGCTTATTAGTATGCCCTAAAGGAAGAAGAAAAGTTGAGGAGAAAGAATTAAGGTAGATCTTGGGGACAGGAGAAGAAAGACTACTTGGAAAAGGCTAAATCAAGTGTAGTAGATGAACCGAAACCTATTGATTAAAAGAGAAGGACATATAGAGGTTAGTTTAAGGGTACTTGATTTAGATGTCATGAAGAGGGAATAGAGATTATGAGTGTCCTAACGCTAGTGAAAAGAGAGTTGATGTTGTAAATGAGGGTAAAACCATATTAGTGAACCTAAGAAAGGAGAGAATTTACTGGCCCCATGAGGACTAGTTAGTCAAGGGATACTAGAATCTTGTTAGAGGGGTAATTTTTTAGGACTCATTGTAAGTCTGATGGTAAATTTTGCAATGTGATTGTGGATAGTGATAGTACTGACAACCTTGTTGAGGAGATGGTTAGTAAACATGGTTTGAGAAGATTGAAACATCCTTGTCCTTATAAGATTGGCTAGTTGCAAGATGAACATGCTTTAGAAGTGAGGGAGAAATGTTATGTTGATTTTCAAATTAGATATATAAGGATCAAGTGTTGTGTGATGACGTAGACATGAATAGTTGTCATCTATTACTTGGTAGACCTTGGCAGTATAATTGCATGGTTGTGTATGATTATGTGAAGAATGTGATTACTATTGAGAAAGGGGGCAAAAAACATTCCCTAGTTCCTTTGCAAAATAAAGAACTTGGTAGGAGAAACCTATAGATTGGTAGCCGAGTTGAGGTATAGGATTCTAAGAGGGTTAGAGATTAGTGTGGAAAGAAAATATATGGAACACTGAGGACATATGTGAAGAAGCAGAAGAAGAACAAAGGAAAGAATGTGTAAATTGAGGACTTGGAGGATATGTATGTGAAGAACCAATCTGAGATTTATGTGTTGAATCCTAGAAGATGTTTTTCTAGCTACTAAGAACATCATTTCAAACCTAGAGTGTCTGATATAGGAGCATCCTAGGCTTGCTGGAAATCTTGTATGTTGGTGTGTTTTGGCCTTGGAGTTGGGGGACTTGGTCAATGGAAGAGGTTTGGCTTGGTCCTATTTGAATAGGTTTTGGTTTATTTGTTAACTAAGATGTTTGATTGGAGTAGCATTAATCGGTTATCTCTTGGAAGCTCTTGGTCAAGAACTCGATGGATGAATGGTCTCAATGATCCTAAAGATGCTTGGTTATTGAAGGAGCTTAGCATAGCTTGGGACACTCATTCATCAAAGGAGATTGATTAATCTTGGTTACAATATTTCCTGAGTTGCTCAGTTTGGGAAGCTGTTGAATGACATATATTGTGGGAGCTTAGTTATTCTTGGTAAAGTATTGATACTCGACATAGTTTCTTTGATTCTTATTTTGGTCTTAATTCTATGTTAATTGAGTTGTTTGTGGGTTGACTTGAGCATTTAATCTAGGTTGTAGCCATTTAATATGTGTTGCAGTTGACTTGTGGCTTGCATGGGCATTTAATGCAAGGGTTTATTTAATTTGTAATGTACTAGGCTGACCTATTGCTTAGTTGGGTATAAGTAGGGGGTCTTATGGAGTCTTAAGTCATGATCATCTAGCTTGGAGAAGAGGATGTGGTGGAAGAAAAAACTTTGAAGGGATAGTAGTTGAGGCTTGAGAAACAAGGAGATTTCTTGGTGGGCTTACAAGCACAAGTTTAGATCTTCCTTGGAGGTTTCTATCAATGTGTTGATCTAGAGTAGCTTGTATTTGGCTTGTATCCTGGGAGATCTTGCAAAACTATTATTGTAATTGCTATTGTATTTGGCCATAACTGGGAAGGCCTTACAACCTAACATATTGTATGTAATTAGTTATTCTATGAATAAAGATTTGTATTTTTTATGAGATCTTGTATCTTGTATTGTGTTTTCATTGTGTATTTATTTGGTGGACGTTAGGACATCTCCTTTAAGGATTATCCTCCCTTGCACTGCATTAGATTTTGTCTTTGTAACTAAAAACCTATCTTATTTTCTTTGTGAAATAAAATAAATGGAAAATGTGTTTGGGTTCATTTTCTAAAATTTGAATTGTTGCAGCGTAAAATTGTTGATTCTTTTGTAGTAAATTGTTTCATGGTATTGTGTGAATTTTTATGAATCATGAACTGACATGGTCATAATGATTTTTTTCAAGCATATTTCTTGATCCTCTTTATTATCAATTTATGTTAATTCAAGAAACTTGTGAAGTTGTTTGTTGCATTCATCATTACTAGCCTTTTGTTTAATAATCAAGTTTGAATACATAATTTTTGGAGAAAAATAAAAAAATTATATCATACAAGAAAATTGCCCCTTTCAAACATAGAGGAAGGTTGTAATTTGATAATGATTGGTTGCAATCTCACCAACTATTGGCATGGTTATCACTATTCATAGGGTGAGCATGGTTAATTTCAGAGATAATGTCACAATGAAAAATTTGTTTATCAACATATTTTTTATGACTCAACTAGGGACTTGAGGGAAAATGTTGGTGTACATTACTCCTCATGAATTTCAAGATACCTTCCCTCGAATGAAGGTTGGTGACTCTGTTCAAAGAAGGTTGGTGAGGTGACTCTATTTGAAAGTGTGAATTGAGAACCATCCTTTGGTACAAAGAAGAAGTTGAAAGTGACACTGATAGTGACAGTGATAAGTAATTATTTTCATATCCAAAGAAGTGGGCTTCTAAGGAACCCATGGAAGTTGATTTCTTGAAGATCTTCTATGGTGGAAGTAGTTTAAATCCTAGAATGGCTCATCCCCATTCACTTCAAATTTTATGAAATATCAATGAAGAAGGTGAAAAAGGCTATGGTTTTCTTTCTCATGGCCAGGAATCCTTTTTTGGAAAAAGGTTTAACATATAAAGATAAACAAGGCCTTGTTAAAAAAAATTGTTTCATTTGATTCAATCATGAAGAATAATAAAAATGTTTCTTATATGCATGTGTCTCACCAAAATGAGATTCCAAGTGATATTTTACAAGCAAGTTTCTTAAATATTTTCTATGGTTCTTAAAAATTGGATCCAAAAAAGACTCATACTTCTCTCCTCTTGACTTTGAGAAATATTGAAGCAAGAGATGGAGGAAAGAATGAGTTATTTTTTATGACCTTTTGATTAAATTATTATCCTTAGTAATGATTTGTTCCTTCTAGTTCACCTTCTATTTAAGAAAATCAATATTTAGATTATCCCAATTAATTGGAGTTTTTGAAAAGATTTTATGGAAATATGAGGCTTGATCCTACAATACTACACCCATTTTTGCTTCAACAATTGTAGAAAATTGAAAGAGAAAACTAAATAAAGGTGAAATTCATTTTCTTGCCAATGGAATACCTTGTGAGAACAATAATGAAAGAGATTCATTAGAAAGAACATGCAAAGAAAATGATGAAGAAGAACTATTTGAAATAGAAAATGAAATTTGTATTGATTCTTCTCATAATTGTTACAAACATTTCCAATAAAAGGAAGGAATCATCCATTAGCGTAAAGTCAAGGAGATTGAAGAAGAAACATCAAATCTTTCAATACATTCTTGCAGCCGCAAATTCAAGAGAATTATGAAGGAGTGTTAGAAGATGAACCTCACATGGTTGTCAATGTGACTTGGTGCTTGGATTCCTCAGATGATGATTTACTCTATAAAGAAGACCTTCCTATTCATTAGCCACTAATAATTAAAGATGAGGACTCTATTGGTGAATCGAATTCTTTAGAAACTATTTCAAAATCTCCTACCACTATCATTAGTAAAGAAAAAACTTCAAGTAAAATCCTACATACATCTCTCTCGACTTTAGAAATGGAGGTCTTTACTTTTAAGGATATTGAAGAATTTTAAGAGAATGACATGATCATTGCAAGAGTGGATCGTATACAAGAGAAATATGAAGAGTTTTCAATTAATCCTTTTCAAGGTTAATTCCAAGGGGAATATGAATTTATTTCCAATTTTGTGAAGATGGTCATAGAAGAAACCGATAAATCAATTTTATGCAAACATTGATGAACATTTGATGACAACTACAATGGACATGGAGGTTAAAGATAAGTTTCAAGTAAGAGAAGATAAAAAACCAATTCCTCACTCTTTGCCATGATTACAACCTAGATGTGAAGCATTTGAGTTGACCAGTAGAGACTACAATGAAAGAAATATCACAAAAAGATGTTTATCATCCCAAGGTACTAGAAAGATTTCAATGGAGAAGGTTACAAACTACTTATGATAATACTAAAAGGAACCTTATGCACAAAGTTGATGATAATATGGATGACATGAGAATTTCCTTTGGAAAGAAAATGATGGGAGACACAACTTCATCATGATTAGATAAGGAAAGTATTGGTATGCAAAGTATTTGTATCCAAATGATTGATCATCTCCATGAAAGCACTGCTCATGATCATTTTCCTGCTAGTTTAGACAATGTGTTTCTCAGGAGTGTATTATCCTTTAAAACCTTTTCATCTAATCTTGAATTATTCTTGAATGAGACACAAACATCCAAAGCAATATTTTCTCCTAAGGTGGCTAAAATTGTAGAAGGCAATGATGTTAATAGATCAATTAAAGGAATTCATACATTATTGTCTCATTCACACAAGTTAGAAGGAAATATTGAGATGGAATCCTACACTACCAAAGCATTAGGCCTTCGAGGAATGTGTAATGATCAAATGGAATTATTAGAGGATGTGTGCACCATGATGGATAGAGTAATTTTTTGTTCTTGTAAAGAAGATCAAAGGGGTGATCAAATAGAAGAAGAGAAAGAAATACATCACGAGGAAATCCAATTTGATAGGGATATGTATTCAGATTTGAACTATGATATAAAGGGTTCAACCACAGTCTTGCCAAATGGAGAAGAATGTCATTATTGCATCCAGAAACATGAGAGCCTAATACTTCAACTCTGTAACAATGAAATCATCTATGACATGCAATAGGAAGAAGAGTTGATTCTAAATTCAAAGATTTTTTTATGAGGCATGGTTATATTGATATACTCCTTTGTCTAGAGATGAGGAGCATGCTAGGAGTCTTAGAATTGGAATTCAATGAGCAAACTTATATTTGAACCCACTAGAACCTAATAATTTCCACACATTAGTTCACCGAGGTATTTATTTTCCTTAGTCAGTGAATGGTTTTAATTATTATACTTTGAATCGCTAGAGGTAGGGGCACCTTCCTTGTACATACTCTAATTAGGAGTTATTTTTGTGCATCCCATTTTTGGGTTGTGTATGTTTCTGCATCCCATTTTTGGTTTGTGTATGTTTATGCAATTAGTTCCCTTTGTTGATTCCTTTGAGTGACTCTATGGCCCTATTATAAAGCACTGCGTTGTCCCACCTCTAGCCTGCCTCCTTTATAGTCCTTGTCCCTAGTTAGAGCCAGTTATTCCCTAGGTACTAAATAGACCACAAATTTTTAAAGTTTTCTCATGTCAACTAAAATACTTGCAACATGATTGTAGTTATACAAATTATTTAAATTTTATCTTTTTGAGCCTAAAATGGAGCCAAAACAAGCCTAACTTTTAGCATTCAAATGGTTACACATTTATCAATTTTTTTAGTGATTTTCTAATGCCAAAGTCTCCAACCCATCTCCACACCTTTCTCCAACACTTCAAATTTTTGGAAATCAACTCATAAGTCATTAGTTATGGAAAATTAATAAAAGGTGCTAAAATAAATGTTTTTGATGGAAATATTAAACTTTAAATTTCAAAAGGTTAAGGTTAGAGGTTCAAAACATGTGTTTGAATTTGGAGATTTTTTTATGAGGCATGTGTTTGAGTTAACCATAACATCTTAAATGCCAAATACAAACCCCAAACCATATCCTCCAAAAACCAAAAAGGTTAACATTGAGACTTAAATTATTTGTTTTGAAGATAATTCTTAACCTCTTTACCCAAATGTTTGGGGTCAAAATTTAAGAAGTTAATTAACCTCATTTAAAATTAGTTATCTCAGCGACTTATAACAAGAATATCATTTTCACAATTGATATCATTAAATGAAGTTCTAGAACCATCATACTTTGATGGAAAAATATTCCAAAATCTTCATACTTAAGGTGAAATGGTCATTGGTGGAATTTAGAGGAACACTAGGTAAACATTGAAATGACCGACTCAAGAATCGATGTCACTTTCCAAAATAAAGAGCAATTAAACGGTGTCTTTGCGATATGCTTGCAATACAAATCAGAATGGGGAAATATGATCGATTATGTTGATCTATTGTATCAAATGCCTGTGTAGAGTGTGCTAAAGGAATCATCAAAGTTTGTAATTCCATAACATGTAATACAAGGCACAATAACCATTTAATAGAATGCCTATTGGAGTATAATAACTAGCCATCGGTTTAGAAGAACATTTAACAATGAAGACTCCCCAAAGAGGTTGAAGGGATATATCTAGAAAATTTTATGCATAATGGTCTGATCGGTGGGAAGTATGGTTCTGAGAGTTTGGAAAAATAACGATAGAAACATTCTACGGAGCTTTATGCAGTGCCAAGCTCGCCAAAATTATATTTTTAAAGGTTATCTGATCGAACATGTAAATCATCTGCCAAAACTCCCTCAAAGCCTGCAGATATGCTTATCTACCATTGTACACGCCCTTATGATGAATGAGGGCCTCAAAACTTGATCGGTTGAGATAACGAATATTAATGGGTGAATTGTTAAGTACGCTGGAGAACCATTTGATATAATGCTTTCCTAATAGTTGCGTTAGTGTAAACTGTCGGTTGAGTGTCTGTTTGGAAAAGGGAAGAATTCAGAAGGCATTTTGGCTTATTATATAATACCACACCTTCTAGCTCCATCTATCAGAATGGTCTAAATTCGAGAAGCACCTCATTTTTTTTACAAGGTGCCGTTGTGATTGTCTCAAGAGGCATCGAGAAATCTCTAGCGAAAGTGCACTGGGTCAAAAGCATGGTCTGATGTATAACTTGATAGAATTCCGAACACCTCAATCAATTTGGTGAAATTTGAAATTCTCTAATACTTATTCCAACATGGGATTGGGAGTAAGGAATCTTCAAACCATTTGACATAATACAGTGTTATATAAGTGGAACAAGAGATAACTCACCATATTATCCCATAAATCACTTGAAAGAAATGGCATCTCATTGCATGCTATGAGTTATTTGACATGCTGTCTTCACATAAATATGATCACAATTATTCAATGAGAAGATCATTGACAATATCTACCGACACGTATATGAATGGTTCAGCGAAATACCCTCCACCTTGGATGTAGATTTCTCTCAGTGTTGCCGACCCAAGTTAGAGATGTTAGTGTGCAATAACTATATGCAAAAGGGATAAGAATAAATAAATAATGAACATGGTTGTGCAATGGAAACACGTTATATAAAGTGCAAGCTGCATGGAACAATTCACATGGGAGTTGCAAGTCATTCCATTCATCAGCTCTATAGAATTTGAGATCGCACATGGTGCGTCTTGAAAGAAAGGTGAATATATAAGGTATCCAATAAAATACCAATTCAATAAGGGCAGTCGTGGTATGATATGCCCAAAATGTATGAAGTTAGATACAATGAGTTGCAAAGCTCTCACTATATTGCCTCAAAGTCGATGATTGAATGGATGATTGCGTATGTTAAGAGTGGGTTTCTCAAGGAAGATTTATAAATTTGGAAAAAATGGTTAGTGACAAGTGTAATATAGATTCTTGCATAGTCCCTTTTCTTCTAACAATATGGGAGACTTTAAATTGAGTTCATGCATCTTCCAAAGTACAAGTCATACATGACTTCAATATGATCGAATGGCTATCAATTTCATAGAGTATGATTTCATGTTGGATGGAGAAGTTACATGGAAATGCAGATACGGATATATCGCCAAGAATATTGGAAAATATAAAATGCCAATTTTTTTGTACTAACCATGTCTTCTATTTTGCAAGTTTGAAGATATAATTCCAATTGAATTGAAAATTTTGTGTTCTTACATGGTGGGGATTCATTTCACTAAAGAACGAGTGCTTCTCTTGTATATGCTATTTGATAAGGCAAATTCCTTATCCTTCATGTGATTTAATGGTTCTAATTTTCTATCTTTGTAATGAGTAACTTCTATTATTTTTAGTTTAATGTTGTATACATTTATTAACCTTCCCCAAAATACATAAAATATAGTCGGTTATTAACTCAAAGAGGAGATAGTTGTGAGAAAAATCCTATAAATATGAGGAGCTTTGTTATATAAGGGGATTTTTGGACTTTGGAAATATGGAACACTTATGCTGAAATTTCAATAAGAAGACAATTTTTAGAAAGTCTGTACAGATTCTATCTTTGTAATTGAAAATTTAGCTTATGTTCTTCATACAAGAAAATAAATGGAAAACATGTTTGGGTTCTTGTTCTAAAATCTGATTTGTTGTAGTGTAAAATTATTGATTCTTTTGTAGTGAATGTTTTCATAGTATTGTGCAAATGTTTATCAATAATGAATAAACATGGTAACAATGATTATTTTCAAGTGTAGTTCTTGATAATCTTTATTCTCAATTTATGTTAATTCAAGAAAGTTGTGAAGTCATTGTTGGAAATATGGTTAAGTCAGTTGAGTACTTAGTCATTTTAGTGTTTTCATTTATGGAAACATATGTTTTGGTATTTTATTGTCTAATCAAAGATAGAAATTGTCTAAATTACATAGTTTACATCAACACAAAAATAGATTTTGTGGGTATAGATGACAGAGTTAGAGATGACATGTGTGCAGTTGAGGAAGGATAGTTGGTAGTATCATGATGATGTATTCTAGTGCACAAATGTGTATAGATAGTACATCAATAGTTACAAAGGATTTGCCAGTATCCTGTACTTAGAAAGGTAGAATATAGCATGGTAGAAGATTGAGTATTATGACATAAAGAATTATTTTTCTAATAAAATAATTACTTAATTATGATGCGATGACATCCTAGATGTTAACCTTGAGTTAATTTTATAATTATCCAAACATGTGAAAGCATCAAGGCCAACAAAACATATTTTTTGCTAAAGTGCAAGGTATAAGTTAATATCATATCTTGCACAACTAAGTGTGAAGTGTAATTTAATATGAAATATTGTGAAGGATGTACATGTGACATGTCAGCTTGTATGATGTGAGATCTGGTATATGATGAGAACAATTACAAAGTACTACAATGAGATAGTATTCTATGTATATCTATTTTTGTAAAGAAGCTTAATTGTATATTGTATGTTTGGGTAGTGGGATCATCTTGCATACATTGTAATTATTCTACCAAATCCTAACAAGGTTGAGGCTTTTAATAGGGCCTAGTCCTCTAACAACAACTCAAGCCACTATTTGTACTTAATGGACTCCTCATAGGGTGAATATCCATAACCAAATTCTTTTATTTAGTGGATCATCTTGTGGGTACTATCCTTACCAGGGTCTTCCCTTGGCGATGTTTTCCTTAGTTAACCAATAATGGTGTTATGATTTCTCTTTGTGTATGGTTATATTTACTATTCAAAATTATTGGTTTACTTTCTCATGCATGTTGCAAAGCAATTAGTAATATCTAGTTGTTGGCAAAAAAATTGTATAATACCAATTCACCCCCCTTACATTATCATCTATTTCTAAAAATTGGTATCAAAACACAATTACTCAAATGAGGCTTACCATCTTGTGTTAGATCTCTATGGATGTGGAATAGTTAAAGAGAAATCTTGAAGAAGCTCTTGAGAAAATCAAACTTCTTACATAAGAAAGAGATGACCTGAAAGATAAGTATGAAGATGCAAAAAATTATATTGGTAAACTAAAAGATAAGATTGTTCACTTGGAATTGAGAAAGCAAGAAAAAGAGAAGATTACTGAGAGTGATGAAGTAGGAACCCAAAAGAAAGAAAATGAGATCTTGAAATATGAGTTGAAAATTTTTGAACTTAAGTTGAGTCTTAAGAAGAAAGACAATAAAGCTGAACTAGATCTAAAATCTAAGAATGCAAACCTAAGATCTCATCTAACTCAGGTGACACCTCAATTAGATGCAATAAGAATAGAGTATCCGGAGTTAGAAAAATACAATATCATTGTGAAAGGAGAATAAACACATGTTAAAAAACTATTAAAGAAGATTTATTCCAGTAGTGAGAAAATTGATGAACAATTATTTTTTCAAAGATCTTCTTATGATAAGATAGGTCTTGGATATCTTATTGAAGAAAAATCAAACAAGAAATTAAAGTTAGGAAGCAACCAGATCAAGTTCTTAAAACCCCTAAGCTTAAAGAAACTTATCAGAGTAGGATTGAATCAAGCATATCCAAAAACGTATCTAAGGAATTTGAGATATTTGATCTATCTAAGAAGCATGATGAACCTAAGAAAAATATAGTAAGTTGAACCACTTAAAGAGGCTAGACATAAATTCAGAGGTAGATGTTTTATATGCAATGAAGTTGGTCATATCAGGAGATATTGTAGAGGTAATTCTTTCAAACCTATCACTAATTTCTATTGTCATAATTTTCATCATTTGAGACATAAAGTAGTGGATTATAAGAAACCTATGTTTGATAGTAAGCATACAAATAGTAGAATTTTTAGGAATACTAACCCTATAGGTAATGGAAGAAGGAGATCACCAAGCAGATCCAATGATGGAGAAAGACCAAGTAGAGAGTGGAAATAGATTGTATGTTACAACTATAATAAACCTAGACATATTGTAGGAAATTGCAGCTAACCAGATAATCAAAATGTAACCAATTGGAGAAGGAATGCACTTATATATCTGTTATGCAATAACTTTGGACACACATCAATATCTTGCAAAATGGATAGAAGAAACTTCAATAGTAATCCCAACTATAGAAGAAACAATAACAAAAATGATGCAAGAAATGATAATGGAAGCAATGATAGTCAGAAATAAACACTTAAAGAGCATGTAGAAGAATTCAAGGATGTATTTGACAAAGCAAAGGAACCATCAAGTCCATATATAATATTAAAAGAAGAACTCTTTGATGCACCTGATGGAAGATTGAAATCAACAATTATTTGTGACTCATCATATTTGAACTAAACATTTCTAGAAAAGACATCGGTTGGTCAGAACTGAAGTTAGAGGTCAAACTAGAATTTGCACAATTAGCAGAAGGTAGAAGACATAATGAGGAAGTTGTGGTTAAGTTTGCAAACATTTTTTATGATCACAGTAAGTCGTACAGAAAAAAAAGAAATCTCACTAGTAATAAAAAACAACTTTTGTAGATGAAGTATATGTATATTTAATGTGAAGTTAATTTTGGAATGATTTCATGATTATAAACAATATTTTGAGTACCATTTTTGATGGGGACACAACCCAAGAACCAGAATAGACACAATAGAAAGAGGAAATTATATTAACTGAGAAAATAAACTGGTACAAACAGTGCAGAGAAAATGAACTCAAAACATGCCCTACGGGCTTACAATAGCCTAAATCTGGAGAATATTTCTCCTTTTAGCACCTCCTCTCAAGCTCCAATCCGAACTGCCTTTTACAATGCCAGAAATCTCCTTAAATAGACCCGGAGGGTTAAGGACTAGGAGTACATTCTAGAAAGTGCTAGTAGGCATCCACCGACAAAATAGAAGGTTCTGGAAGCTGCGTTAGAAGTCGGTGCAATTCTAGAAGAATCCAGAAACGGTAGCCGAACTTCTGGGAGGCATAACTTTTGAACCGTAACTCCGATTGACGAACCGTTTACATTTTCGGAGAGCTCTCGAAGCGCTCTATAGCCCTATGGACGAGCTTCGCTCGTCCCCCATTTTTCGGGCCTTTTTGAGGTCATTTAATGCCCCAAACTTGACTTTGAAGCATTCTTAGGGGGTCTCGAAAACCCAAAAAACTGCAATAACTTTCAAACCGTGGGGCCTTTTGACCTGATTCTTTTTCTGGAATGCTCTAAATCTCGATTACATTCATCTGGCCAAGTCACACCTTCTAGGTCACCAAAATGATGGTCAAATTGCATGCTCCTATTTTTTCGAGATTTTTAAATGCACTGATAGTTGAACTATGAGAGTTGGAACCTTTATTTTAGCCAAATGGGTATCCAAAAATGCAAAGACATAAAATAGAAACTAAGTCTAAGTACATTTTTTGGGTGACACAGGATTGCCCTTAAACCTCTGGATGCTCCTGCATCAGACACCCAGGGTAGATTGAAAAGTGACCCTGTCACTTTATGGATGGTAGAGGAAATCCCAAATGGGAAACCTCAGCTGCTGAAATCCAAGTCGAGTCCTCAATTGGCCGTCCTTTCCATTTGACCAAATACTCTTCATACTGCCTATTTTTGGTACTCCTACCCACACGATGATCTAGAATGTCTTCTATCTCCTCCTTCTTAGAAGCAGGAATTGGACACGGCTCTAAAACCAGCTCCTCATCTGCACCATCATCATGATACTCTGTCAAATCTGCAATGTTGAAAATGGGAGAAATTTGAATACCATCTGGCAGCTCCACCTCATATGCATTTCCTGAGTTATGTTTCTTCAAAATTTTGCAGGGGCCAAATTTCTTCATTTTCAGCTTGTTGTAAGTACCAACTGGAAATCTTTCTTTTCGTAAGTGCACCATGACTAGATCCCCTACTTGGAATTCCTTATGTCTTCTCCTTTGATCAGCCCTAGCTTTATACTCTTGATTCATCTTGATAATGTGTGCTTGGACCTCCTCATGTAAACGCTTGATGTGTTCAGCAAAATCCTCAGCTTCAGCACTTGTTCTCTCCCCTTGTTCTATCTTCCTCAATTCTGGTGCAGTCCTTGGGCTATTTCCATATACAATTTGAAATGGTGATTTTCCAGTACTCCTATTTACAGAGTTATTATAAGAAAACTCTGCCTGTGGTAGAATCAAATCCCATCCCTTGGGCTTATCTCCAACTAAACATCTCAGCAAATTGCCCAGACTTCTATTTACCACTTCTGTTTGGCCATCAGTCTGTGGGTGATGCGTGGAACTGAATTTCAAGTCTGTTCTCAACTTCTTCCATAATGTCCTCCAGAAATATCCCACAAATTTAGTATCTCTGTCAGAAACTATACTCCTTGGAAGACCATGTAGTCTTACCACCTCTTTGAAAAACAAGTCTACAATATGGACAACATCATGAGTTTTGTGGCATGGAATGAAATGTGCCATTTTGGAGAACCTATCAACCACCACGAATACTGAGTCATTACCCCTTTGTGTCCTTGGCAATCCAAGAACAAAATCCATACTTATGTCCTCCCATGGCCTTGATGGAACAGGCAATGGCTGATATAGGCCAGTATTTTGACTAAACCCCTTGGCAACTTGACAAACCTGGCAACTCTGTACAAACTTCTTCACATCCTGTGTAATTTGAGGCCAAAAATAATGTTCTCTAAGAATGGCAATGGTCTTATCTCGACCAAAATGTCCTGCCATCCCTCCACTGTGTTTCTCCTTAATCAGATTTTCCCTCATGGAGCTCCTTGGAATGCACAATTGACTACCTTTGAACAACATGCCATCCTGAATCAAATAGTCTAACCACTTGGTTCTATCTACAACAACAGGTTCTTTACAAGATTTCCATGCTTCAGCAAAATCAGGATCCTCGGGGTACAAATTCTTGAGTTCATCAAACCCAACTACTTCAACCTGCATTGTTGTAAGCAACAACTGCCTCCTACTTAATGCATCTGCAACCCTGTTAGATTTTCCACTTCTATGCTTTAACACAAATGTATAACTCTGCAAGAATTCTACCCACTTCATATGCCTCTGATTCAATTTACCTTGGCTATTTAGGTACTGTAATGCCTGATGATCAGTATACAAAACAAATTCCTTTGGCAACAAATAATGCCTCCATTTCTTTAAGGCCTGAACTATCGCATAGAACTCTTGATCATAAACATAATACTTCTTCTTTGCATCATTCAATTTTTCACTAAAATATGCAATAGGCTTACCTTCTTGGCTTAATACAACCCCAATAGCGCTACCACTAGCATCACAGTCCACCTGGAATACTTTTCTGAAATCTGGAAGTGCCAACACAGGCTGTTCAGTCACCTTCTTCTTCAGCAATTCAAAACTTCTCGCAGCTGCTGCAGTCCATTTGAACTCTTTTCTATCCCCTCTTATTGTATCAGTTAGGGGTGCACATATGCCACTGAAATTCTTAATAAACTTCCTGTAAAAACTAACCAGACCATGAAATGATCTTACCTCAGTAGCAGACCTTGGAGTAGGCCATTCCAAGATGGCTTTTACCTTCTCTGGATCCATTTTGAGACCTTCAGGTGATATAACAAATCCCAAATAGACTAACTCCCTTTTTGCAAAGACACACTTCTTTAGATTAATTAACAATTTCTCTTCCCTTAGCCTTTCAAAGACACTACGAATATGCAGTAAATGTTCTTCCAAAGTCTTGCTAAAAATTAAAATATCATCCAAATAGACAATAACAAATTTTCCCAAGAACTTCTTAAGTACCTCATTCATGAGCCGCATGAAGGTGCTTGGGGCGTTTGTCAATCCAAAGGGCATGACTAACCACTCATAAAGACCCTCCTTGGTCTTGAAGGCTGTTTTCCACTCATCTCCTTCTCGAATCCGTATCTGATGATAGCCACTCTTCAGATCTATCTTTGTGAAGTACTCAGCTCCACTCAAGCAGTCCATAAGATCATCCATCCTTGGCAAAGGAAATTGGTACTTGATGGTTATCCTATTTATAGCTCGGGAATCTGTACACATCCTCCACTCTCCATCCTTCTTTGGTGCAAGTACTGCAGGTACTGCACATGGACTCAGACTCTCTCGAATCAAGCCCTTCCTCAACAGCTCCTGAACCTGTCTATTTAGCTCCTCTGTTTCAGTAGGAGTCATCCTGTGAGCAGCCTTGTTAGGCAAACTAGCTCCTGGAATCAGATCTATTTGATGACTGATTTGCCTTACTGGTGGCAATCCATCTGGAACATTATCAGAGATAATATCTCCAAATTCTCCTAGTAAATCTGAAACTTCAAATGGTATTTCACTACTACCTTCTTTATCTTTTCTAGGAATCAAAGCATAGCACATGCGTTGATGTTTCATGCCATCTAAAAACTTCCTTCCATCAACAAGACAAATCCTAGCACTGCTACATACCTTTTCACCTTCCTTTTTCATGGGCTTCAATTTGTGGCGAACTCCATCCTTTGTCAGAGAGTATGTGTTTGCATGTCCATCATGTATTGCATGTCTATCAAACTGCCATGGTCTACCCAACAATAGATGGCAAACATCCATCGAAATAACATCACAAAGAACTTCATCATGGTAACTCCCAATTTTGAATTTTACTAAACATTGTTCACTTACCAGGACCTTATGATCATCTTTTACCCAAGAAATCCGATAGGGCTGGGGATGTTTCTCCCTTTTGAGCTTCAGCTTAGAGACCATCTCTTCAGATACCAAGTTATCAGTGCTACCACCATCAATGATCACATCACAACATTTATCCTCACCCTTGCATCTGGTACGGAACAAACTCCTCCGTTGTCCTGGTTCATTCTCACCACTTAGTAGGACTCTTTCATTTACCAAGGCCTCTCCTCTTTCTGCATCCTCTGAATGTGATGATTGTGCATCCTCATCCACATGAGCAACCCTAGCTTGGCCCTCAGCTCTCCTATCTGTCCTTCCTTGTCGTTGAGGGCATTCAAAGGCACGATGACCTTCTTTATTGCAATGGAAACAGGTACCACGGAAGCCTCCTCTTCCTTGCCCACGTCCTCTACCTCTTCCTCTTTGATTTCCAAAGTCTTGATCACGGGAGCGGTTGAAACCCTCATTCCTCTGGTTCCTGCTAGTACCCTCATCTTCATTTTTCTTTTGAGTTTCATTGCGGCCTCCAGATGATCTACCGCTTCCCCTTCCTCCTTGACCGCGCCCTCTTTGTCTTCCCTCAAACCTTTTACTCAGCTTCTCTTCAACTCGTAGGGCAAACTGGTATGCTTCTTCAACGCTGGTCATTCTTACCAGACTTAGTTCTTCCTGGATGCTAGGTCGTAACCCACTGATATAACGAGCAACCTTCTCCTTATTTGCTTCTGCATGCCCCGCTCTAATCAGGAGTCGGTAAAACTCCTCTGTATATTCTTGGACTGATCTTCCTGCTTGCTTTAACCCATGCATCTTCTTAAACAGATCAAGCTCGTAGTCCACAGGAATGAATTGCTTCTTCAATTTTTCCACCATGCGATCCCATCTTGTGATCTTCTCCTTTCCTCTTCTAAGTCTTTCCAGTTGAATCTCTTGCCACCAGATTTTGGCATGGCCTTTTAGTTTTGCCTTTGCAAACTTAACCCTATCTGGGTCCCTTATATCCTCATACTCAAAGTATTCGTCTAGTTCATTGATCCAATCGATCAACTCATCTGGTTTCAAATTTCCCGAAAATATACCCACTTCAATTGTAGGTCTTTTCCCAAACCTAGAAATGGCCCTAAAAAGCCTTTCCTCTACAGGATTCAGAACTTCCCTGTCAACTTCCATTACTTCCTCTTCATTGTCATCCTCACTATTGTCATCTGCGGCAATATTTGCTCCTCTACGAAGCTCCTCTTGCAATGCTTGTACCTATCTCTGGAGGGCTCTAACCTCCTCAGGATCAACAGCTCTGGCCCTTCCACCACGCTCTCTTCGTGGAGGCATCTTCTAACTCGAACCGACAACCACACAGTCCTGGTGCAAACTGCCTCACAGTCGGCGCTCTGTCTACACACTCAGGAAAACCCGCTTTGATACCACTTGATGGGGACACAACCCAAGAACCAGAATAGACACAATAGAAAGAGGAAATTATATTAACTGAGAAAATAAACTGGTACAAACAGTGTAGAGAAAATGAACTCAAAACATGCCCTACGGGCTTACAATAGCCTAAATCTGGAGAATATTTCTCCTTTTAGCACCTCCTCTCAAGCTCCAATCCGAACTGCCTTTTACAATGCCAGAAATCTCCTTAAATAGACCCGGAGGGTTAAGGACTAGGAGTACATTCTAGAAAGTGCTAGTAGGCATCCACCGACAAAATAGAAGGTTCCGGAAGCTGCGTTAGAAGTCGGTGCAATTCTAGAAGAATCCAGAAACGGTAGCCGAACTTCTGGGAGGCATAACTTTTGAACCGTAACTCCGATTGACAAACCGTTTACATTTTCGGAAAGCTCTCGAAGCGCTCTATAGCCCTATGGACGAGCTTTGCTCGTCCCCCATTTTTCGGGCCTTTTCGAGGTCATTTAATGCCCCAAACTTGACTTTGAAGCATTCTTAGGGGGTCTCCAAAACCCGAAAAACTGCAATAACTTTCAAACCGTGGGGTCTTTTGACCTGATTCTTTTTCTGGAATGCTCTAAATCTCAATTACATTCATTTGGCCAAGTCACACCTTCTAGGTCACCAAAATGATGGTCAAATTGCATGCTCCTATTTTTTCGGGATTTTTAAATGCACTGATAGTTGAACTATGAGAGTTGGAACCTTTATTTTAGCCAAATGGGTATCCAAAAATGCAAAGACATAAAATAGAAACTAAGTCTAAGTACATTTTTTGGGTGACACAGGATTGCCCTTAAACTTCTGGATGCTCCTGCATCAATTTTATTGTGTGAAGAGTTCTAGAGAATTTTTGATAAATTTGATAGTGAATTGAGAGTGAATTGAAGTGTTTCAAAGTGTGAAGTTGAAGAAGCCCTAATACATGATAATTAAGGTATTTTATGAAGCTTTTAGTAGAATTTTCAGAAAACTCAGTTAGCATAATGGAAAGCCATTCTGTTTGTGATGTTAGTGAGAGACCATTGTATAAATTTAAGAAGCACCCATTTGTTTCTCTAATTGATGATCCTTTTGAAGCATTTTTATGAATTCCACCAAATGTTCTAAATGCAGAAGATGTTAGGAGCTACATTCATTGCAAATTTGAGATCATTGGAGATGAGATATTCATAAGGATTTAGGTATTATGTGCATTAGAAACCTAACCTTGAAACCTAAGTTTGCATAGTTGAATGAGTTGAAGCTAATCAAGTATATGTTTTATATGAAATTCGATAGTCATGAATGGAGTAGGATTATCTTGAGTAGAGTACATGAAGAGATTTTTCAGGTAGAAAATGCACCTATCATAATTGATAATGACCTAAATCTCATAAGCTAATGCACATAAGTTGCTAAATCCTGAAGAGATACACATTTTTTAATTTTTTAAATATTCTAAATACTTTGAAGGTAACAAACATAAGTTGCTTAATCTTGAAGAGACATGCATTGCTAAATATCCTTAAGGTAACACACAATTTGTTAAATCCTAAAGAGATACACATTTTTCAATTTTCATAATGAGAAATATTTGAAAGGTAACATACATAAGTTGATAAATCCTAAGAAGACACAAATTTCATATTCATAGTGATAGAAGAAGGTGGATCTATGGGTATTCTAAAAGTTGTTAGAAGACACATTATAGTTGGAACTATTAGGTTTTCCACTTTTTTGTCTCTCCCTATCTCTCCTGGTGATTCATGGTAAGGTGGGTATCTTACTAGTTGAGGTAATCGATTCTTATTTTATTTCTTTTTGCTTTCATGCTAGTAGGATTGGATCATGAAGCTATGTTACTTATAGTGTTGCTCTTGTATTTATTATGTAATCATTCATAGTTTTATGATATCTTTCCAAATATAATACTAGGATGAGAAATATTTCTTAGCAAGGTTTCTTGTGGTAGTTGATTTAGGTTTTTTTAGTACTAACCTTTTCTTTTGTGTTGTTTTAGTTTGGTTTTATTGTTTTTACACCCTTGTATGTGTATGTTGAGTTACTCCTTAAATTAGTGTTATTTTATCTCACTATGAATCCACTTGGATCTCTTCTTTCTTGTCCTTGACCAAGAGTTTTCATCAAGTCCACACTCTTGCTAATGTGGGCGCTAAATGTATCATCTTAAAATAAAGTCACTTCCATGTTAAGAATATTTATCCATTTGAGTAAGTGGTCTAGGTCATGTCAGGTGCCTTGAATATATCTTTGCATAGATCTAGTTGTTTTCCCCCTATTCACTCTCTCTCTCTCTCTCTCTCTCTCTCTCTCTCTCTCTCTCTCTCTCTCTCTCTCTCTCTCTCTCTCTCTCTCTCTCTCTCTCTCTCTCTCTCTCTCTCTCTCTCTCTCTCTCTCTATTTCTAGCCTATTATTGACCTCTATGAAACTAAGGACTTTGACTTTTTGGGTCAAGGATGAACTAAAGGGTTAAGGACGACCTAAAGGGTCAAGGTCAACCTCAACCCTAACCTAGGTCAAAGATGACCTTGACCCTAACCTAGGTCAGGGTCAACCTTGTCACTTACCCCAAGTCCAATTTTCAAGCTCCATGAGTTTCAAGATATCAGGCTTTAGAAATTTTTATTTTTCTACTTTTGGGTTGGCTATTTCAAGTTTTGGAATAGTAGACTCTTAAATTACATTTAATCTAGGTCCATTTCTAGGGATTAAGGTTAAATAGGATTTAATGCTCCCATGTTGGCATTGTTTAGAAGTTTGTGCCCTAGATCTCTATATAATGAAGCCCTCTCTCATTTCGACATCCATGATCGACTATCTATGAAATTTAGATACACTATACATGAACAAGTACTTACTAGGAGAAAGTACCTTCTTTTCATAAGGAGATATTATATTGAATGATCAATTATCAAACATTCTATCACTCGAGCATTCAATTTTTCATTGAAGATCAAGGATTGAAGCATTCAAGGGTTTAAAGGGATTTGGTTTAAGCATTTAAAACTTATCATTCAAACCCTAGATCTGACCATCATGGTGGTGTGATCTTCCTTCAACATACTTTTTTATCTTGAAGATCAATTCAATCTTCTCTCAAGGTGCATTCCAAGCATACAATCATGGAGGTTTTGATTTACATTTGCTAATGTTATGTTCAAGCTTTCATATCAATATACTTGTTTACATTTCAAATACAATTACATCTCTACGGAATATCATAAATTCATTATTAGATTTACTTCTACTACTTGCTAGCATTCTCTATTTCGATTCCATTATTAAAGTTGATTCTAAACCAAGGTTTGACCAAGGAAAACCCCTCATCCAAACAAAAAAACTATTTTCCTTGCTAATACAGGTGTGGAACAATGAATTAAAGTGTAGATTTGGATACCCTTTTCTTCAAACTTGCAAGATTGGTGAACAAAAAAATTGTTAGAGCAATGCAGGTCAAGGTTGACTTTTCATGTTGCAATTGTGCCTCGAGGTAAGATTGTGCTTGTCTATCTAGGTCAAGGTTGAGCTAACTTCAAAAGGACAAAATTTTTCTGGGTTTTCTCCATCTTGACATTTCTAGTCTAACACAGGTTGTAGAATTTCTAGAAATTGTAGACAAGACATCAAAAATTAGAATTTTCCATATTTTCCCTACTTTGAGGTTAATATTTTTCTTCTATTTCAAGCACACAATTCTCCATACTAATATTATAAGATCTCCTACCTTTTTCATAGTCTCCATTGCTTGATTCATTTGTGCATTGATCACTTCCTTGAGGTTAATCAGTTTAGCTCATTCCTTTTGAGAATTTGGGTTGATGATAGGTCTTATTTTGTTCCTTTTTAGTAGATTGAGTAAAATATGATGACAAAATAATTTTGGTAAAATGGCTGTTTGCACCATACTCCAATATTCTGAGGGAGAAAAAAATATGATGCAGGAGCATCCAGTGGTGTAAGGGCAATCCTCTATCACCAAAATAAATTCTTAGTATTAGTTCTACTTAATGTGTTTTTATTTATGGATACCCATTTGGGCCAAATACAAATTCCAACTCTCATAGTTCTAGTATTGGCTTTCTGGGTTAGTGTCATTGAGCACCTTGGGATATGTGCTAGTGTAGGAAATAGGTTAGTTTGTAATTGAGCAATAATAAGGATGACTTAGAGGATGTAAATTGGAGGGATGATTAGAAATGTAATTTAAAGCATTCAAGAAAAATAATTAGGTCAAAAGGATTTACAATTTAAAGTTATTATAGTTTTAAGTTTCCTGGAGACCCCCTAAGAATGCTTCTATGTCATATTTGAGGTACTAAATGGATTCACATGGGTCTAAAAATAGGGGTATGAGAAAATTTTATCTATATAAATATAGAGCACTTGGAGAGCTTTCAAAAAATTTAAATTGTTCATTAATCAGAGCGTCAGATCAAAAGTTTTGCATCCTAGAAGTTAGACTACAATTTGTGGATTCTTGTTTTTTACACCAACTTCTAATGTGTCCTCTTGAATCTTCTACTTTGGCGATGGATGCCAAAAGGAATATTATAAAATTTATTCCTAAACCTAAGTTAATTTGGATTACTTAAAGTCATTTCTTGCATTTTAAAGGCAATGTTTATGGAGTTTGGGAGAAGGTATTGTGAGAATGTTTTTTCTCAAATATCTGATAACACTGTAAGCCCATAAGGCATGTAGTTGAGTCATTTTCTCTATACAAAATATAATAGAATATCATTTATATTAATAAAATTATCCTTTTCTTATTGTGTTTGTTTTGTCTTGGGTTGTTCCCTCATCAAGTGGTATCAGAGTATGAGTTCTTGATTGTGTAGATAGAGCATCGACTGTGAGGTAGTTTGCACCAAGACTATGTGGTTGTGGGTTTTGAGATGCCTCCATGAAGAGAGAATGGTGAAAGGGTTGAAGGTGTTCCCCTTGAGGTTTTAGCCCTCCAAAGACAAGTTCAAGTATTGTAATAGGATATCCATATAGGGATGAATCTTGTCGTAAGGAATGAAAGTGGGAAGGAAAATGAAGAAGAAGGAAATGTTGTCCAAGAAGGGGAAGAAGAAGGAGAAGTCGTGAACTAGGTGAAGGAGAAGTTTTTCAGGGCCATTTTAAAGCTAAAAAAAAAATATAAACTTGAGGTCAACATGTTTTTCGGAAATCTAAAGCTAGATGAGTTAATCGATTAGATCAATGAGCAAGAGGAATATTTTGAGTTTGAGGATATAGATGACCCTAATAGGGTTAAGGTTTTAAAGGCCAGACCAAAAGGTCATGCCAAAATTACAAGATTAAATTGCATGTTGGACAAACTAAAGAAGTATTTCATTCCTTTTGACTATGAGCTTTATTTGTTCAAGAAGATGTAAGGATTAAAGAAAGCAAGAAAATATGTCCAAGAATATAAAAACGACTTTTATTGAGTCCTTATTAGGGTGGCACATGCAAAATAAATGAAGGAGAAGGTTTTCTATTGCCTTAATGGGTTAAGACCTAGTATTCAGGAGGATCTAATTCTAGTTAGAAGGACTAGCATTGAAGAGGAATACTAGTTTGCCTTGCAAGTTGAGGATAAACTAAATATATAGTTTGATGAAAGGAAAAGAGGGCATGGTCAAGGAGGAAGGGACAATGGTAGGTCATCTAGAAGCCAAAATGAGGATTGGAAGAAAAATGAAGATACGGGTACCAGCCAAAACTAGCGAAATGAGGGTTTTAACCACTTCACTGATAAAAAATTTGGAGACCAAAGAGGAAGAGGTAGAGGACATGGACAAGGTTTAAGAACATTAAGCTTTTGTGGTACATGTTTTCACTACAATGAAAAAGGCCATCACCCCTATGAGTGCCTTGAACACCAAGGAAAGACATATATATAAGTTGATGGTCAAGAAAAGGTTTCTCATGTGGATGATGATGCTAAGTTATCACATTTAGAGGATTGGAAAGAGGACACATTTTGGTTAATGAAAAGTTCTTTCTGAGTGGTGTGTGTGAGTCTAGACAAAGAAGGAGTCTTTTTCATATCAAGTGCAAGTGTGAGGGAAAATGTTTTGATGTGATAATTGATGGTGGGAGCATTAACAACTTGGTTTTAGAGTAGATGGCCTAAAAACCAAATCTCAATAGGGAGAAACACACCCATCCATATTGGATTTCTTGGGTGTAGGATGATCATATGGTTATGGTTAGTGAGCAATGTTTTGTAAAGTTCAAGATTGAGAGTTACCATGACGAGGTTCTCTATGACATCATCCTAATGAATGTATGGCATTTATTGTTGGAAAGGCCATGGCAATATGATAGGCATGCTATACATGATGTTTGTGAAAAAAAATATTATCTAACAAAGGATGAAGCTCATCACAAGTTGAAGCCCTTGATGAATGAGGATGAAAAGGTATGGAGTAGTGTGAGGGTATGTCTTGTTGATGGAAGAAAATTTCTGGATGACATGAAACATCAACATATGTGTTTTGATTTAATTTGTAGAAAGTATAAGGAAGGTAGTAGTGAATTCTAGTTGATGTTTTGGGAATATAAAATGAGTATGGAGATATCATATCTGATAATGTCCTAGAAGGATTTCCACTAGTAAGGAAAATCATTCATCAAATAGATTTAGTCCCTAGAGCTAGTTTTCCTATTGAGACTAAGGATTTGAACAGAGAAGTTCAGGAGCTATCAAGGAAAGGTCTTATTCAAGAGAGCCTAAGCCCATGTGTAGTACTTACAAAAATGATGCTAAAGAAGGATTGAGAGTGGAGGATGTGTATAGAATCTTGGGCTATAAAAAAGAAAACCATCAAGTACAAGTTTCCTTTCCCAAGGATGGATGATCTTATGGATTTCTTGAGTGGAGATTAGTACTTCACAAAGATAGATTTGAAGAGTGGTTATCACTAGTTATAGTTAAGAAAGGGAGATGAATGGAAGACTCCATTAAAGAACAAGGAGGGTCTATATGAGTGGTTAGTTTTACCCTTTGGACTGACCAATGCATTGAGCACCTTCATGTGTCTTATGAACGAGACACTAGAGAGTTTTTTGGGAGATTTTTGTTATTTTCTATTTGGATAATATTTTGATTTTTAGTAAGTCTTTGGATGAAAATTTGTTGCACATTCATAGTTTCCTTTCAAGGTTGAGGGAAGAGAAATTGTTGATTACTTTTAAGAAGTGTAGATTTTTTGAGAAGGGGTTAGCCTATTTGGGGTTTGTTTTATCAATTAAGAGTCTCAGAATATACCTAGAGAAGGTGAAGGTCATCTTGGAATGGCCTACTCCAAGGTCTTCCATTGAGGTGAGTTCATCCATGGTTTTTTTATTGTATATATGAGGATCATTATGAATTTCAATAGTATATGTGCACCCCTAACTGAAACAATTAGAGGGGATAGAAAAGAGTTCAAGTGGACTATAGAAGCTACAAGGAGTTTTAAATTGCTAAAGAAGAAGGTGAAAAAGAAACCTATGTTGGCACTTCCTGATTTTAACAAAGTGTTCCACATGGATTCTGATGCTAGTGGTAGTGCTATTGGGGCTATATTGAGAAAAGAAGGTATACCTATTGCCTATTTTTTTGAAAAATTGAATGATGCAAAGAAGCATTTGGTTTATGATTAGGAGTTTTATGCCATAGTTCAGGCCTTAAAGAAATCGAGGCATTATTTGTTTCTAAAAGAATTTGTCTAGTATATAGATCATCAGGTATTGTAGTACCTAAATAATCAAGGTAAATTGAAACAAAGTCATTTGAAGTGGGTAGAAGTCTTGCAGAGCTATACATATGTAATGAAACATATAAGTGGAATATCTAATAGGGTTATAGATGCATTAACTAGGATGAGACAATTATTGCTAATAAATACAAGTTAAAATGGTTGGGTTTGATGAACTCAAGAATTTGTACCCTAAGGATCTTGACTTTGTAGAGGCTTGGAAGGCTTGTAAAGAACCTATTACTCTAGATAGGACTAGGTGGTTGGATAACATGATCAAAGATGGTATGTTGTTCAAAGGAATTTAGCTATGCATTCTAAGGAGTTCCATGAGGGAGAACTTAATCAAGAAGAAACATAGTCGATGGATGACGTGACACTTTGGTCAAGATAAGACCATTTCCATTACTAGTGAACATTATTTTTGGCATCAATTATCATAGGATGTGAGGAATTTTGTGCAAAGTTGATAGGAATATTAGGCAACCAAAGGAGTTAGTAAGAATACTAGACTCTATCAGCTATTGTGCATTCCATCAAAGCCTTGGGAGGATATAAGTATGAATTTTGTTCTTGGGTTGCCAAGGACACAAAGGGGTAATGAATTAGTTTTTTTGGTGGTTCATCAGTTCCATGCCACAAGACTTGTGATGGAGTGCATATTATAGATTTTGTTTTTAGAGAGGTGGCGAGTCTAAATGGTCTCCCAAAAAGTATTGTTCCTAATAGAGACACTGAATTTATTGGGTATTTCTGAAGGACTTTATGGAAAAAGTTGATGAAAAAATTGAACTTTATTTATGTACATCATCAATAGATTGATGTATAAATAAAAGTGGTGAATAGAAGTCAGGGCAATTTTTTGAGGTGTTTAGTAGGAGATAAGCCCAAGTGATGAGATTTGATTCTACCACAAGTTGAATTTTCTTAGAGTAATTCTGTGTATAGGAGATTGGTAGATAACCATTCCAAATTGTGTATGGGATTAGTCTAAGGATTGTAACATAGTTGAGGAAGATGGAGCAAGGAGAGAGAACTAGTGCTAAGGTAGAAGACTTTGTTGAACATATCAAGAACCTACATGAGGAGGTACATGCACATATTACCAAGATGAACCTATTGTATAAAGATAGAAAAGATCAAAAGAGGAGACATAAGGATTTCTAAATTGTGGATCTGGTTATTTTGTACTAGTTGAAGGAACAATTTCTAGTTAGCACCTACAAAAGCTGAAGATGGAGAAATTTGGTCCCTACAAGATTTTGAATAAATATGATTTAGGAAATGCAGATGAAGTGGAGTTCCTAGATAGGATCCATATTCTAGAAATTCTAAATAGTCGTATAGGTTAGAGCACTACAAACATGTAGTATTAGGAGTACTTTGTGAAGTGAAAAGGACAACCATTAGAAGATTTGACTTAGCTATCAAAGACAAAGGTTTCCAATTTGGGTTATCTTCTACTAGGTATAAAGTGATAAGGTCACTTTTGAATTTATCCTAGGTGTCTTATGGAAGAGCATATAATAGTGTAAGGGTAATCTTGTATCACCCAAAAATGTTTGTATTTTTGAATACCCATTTGAGCCAAATAGAGATTCCAACTCTCATAGTTCCATTATTGGTTTTCTGGGCTAGTGTTTTGAGCACATCACGATATGTGCTAGTGTAGAAAATAGGTTATTTTGTAATTGAGCCATAATTATGATGATTTATAGGGTATAAGTTGGAGGTATGATTGTATGTTTAATTTAAATCATTCTTGAGAAAGAATTAGTTCAAAACACTTTACAATTTGAAGTTTATTACAATAACTTAGAGTCCCACATCAGAAGTTATGCCTCTTAGAAGTTAAACGACTAGTTTTGGATTCTTCTAATTTTGCACCAATTTTTGACATATTTTTTAGATACTTCTTCTTTGGTTGTGGATGCCAAATGACATATTCTAGAATTCATTACTAACCCTAAACATAATTTAGTTTACTTAAGGTCATTTCTTCAATTGTAAAGGCAGTTTTTGTGAAGTTTGGAAGAAGGTATTGTGAGAGGAGTTTTCTTTTCAGAATCTGATAATATTGTAAACCCATAGGGCATGTAGTTGAGTCTATTTTCACTATAAATAATTTAATAGAATATTATATCTTATAATAAAATTCTCCTTTTTCTATTGTGTTCATTTTATCTTGGATTGTGCCCTCACCAAAATCTCAAGCACTACTTGAGATCTGATCTTGGATTATAACTAGATACTTTTTTGAATTCTTAGTTTGTAAATTTTTAAAAATAATCCTAATTTTCTCATATTTTTTATGATCTTTCAATAGTAAATTTTTTTTTATGGATCTAGGAAATTCCTATCTCTAGTAAACTTGGCAAATGCTAGTTTAGCAACCATTTGTGATAGAATGATTTCTATCTGTCATTGTAAAATTTGTTTGTAACTCATTAATAGAAAATTTTAAAGTAAAATTAATTTGCAAAGTGGATTTTTTTAAATAATTAAACTTGATCCATGTATCATATTAACATTCACAACTTCTTTAGTCTCTGCCCTGGTGATCATGAAGATTAAGTTAGCCAAAAATATGAGCTTGACAAATGATGCTTTTTGTCCTTAATTATTTAGTATATTTTTAGTCTTAATGTGATGTTCCTCACCTTCTATCTAGAGAGTTTTATTTCCTTGGGCATCCTATGAATCAATTAAATCCTTCACTTTTTCCAAGTTATACAAAGAGTTAAATACATCATTTCTTTTTCTATTCATTGCAAAGTACAATAGATTTCTCGTTTCTCATCCTTTCATTCTTGCATCATTTGACATTCTTGGAAAGGGCATTTTTAGAGTTATATTTTGTCATGGAAAACAATAAAATGAGTTAAGTAATAAATTACACTTGGATATTTTAGTTTTAGGAAATTACGTTGCTATTTTACATTCCAAAAAATAAGGTCTTAAATTGTTATATGCAATGCCTATATTTTTATGAAGTTAGTGCTTATGACTAGGACTCCCTCTCTCCTAATTCCCTACAACTAACAATAAGAGTTTTGACTCATTCAATAGTACACATCTAGTGAAATGTGTTAATTACTTTTAAAAGATTCAACCAAAACTAAATTATAAAATCTCTAGTACTTGAGTTTAAAAATATTAGTTGTTATTGGTTGAATATTTTATTTCTATATAAAATTTAACATACATACAGCTTAAATGGACAAAATATTGATTAGAAGTCATAAATATTTATTATTACATATAAGTATTATAACCAACACACTAAAAACTATTTTTTTGTTCTTTTAAATAATATATTATTCTATAAAATATAACTACATATCTAGCACAAAATGTACCAACAATTAAACTCTAATAGCTTTCAACATATGCACATATTTCATGTGAAAATAAAAGATATTTATTGCGTTAACCTTTTATATTTGGCTGAAAAATGGGGCCTTCTAAATTTTATTTCTAAATATGGTATTTCTAAAATTCTTCCTAAATAGAAGGTCAAATGGAAGTCCTTGCCAACCTCTATTAGGACTAACCACAGATAGAAATAATAGTAACATGCAAATATAAACAATATTAGAAAATAATAGATCACACAAAAGAGAACACCAGACACCAAGATTTAATGTAGTTCACCCAATCCCTAGTCTACATCCACCACCATCAAGCCCAATATTATTACTATCTAGTGATTACAATCAACAATCCCTTACAACTCAATAAAACCACAAGAAGCTACAATATCACCATATATGGATAAAAGTAAATGGCTGTATCACCTTTTGGGATAACTTATTAGAATGACTGAATTTGAGTATTTCTATCAAAAAATCAATTTTGTTCAAACATATGATTTAGATAAGTTATATATGGTCTCGCACATTTTTTAATTATAAATAATTATTAAATGCATGTTTTATACTAGTTTGTATCCAATTACTAAAGAAATAAAATTATTTTAGAAAATTAATGTTTTAATAAATCTTACTAATTTTTATGATTTTGTTTAATAACATATAAACACGATTTTGTAGAGTCCAAAGTCAAGAATATTCTCATATAGATTTTATAGTCTGTTAATTAGATATAGTATATTCTAATTAAAAAATTCTACAAGAGCATATTTTAAGAGTCGAAAAGATGTCAATTTTGAGAAACAAAAATTTTTAAATCATATCAAAAAAAAATTAAAACTATACGAGGTTCTAGATGATAGAGTCCTCTTCCAGAATATATGATTTTTCTTCTTGCTAAAATAGATTTGTTTACAAAAATGTGGTTCGAGATGAAAACTATTGATTTTAGGAGAGTTAAAATTTGAAGCACTATAAGAGAGAAAATATAGGTCTAAAGACTATTTTTATTTTTGATTGTTCTAGCTATATATATTAACTTAGTCAGAGTTAAAATGGAAATAATTTTATTTCCATATAGCTTTTTTGAGGGAACTAAACCTCTATTTTTAGCATTTTTCAGCAACTGAAAAATTATCTATAAAAATTAGGAAAATATATCAATTCTTATTCGCATTGAGGTAGAGGAGAATGTTGATCACCTCTTTGAATAGTGTAAAGTGGCATATCAATGCTTGATCTTCATCCTTCAAAAATTAAATTTCAATAGGCCCCTTCCAAACAGTTTATGGGACATGTTCCAAGATTGGTCAAGCCCAAAAAACCACTCTTACTATTCGTATATTTGGAAGTGCATCCTAGCAATTGTTATTTGGGCAATTTGGTGGGAGAGGAATAAAATAATTTTTAGAAACCAACCTTTGACATTAGAAAGTGTGTTGTCAGCATTAGAAGTCACAGTGGGAGAAGTTGTGGTAGCCTATATCAAAAGAACTTCTGAAGACCTTATTGTCACAGGTTGGGATATTACATTGGCTAATAGATGGACTAGTCTACCCTCCCCATCTTATCAACTAATTACTTCAAGTCCTCATGAGAAAGTTAATAGAAGGGTTGTGAAATGGATTCCCCCCACTATGGGAGTTTGCAAGTTGAACTTTGGTGGCTGCTCTAGAGGTAATCCTGGTGAATTAGGGGTTGGAGTGTGTATAAGGAATCACAATGGGCAGGTGGTAGGCATGTTGGCTCAAAAATTACCGGTTGGTAGAAAAAATAAAGCTAAAGAAATGGCACTCTTAATTGGTTTAGAACTAGCACTTCAGTTAAACATAGTTAATATCCTCATTGAGGTAGATTCTTGAGTGGTAATCAATTCATGTTTAAAGAAAAAAATAGAGAACTAGAAGTTTGGAGATATACTGGAAAAAGCTTGGGCAATAAATGACAAATTCAAAGTGGTGTCCTCCTCTAATACCCTTAGAGAGGGAAACCAGGTTGTAGATAATTCATCCAATATAGGTTCTGACTTGAAGACTAATGAGATGAGGATTATAGAGTTTATATTTGCTAACTTTCCTACTTTATTTACCTTAATTAGTTAAGAGAAAATCTTATAATATCAGTTAGATCCCTTTATTATTTCATGATGGTCAGACAAAAGAATTAGTTTGGTTATAATTATTTTGTATTGTAAATGATGAAATTGATGGGTTGATTATGTGGATGACATGAGTTAAGTGTTGTGTGCTTTGGCTACTATAATGACTACAACCTTTATTCTTTAGGACAAGTACAAAAATTATTTTTTATAATTGATAAGGATCTTTGTTTCTTGCAAATTGGCACTACTAGTAAATGTTGTGTAATTAAAACTCATTCATATGAGCAATTCACAACATATGAATAAATTCGATCAGGATTGTACTATTATGTGGTAGGGAATGATGTCATCTAATTATGCAATTTGTGTGAGGTAGCTTATAAATTTTGTGCCCCTAATTGTTTAGTGGAAGGACTTGTAATTATGGGTAATGGAATTTTCAGAGCTTCGCCTTAATGTATTTAGAGTGTTTTTGCAAGGTTATGGTCATCAACATCCATGGCTTGGATGCATTCTGATTAGTGAACTGAGAGATATTTTGAAGATTAATTGTGATCTATGTTTGCATTACTTTATGGATGTATTGGGACCCTTTGTTCCATGTTCTCCTCACTCAAGAGTTATTCTTCCATCCCACAATTTATCCTTCTTCTTCACTTTTACCACTGACCTCCTTTAGGATTGCACCATTGTGGAGATTATTGTGGATAAAATTGGTCTTGGCAAGTTGTTTGGCATGGAAAGTATTAGACAAGCCTTATGACAGTATGATATAATATGAGGTGAGACTCCTTTTGTAGGTAGTGAAGCCTTCTTTCATAATAGGGGACACTTCAAATTTCAAAGTTTTTTGATGTCATTTTCAAAGGCTTTGTGCAAAGGAAATCTTGGACTAGTTGATTTATATTTATTGTATTATAGTCCATTTTTAACATCTTAGTCTGTTGATGGGTTAATCACCAAAGCCCATGCTATTGATGTTTTACTTTCACATGATCATAAGGTGGATACTTTCAACTATTTTGCATGCTCAACTCCAATGCTATCAAGGGATACCAGTTGTCATAAGTTTCAAATCATTTATATTGATAATCCTTTGGCAATATTGGATTTGTCAAGTAAGGATGGCTCAATTTCAATGGATTGGGAACCTTTATGATTTTTTCTGTTGGTGGGTCCTTCAGTTGGGTATTGGGTTTGGCACTTGAATTTGCAATTTTTGTCAATTTTGATTGACCCGGGCTTGATATGATAGATTATTCTAGTGCTATGTTCACTAGGTTTGGTATAGAATTAGTATTGCACTTCAGTTTCACATTTTGACATGGACTTAAACTACAAAGTTAAGGAGGATTGAGTTGTTTAATAGTTTCCTTTAACTTTATCTATAATAAGAGGCACTACTGGTTTCTACTCAAGGTTAGTTTTGGGTTTGCCAGATTTGAGTTTTCTTGTTGGCTGATGGATTGGCTAGGTAATTGTAATTTTTTGTTAAAATCTAAAATTTGGTGGGAGTCTTTCCTATTTTTGTAAGACAATTTTTCCACATCATTATTTTAAGTTGTATATATCGATGATTTGTAACTTGTGCATATTGCGATGATGCTGGTTTTTCTTTTTGGTTCTTTCCTAGTTAAGCACTTCAACTAGTTAATATTATTAAAAAATATTAACTTTCGCCAAAAATTTTTTATTAAAAAATACAATGCTAAAATTCATCTATTTCTATGCATTTTATTAGTTTATTTCATTTTTAAATTCTAAATAATAATAACAATTTTATGTCATTGAAGGTGAACAATCATAATTTTGTTAGCCTTTTCCTTTACAAAAAGGTCACATGGGTTTGTGCTTTTACTCATATAATGAAATCCCTAACCCTAAGCCCTTTTATACAAGATTTTTACACCTTAAAAAATTAGGGCTAGCATAAGTCATCCAATAGAAAAATAGAAGGTGGTAGCTTTTAAAATATAAGGTCATTTTTGGTTTTGGGGGAGCACAGGGAGCACACCTAGGGTGTTTCCCTAGGATCCCATAGGGGCATTGCCCCCAAACCCCTATAGAAATAATCTAGGAAGAAAATATGTTGAATAAACCTTCGAGTCTGATTAGCCTCCATATCACAACAATCTCCCACTTGGAGACTGGCCATACCACTACTAAGCGTGTAGCTCGCACTGGAATATCGAACCATCCTAGACTCTGTTATTCTTTTATTATATAGTTTAGAAGACCAACTAAAGCTGAGGAGTTAAAATTCTCCCTTGTTAATTTCTGGGTAAAAATATCTATTGGATTATTGCTTATTTGTATCTTCTCTAGCTTTAACTATCCATCATCCAAAACTAACTGAATGAAATGGAACCACAACTATATGTGTTTTGTCTTTAAATGCATAGTGGAATCATTCATAAGATGAATGGTATTTTGGCTATCTATGAACAAATAATTATCCCTCTATGAGTGTCCTAATTCTTCTATGAAGAACTAAAGCAATATCAGTCTCCTTGGCTGCCTTTGTAGCAACAACATACTCTACCTCTATACTAGATAAACCATTAACCTTCTATAAACAAGAAACCCAACTCATTGCTAACCCACTAATAGTAAATATGTAACCTATAGTACTTTTCATGGTATTAGTATTGCTTGCCAAATCTGAGCCAACATATCCCTATAAATCATTAACAGAGCCCATAAAATGCAAACACTCATTAGATCTTCCTCTTAAATATCTGAGAATCCATTTAACTACATTCCAATGCTGAATTCTTGGATGATACATATACCTGCTAATGACTCCTACTACATGTGCAATATTTGGCCTTGTACATGCCATAGCATACATCAAGCTTAATACATGTAAAGCATAAGGTACCTTGGACATCTTAGCATCCTCTTCTTGTATCTTTGGACACATATTCTTAGTCAATTTCAAATGACTAGGTAAAGGTGTGTTGACAACTTTAGAATTCTTCATAGAGAAGCATTGCAACACCTTACAAAATAATTAGCCTAAGATAATGTAAATCATCTAATCTCTTAAAGTAAAGATAGTGATCTGAATGACACTTATTGTATCCATACTCATGCATCAAACTGTCAAATTTTAGATACCATTACTGAGGTGCTTGCTTCAAGCCATATAAACTTTTCTTTAATCTGTCCACCAAATTCTCCTTATGTTGGATCTCAAATCCTTGTAGTTGTGTCATGTATATCTCTTCATCCAAATCACCATGAAGAAGCATTTTTTTAACATTATGCTAGTCCAAATAAAAATCTTCAATAAAATCTTCAATAGCCAGAATACATATAATAATACAAATAGAAGTCATTTTAAAAATGGGAGAAAATATTTCATCAAAATCAATGTCAATTTTCTATACAAATCCTTTTACAACTAACCTAGCTTTAAGTATTTTCTTACCTCCATCCTCTTATTTCAACTTGTAAACCCATTTATTTTGTAAAGCCCTTTTACCCAAATGAAACTCACATAAATTCCATGTCTTATTTTTAAGCAAAGAATCCATTTCTTCTTTCATTGTAGACTCCCATTGAATCTTTGTATCTACCTGCACAACTTCATCATAACTTTCAGGTTCACCAATAGTAGTAAGTAAAATAGAATATAAAGAAGGAGAAAATATTTTTGGATGTCTACTTAGCCTTGTTGACTGTCTAACATTCACTGGGGTGTGTGGTATTTGTTGTTTTAGTTGTTATAGATCATGAGGAACTATTGGAACATCATATTTTGGAGTATCATCCAACACTACATAACCATTTTCTTTCTTCTCATGTCGCTACAACATGTCTTTTTACAACACTTTCTCATTGAATACAATATCCTTGTTTCTTATAATTTTTCAATTTTCAAAATTCCAAAGCCTATAACAAAATTCATCAATGTCATATCCAACAAATACACATTTCTTTGACTTAGATTCCTTCTTAAAACTATTTTTAGAATCTATATGTGCAAATGCCTCACAACCAAAGATTTTGAGAAAAGAACAACTCACCTTCTTACCAATGCATGCTTCTTGTAGAATACCATATCCCAAAGGAGTAGAGGGACCTCTATGTATCAAATATACATTAGTATTGACAACCTCTTTCCACATGTTTAAGGACAACCCGACATGCAACCTCACACTCCTTGCATGCTCCATTATTGTCATATTCATATAGTTAGCCACGCTATTTTCAAGTGGAGTCATTGGAATAGTTTTATCTCTACAAATAGCATTACTGGAGTAATAATCTTCAAATTCATGACTGTAATACTCACCATCATTATCAGATCTAAGACATTTTATCTTTTTACCTGTCTCATTCTCAACCGAGCATGTCCATTTCTGAAAATTTTGGAACACATCATATTTCTATCTAAGAAAATAAATTAATATTTTCCTAGTTGCATCATCAATAAATGTAATATAATAATGAGAGGCACTAATCGAAAATACTTGAGCTAGTCCCCATAGATCTGTATGCACAAGCTCTAATTTCTCATTTTTCTTTTCCTTCTCACTCTTCATAAAATTCACTCTCTTTTTTCTTTTTCTATACACACAATTTTCATAGAAATCCATATTAAAAAATTTTAAACTTGGTAGAAATTTCTTTGAATGAATTAATTTCATACCTTTCTCACTCATGTACCCAAACCTATAGTGCCATAGCACTATATCAAAATCTATAGTAACTATTTATTCTTCTTGCTTAACTATGGCATATGTTCCTAAACATTCATATTTCTCAGAAACAATCAAAGTAGAAGGAACAATATGATTTATACAAAGATATAAGGTGCCTACTTTCGCACCTTTTGGTACTACAAGGGAACCTTTTGTAACCTTCCAATTTTTATCATTAAAAATAACTGCACAACCCTCATCAATAAGTTTCCTTGCTGAAATTAAATTCCTAGTCAGCCTTGGAACATTTGTTACCTCATGTAGTATCCAATGATTCCCATTCTACAACTTAATCTTAACTTTTCCCTTTCCAATAAAGTGATAGGGTTCATTATCACCCAAATAAATAAGCTTAAAATTTACTTTGACATAATCAATAAAATAACCTCTATGAGGTGTAGTATGAAATGAAGAATTAGAATCCAAAAATCATGAATCATAAACACATTTACTAAAGAAAGAAGCAAAGAATCGTATTTGGATTTGTTACCTACCACATTTTCCTCCTTGTTCCTTTCTAGTTTATCTCCTTCATTGTTCTTTTGAGTCCTGCAATCCATCTTCTTATGCCCTAGCTTCCCACAATACCAATAATCTCACGGTCCTCTAGATTGTGACCTCTTCCCCTTTGACTTCCCTCTTGATTTCCCAGAATTTTCAAAATTACTTCCTCTCTCAGTCGTTATGTCTCTGCTTTGTGCATTCAAAACACTTCTTAATATAGGTTCACCTAAGATTTTCCAACAAGTTTCCTCACTCAGAATAACATCAATCACATGATCAAATTTTAAGGTATTAGATCCAAAAATAGAATTAATCACAACCATTACCAAGCTATTTTGGCTTTCTTGCAAATAACACAAAATCAAGAGATCCCTAATTTCTTCATCAAAATTGACATTCATAGAAGATAACTAACTAGTAACTATACTAAACTCATTTAGATGATCTATAACAGATCCACCTTCTACCATCTTCATATTAAATAAACACTTCATGAGAATTACCTTATTTGAGGCAGAGGGCCTTTCATACAATTTTACTAGGGTTTTCATCAACTTTTCCATCATCTTTTCTTTTGTAATGTTAAATATCATTGATGGTTCCATAAATAATCAAATTTTTCCAAGTTCCTTTTTGTCTAAATTTTCCTAGTCCTCATCTGTCATAGTTCAACTTGTTTCATTATTTTCCCCTCTAATGGCTTCCATAAATCCTTTTGATAAAGATAGTCCAACATTTTCATTTTTCATAACTGAAAGTTCTATGCATTAAAATTTTCAACCTTCAGCTTACCCTTGTCTACCATCACTCCCATTCAATCATAAGACTCCCACACAATCATGAGAACTTCTTCTAGAGTATTGCCATAAAAAAATTTGACAATAGCCCAGCTCTGATACCACTTGTTAGGATTAAACACAGACATAAATAATAGTTACCTGCAAATATAACCAATAAAAATTAATAATAGATCACACAAAAAACACAAGACACCAAGATTTAACACGGTTCACCCAATCCCTAGGCTACATGCACCAACAAAAAGTCCAATATTATTACTGTCTAGTGATTACAATCTACAATACCTTAGAACTCAATAGCACAACAAGAAGTTACAATATCACCATAGATAATGAAATCCTTAACCCTAAGCATTTTTATACAACCTTTTTACTGGTTTCAAAATTAGGGCTAGAAAAATTCATCTAATATAAAAATAACATCTAGACACCTTTTACAATATATGGTCAATTTTGGACCCCTCAACCCCACCTTATACTATGATAGGGAGTGCACCTAGGACGTTGTCCTAGGACCCCACAGGGGCACTGCCCCTTGACCTTGTCTTGGGGGTGCTACTCCCAAACCCTGATAGAAATAATCTAGGGAGAAACCATGCCAAATAAACCTCTAAGTTTGATTAGGCTCCACATCACAACAACCTCGTGGGTTAATCTCAACTTTTATGTAGACATGTCTTTTTATTGCTAAAGGTACAATTTAGAGTATCAAAGATATACTTGTGGTGTCTTATGTTGGCAATTATGGAGAAAATATTAGTAATTTTTTGAAGGTCATGTGGCTAACTCATATCATTGAGGTTGTTAAAAGACATAGTAAAGTAAATTGAAAAGTCACCCCAATTATAAATGACAATCGGGTCCTTATTTTGAGATTTCAAGAAGTAACCATTTAACACATCTATCATAAATGAAACCTTGTGGCAGATGTGATGAAATCTTTATGATAGGAGACAATTGGTCTTTGGAATTGGTTTAATGTTTATGGGCTGCCAACTAATATATAGTCCCTTCCAGAAAGGCATTTAAATTTAATGACTCCTGTTTTCATTGTATTATTGTTATATAAATGAAAAACTTATTAGTTCACTATTATCATGACCACTTTTTGGATGTCCAAATCTTACTTTTCAAATGGTTTTGGAAATGGTATATTTACCATGATTACACTATGAAGTTGCTACCTTTTCTCATATTATTAAACATAGGTTAGAGTATTTTCTAAGATATGGAGATATTGTGTCATAGATAAAAGTGTTCAAAATAGATAATACTGGGGAGGGGAGTGAATCAGTATTCTACAAACTTTTTCCCACAACTGGTTATTGTTAATTACTTTATAACTTTCATATGAAAGTAGACCAATAATTTTGAATAGTAAATATAACAATACACATAGATAACTCATAAAACCTTTATTTTTTAACTAGGAAAACCTTGGCTGGGGGAAAACCCCAGTGGGGATGATACCCACAAGATGATTCACTAAACAAAAGGATCATGTTAATGATATTGACCTTGTTAGGAGTCTATGATTTACATATAGTATCTCAAGTCCTTGTTAAAGGACTAGGCCTTTTTAGAATCATCAACGCTATTAGGAGTTGATAGGTCAAATACAATGTATACAAGAAGAGCCCACTACCCTAGCATGCCTTTATAAAAAGAAATTCTTCACGAGAATAGATATAAATATAATACTTTTTGTTTACTATAATTTACACTTTATCTCATCATACACCAAATATTACATCACCTAAGGCTCATATATCTTTCAAGTTGTCTATACAATAGTTCATATATCATACAACTTCCACATATGGCATACTTATCTATGCAAGATAAGATTTCTACTCGTACTTCACAAATTGGTAAATATTTTCTTATTTGGCCTTTGTGTCTTTGCACACTTGTCATAATATAAAATAACTTATGGATTAACATCCAAAAATTTGGCTCAACATGACTTAGTAATTATTTTTTTACCAAACCAATTCCTCAAGTCATACGACTCATTTCTCTACTATGCAATATTTTTCTTTGTCAAATACCTACACTAGTATTGGAATAATAACTCGTGTCATACTATTCATACAAATATGTGCATTGGCATACATCATCATGAAATTTTCATGGAACTTTCCTCAATTTCACATAAGCTAACTCTTAATGAGTGATCCATACAATCACATTTGTTACTTGTGTTGGTGCAAACTGTCCAACACTTGGACAATTTTCTATCTCGAAATGCATAAATGAAATTTTGAATACATGTTTTCATAAATGAAAAATCTCAAGACATCTATCTAAACATATTTCCAACAATATCCCCCTTTAGAATTGATTACAATATTTAGGAAAATTGGCTAAGTCCCTAAATGGTGTCATACAAAATAAAAAATAAATAACAGTAACTACACAAAATTTCCTTCAAAATGTAACAATTTTATTCATGTTTTGATGGATCATTACATTTCTTATCTCTCCTTTATATTGATACATAAGTTCATAAATTTAATCCCCCTTAAATATACAATACACAATTTCCTTAGAATAGAACATAAAATTTTCCTTTACATATTAATCCCCCTTTTACATCAATGGAAAAGGTGTCAAAAATTTTATCCAAAACTATGTGACCTACTCCTAATCAACTTTTCATTTGGGAAAACAATCTACATAAACAATTTTAGCCTGTCCACTTCTTTCTTCTAGTTCTCCTTTAATTTATCATAAATACTGATTAGTGTGCATAGTTCATAAGACACAACTTCAACTACAATCAAGTCAATATATGCAAAATTTTCATAGGAAGTCTTTCTTGCAAGACATTCCTCTAGTTACCTTTGCAAAATGCTTATTTTTAGTGATATAATTCCTCTAAGATTAGAGGATCTTTTTGCTTCATTCTCCTTGTCAGATTCTAGGCCTCTGATTATACTATGGATCTTCTCCACTTTTGTTCCACAATCTTCAATGCTGGTCTCTAGGAGATATAATTTTATAGTGAGTGTTTCAAGATCACTCAACTTACCCTTAATTTGACTCTTAGAGTCTATCAAATATTTGTATGATAGGGCACATTGTCCATACAATCTCTTTCCTTCATCAATGTGTTTCCTCAATTCCGTGATGCTTCCATCAAGTTCTTTCAAGTCATTTCATACATTAGTGCATATTATATCAAATGGTGATGTATACCTTTTCTAAAGCTATGAAATCTTCATCACAGATTTCAAAAAATCCTTGGCCTCTAATTGCAAGTCTAGAATGGCTATAGTTGTGGTAACTATCTTTTTCATTCTTTCCAAAACTTCAATTAGTGTCTTCTCCAAAGAATTTACTATATTATTCTTTTCAAACAACTTTGTCAGTGAGCTCATCAATATTTTTTTATCACTTGATGGTACTTATATTGTTTCTATTATAACTAGAATTACTATAGGAAAATTTTTAACTACTTTTAGTTAAGCACTCTCTTCTTTCCTTCATTCTTCTTCTTCACTTTGTCTAAGCTCTCAGTTTTTTTGCTTGTAACTTCTTTAATTTTCTTCTCCTCCTCTTTTTTTTTTTTTTTTCTTCATCTAACCTCTTTACCTCTGTTATCCTATCTATTCCCTTCTTCTCCTCTTCTTCTTTCTTCTTTTCTTCAGCTTGATTATTTTTCTTGATGTAGAGGTACATCATTTTAAAACTTCTTTTAAAAGTAAAACTCAAGAGGATTAAATAATATACATTTTCAACCTAATTAATGAGTTGGAAAATATCAAAATGCTTCACATATTTTCTCATAACTTTTACAAATGAAATATCACAAATTCATTTTATAATATTTATTTAGGATGAGTTCAACATTTTTTCCCCAATTTATAGCTCAGTCCAGTGAGTAGTCTAAAAATTATTAAACTTTTTCTAAAACTGCTACCATGAAAATCAAGTTAAGACCAATCTGCACTAAAATGAGAATAACTTCTTCAAATCAAAATGAAATTAGACCAAAAAAAAACTAAAAGAAAGATAACTAAAATAATTTCCAAAAATATAAGTTTCATATCTGTATCTATTCATGTAAAACTCCTACCAAAAAAAACAATAGTCAGAATTCTAGAGAAAACAGCTTAGAAATTTATCATAAAACTCACAAAAACAACTTCTCTTTATTTCACTTCTTCCAACTTCTCCAACCATTACATTCTGAAAATCATGACCAGTACATGATATTTTGATGTCTTATTAATTCCTCTAACTATTGGATACCTCCTATAACCTTTCACCTTCTATCAAGTACATCATCTTTTTGATAACGTCAATATTTTATGACACTTTTATTATCTATTTGAGAATTTTCATCTATCTTGACCATGTCACTCTAAACATAATAAATTGACATATTACATATCAATTAGGATTAAATTAATCATTTTACATTAATAATCCTTTTTTTAATCATGCTTGAATTGTATGACTCTAATTGACTTCACAACGTTAAATATTTCTTAAATATTCATCCAATGTGTGCTCCTTAGATCTTCCAATCTCTCATGCCTTAGCATGATTCTCCTTAGAGTACCTCTACCAAGTTTTAATTTTTTTCTTATTTTTATCGTGATTTGGTCTTTCTTCATTAGGGTACTTACTATTGTTAATGTAAGTACTCATCTTATGATATTACTATCTTTGGTGCATGATTTAGAGCCCACTTTGTCATAAGAACTCATTAGATTCTTTACAATACTTTTTTCATTTGAGTCATCCATCATTCTTAGCCCAAAAAACTTCATGATAGTTCTAAATTTCAAATTCCTCATCATTTTAACAAATAATTGGCATTGACCTATAATATTTAATTATACAAAGAATAATCTCCACGTAGGATTAACTTTTTTGACAAGTACGCTTGCTAATCTTGTTAGGCATTGATTTCAAAATGTTAGTATCAATATCAATCAAATATTTTGATCTTTTAAAATAAATTCTAGAGGATGTTATAATCTCTTCCATTTCCTCAATATTTTGAACATCAACATAAGGTTGAGTGGTTTTCATACCTTGAACCGAAGATGATGTGCCTTAGTAAGAAGGTGCAAAAGATGGAATATCACCTACTTGATATGTCGATGTCATGCCTTCAACATGACATGATGGAGTGTGTACATTGTTGGATCTACAAATTAGTGTCTCTTCAACATGAGATGATGATATAAATCCAACATTGGAAGATGGTGTAGCTTTACAATTCAATTGTCTTCTTGAGTGTAATAGTCTCATTCTTTCTCTTTATCTTTCCAATTCTTCCTCTTTTTTTCTTTGTATTGGTGGTTCTTGTTCCTCTTCAAAAGTCAATTATTCATTATTGCTTTCCAATTTTCTTTGTTCACATAGTAGTTTCATTTTATCTCTTTTAATTTCCAAATCTCTCTCCCTCTCTTCTAATGTTTGAGCTTTTGGTTTCTTTCTTGGCATGATGATGATTTCTCTATGCCAAATTATTCAAACATCTAAATTACTTACAATTTGTAAATTAAAAATCATTCAAATACATATACAAATTATAATTATTTCAATGAATACACAATATATATTAGAAAACTTGTCAAATTTCTAACCATTTCCAAATAACAATTCATTCAAACATACAAATTTCAATGAATTCACTATATATTAAACATGATGTAAAATTATAATCAATTTTTTCTCTATATAATAACAAAGAATATTTAAAAAGGATTGCATTAACCTTTTCTATAGAAATAATATTCAAAAAGCCTCCAAATAGTGTATCTAATGATTGGATTTGGCATATGCTAGCTTCAAATAGAATGAAAGAATGTTCAAAAAGCCTTCAAATAGTGTTTTCTAACTTCCAACAGCTTGAAACTCATGTTTACTGTCAGAACAACATAATAAAAAATACAAAAAAATACAATATGGATTAGTAGGGACCCAAACTTTCATTAAGACTATTTTTTGGTGTTTTCATATAGTGAATATGCACTATAGTGTGTACACACTAAAAAGCATATGCACTATAGTTGGTACACACTAAAAAGCATATGCACTATGTGAAAAATAATTTCTCCCTATACCATGATCCCCCATCCCCTACTCTATCTCTCCTCTTCCATCCCCTACTCTCTCTCTTAGGATACTCTCTCTCCCTCTCCCACGATCTACTCTCTCTCACTCTCTCTCCCATCCCCTACTCTCTCACTCTCTCTCCCCTCTCCCATCCCCTACTATCTCTCTTGCTCTCTCTCTCTCTCTCTCTCCTCTCCCATCCCCTACTTCCTCTCTATCTATCTCCCTCTCCCACTCCATCTCCCACTACCTACTATCTCTCACTCTCTCCCCCATCTCCTACTCTCTCTATCTCTATCTCTCCCTCTCCCACTGCCTACTCACTCTCTCCCATCTCTCTCTCTCCCCCTCTCTCTCTCTCTCTATTTATCTACCTACTCTCTCTCACTCTCTCCCATCCCCTACTTTCTCTCTCTTACACACTCCCATCCCCCCTCTCTCTTTGTCTCCCTCTTCCACTCCCTCTCCCACCACTTACTCTCTCTCTCTCTCTCTCCCATCCCCTACTCTCTCTCTTACATACACTCCCATCCTCCTCTCTCTCTCTTGCTCTCCCTCTCCCAATCTCTCTCCCACTAACTACTCCCTCTCTCTCTCCCATCCCCCCACTCCCTCTCTGACTACTACTCTCTCTCTCTCTCTCTCTCCCTCTCTCTCTAACTATATATCTATCTA
Source organism: Cupressus sempervirens (assembly GCA_028749045.1). Lineage (NCBI taxonomy): Eukaryota > Viridiplantae > Streptophyta > Pinopsida > Cupressales > Cupressaceae > Cupressus > Cupressus sempervirens. Next base: position 291,254,823 of record CM053789.1, on the reverse strand, counting down.
TCTCACTTTGCCAACCCCTCTCCCACCACCTACTTTCTTTCCCATCCCATACTCTCTATCTCTCACTATCCCTCTCCCACCACCTACTCACTCTCTCTCTCTCTCTCACACACACACACACACACACACACACACACACACACACACACACACACACACACACACACACACACACACACATACACACAAACTCTGTCACTTCCTATACTCTCTATCACTCACTCTCCCTCTCCTACTCCCTCTCCCACTACCTACTCTCTCTCACTCTCTCTCTCCCATCCCTTACTCTCTCTCTCTCTCTCTCTCTCTCTCTCACACACACACACACACACACACACACACACACACCCCACCCCCTCTCTCTATCCTCTCCCATCCCTTTCTTTCTCTCCCACACACACTCCCATCCTTCTCCTCACTCTCTCTCACTCTACCTCTCTCAATCTCTCTCCCACCACCTACTTTCTCTCTCCCATCCCCTACTCTCACTCTCTTTCCTAGCTTGTCCTCTCTCTACCATCCCCTGCTCTCTCTCACACTCTCACACTCTCTCTTATACACACTCACATCCCCCCCTCTCTCTCTCTCTCTCCCTCTCCCACTCTTTCTCCCACCACCTATTTTTCTCACACTCTCTTTCCCATCCCCCTCTCTCTCTCTCACACACACACACACACACACACACTTCCATACCTCCTCTCCCTCCTTTGCCATCTCCTACTCTCTCTCGTAAACATATACTCTCATCCCCCTCCCTCTCTCTCTCTTGCTTGCCCTCTCCCACTCCTTGTGACACCACCTACTCAATCTCTCACTCTCTCCCCCATCTCTTGTTATCTCTCTCTTACACACACTCCCATCCCCCCTCTCTCTTACTCTCCCTCTTCCACTCACTCTCCTACAACTACTCTCTCTATCTCACTCTCTCTCCCATCCCCTACTCTCTCTCTCACTCTGCCTCTTCCATTGGCTACTCTCTCTCACTCTCTTCCCCCATCCCCTACTCTCTCTCACTCTCCCTCTCCCACTACCTACTCTCTACCTCACTCTCTCTCCCTCATTGTCCAAACCCCCACTCTCAATCTCTCAATCTCTCTCTGTCATCCCCTACCCTCTCTCTATCTCTCTCTTGGGGTACTCTCTCACTCTCTCTCTCTCTCATAGACACACACTCTCATCCCCCTCTCTCTTGGTCTCCCTCTCCCATTCCTTCTCCTACTACCTACTTTCTCTCACTCTCTCTATCCCATCCCCTACTCTCTATATCTCTCTTACATACACTGTCATCACCCCTCTCTATTGATCTCCTTCTCCCACTCCCTCTCCCACTTCCTACTCTATCTCTCTCACTCTCTCTATACCATCCCCTACTCTATCTCTTACATGCACTCCCATCCTGCCTCTCTCTCTCTCTCTCTCTCTCTCTCTCTCTCTCTCTCTCTCGCTCGCTCTCCCTCTCCTGCTCCCTCTCCCACTGCCTACTATCTCTCACTCTCTCCCATCCCATATGCTCTCTTACATACACTTTAATCCCCTCTCTCTTGCTCTCCCTCTAACACTCCCTCTTCGACTACTACTCTATTTATCTATCTCCCTCTCCCACTCCCTCTCCAACTTCCTACTCTCTCTCCCATCCCCTATGCTCTCTCACTCTCCCTCTCCCACTCCCCCTCCTACTACCTACTCTCTCTCTCACTCTCTCCCTCTCTCCCATCCCCTACTCTCTCTCTCTCTCTCTCACTCGATTTCTGTCTCCCACTCCCTCTCTAACTTTCTACTCTCTCTTACTTGCTCTCCCTTTCCTAGTCCCTCACCCACCACCTACTCTCTCTCACTCCTCCCATCCCCTACTCCCTCTCACTCTCTCCCTCTCTACTACCCCTGTGCCATCCTCTACTCTTAGTCTCTCCCATCTTGTTCTCTCTATCTACCACCCCCTACTCTCTCTCACACTCTTACACTCTCTCCTATCCCCTACTCTCTCTCTTACACTCCCATTCCTATCTCTCTCTCCCTCTCCCACTCCATCTCCCATTGCCTATTCTCTCTCCCATCCTGATGCAGAGCACATAGCAGAAGGAAAATGTAAATGATAAAGCTTTCTAATATACTCAGTTCATAACAATAAAAAGAATCACAAACCGAGAATTATAACTGTGAAAATGAAGAAACCACAACATATGAACCAGAAACCTAATTATTCTTTTATTATTCCATTTTAGATTACATTCTCCATTCATCAATTCTCATTCATTCCTCCTACTCTGCCCTATTCAACCCTCCTACTACTTCCTTTCATCAGATGACAAAATATAATAAAGATTTCCCCAAAACTAATTTCCAACTACCCACAACCCACTCACTCTAATTCCTCTAACGGTTCTTCATGACCAAAGAGTAAACATATTTTTAATGCATTTATTAAATCAAAATACTAATGTAATGTCAAGAGTCTATGAATTGTTCTAAATCTTTTGATGTCCTTGCATCATACTCTTAAGGACAAAAAAATTCAAGTCCATTGAATTGTTGTGACCTCCTTCTGAATTTTCCAATTGTATGGTATCACTGAATTAATGTTGCTTGCCATAACATGCTGATTCCAAATTGTAGAATGAATACCCTTCATGGTATCTTCATTGAATTCTAGAAAAAGTACCTTATTCAGCCTCATATCACCTGCATACCAATCAACTAGATCCACAATATGATCTTCTCCCTATTTGTAAATCTCTAGAGCATCACATTCATCAAACAAACCATACTCTCTAGAGCATCACATACCATACTCTCTCTCACAAAAACTCCCATCCTCCTCCTCCTCCTCTCTCTCTGTTGCTTCCCCTCTCTCACTCCCTCTCCCACAACCTACTCTCTATGTCCCATCCCCTACTCTCACTCTCTTTCCCATCCCATACTCTTTCTACCATCCTCTACTCTCTCTCTCACTGATGCAGAGCCCTCTGTATTTATCTTCAAGGAATCTTAGTTCAACTCAAGGGATTCAAAATAGTTTGGTACACCCTCAAGGAACCAAGAACATCTCAAAGATTACAACAAAGAACCCTGACATTATACACCAATAAAGACAACATCTTCACTCACACAATCAGATTTCTATGTCTGATTGCATTGTTCATAACTTCAGTTATAAATATCTTCTTGAAACACCCTTTGGATTAATTGTTCCAAACTAGGTATGGTAAACCATATTCAAATATGGTACCAATCCAATAAACCAATTACAAGTTATGGTCTTTGTATCAAGACCCATTTTCTCTGTCATAAACCAGAACCAAAACTAGTAACCCTGCCTAGGGCATCAAATATCTTTCACAAAAAAAAAATTTAAATAATCTCAAAAAAATTCTAAATTATCCATCTATTATTATAGTTTCCAAATATGTAAGCCATTTATTGTTCCCATCCATATATAATTTTTCAAGCACAAATCCATGCCTTCATCTTGAATGGATATCTTTAAAAACCAGTTTCCACTAAAATGCTCATAACTTTCACAAATTAAAATTAAAATGATCCAAACCAGTTGGAAATGAAATTTAGTTCATATATCTTTCCAATTAATATTATTATAGGTCCCGATTCTCCAAAAATTTTCCGTAACACATGCTACAACATGACTGTATTCAGGAAATCTTAAATCTGCAAATACCCATTATCACCAAAATGCCCATAACTTAATCATTTCTTCATAAAATAAATTCAAACCAAAGAAAAAAGAAAGGTTATTCACTGCTCTATCTAAATATACAGATTTTACATGGTTTCTGGGCTGTACATGTCCGTACAATACCTGGAACTAACACTAAAACTTAAAACCAATCAAAATAACAACTCAGAATATTACCAAATTTGTTTCAAAATATATCTATTCCTTTCATTAATGCTTTGGTTCGACCTTAGATACATTTTTATAGATTTTTTAGTTGGTTATAACTTCCAAACCACCCTTTAAACTAACCCTTCACATTCTTTTGACCCTTTTGCATTCTTGACAACGTTTTATGCATTTTATGCATTTTTACATTTCAACTTGCATACAAACCCAACCTAGACCAACATTATGACTCAAATGAATTTAGATGGATGTCAATAGATCCATTCACCAATTAAATAAATATTTTTACATTATTTATCATATTAATACCTCCTTTGACAACTTATTACAAATGGCTTCTCTAGCTTTTATATCTTTGTCTTCTTGAAATTTAGGTGCCTCTGCACCACTCACACTCTCACACTCTCTCCTATTGCTTACTCTCTCTTACACACACTCATATCACCCCTCTCTCTCTCCCTCTCCCATTCCCCATCCCACAACCTTCTCTCTCTCTCTCTCTCTCTCTCGGGCTACTCCCTCTCCCCTTTCCCATCATCTACTCTCTCTCTTTCACACACACACTCTCTCACACACCCCTCTCTCCTCTCCCATCCCTTACTATCTCTCTCTCACATATACACTCCCATCCCTCCTCTCTCTCACTTTCTCTCTGCCACTGTCTCTTACTCTCAACTCTCTCTCCCATCCCCTACTATCACTCTCTCCCATACCATACTCTCTCTCTCTAACCCCTTACTCTCTAACACTCTCTCCCATTCCCTATAATCTCTCTCTTACACACACTCCTATGCCCCCTCCCTTTGTCTCCTATTCCCTCTCCCAAAACCTACTCTCTCTCCCATCCCCTACTCTCTATCTCCCCTCTCCCATCCCCTAAAATCTCTCTTTCACACACACACACACACACACACTTCCATAACCTACCTCTCTCTCTCTCTCTCTCTCTCTCTCTCTCTCCCCTCTCCCATCACCTACTCTCTCACACACACTCCCATCCTACTCTCTCTCACTCACTCTCTCCTAATCTCTCTCACTCTCTCTACAACCCCAGCTCTCTATCACTCTCACACTCTCTCTCTTACACGTACTCCCATACCCCCTTTCTCTCCCTCTCCCCCCTTCCCCCCCCCCCCTCTCTCTCTCTCTCTCTCTCTATTCCTCTTGCACTCCCTCTCCAACTACTAGTCTCTATCTCTCTCACTCCCTCTCTCCATCTCTATTTTCTCTCTCACACTCTCCCATCCCCATCTCTCCCTCTCCCACTACCTACTCTCTCTCTCTCTCTCTCTCTCTCTCTCTCTCTCTCTCCCTCCCTCCCTCCCTCCCTCCCTCCCCTCTCCCATTTTCTATTCCTTGTTTTTTAAACACACACAAAAACACTCCCATACCCCCTCTTTTTCTCTCTTTCTGCTCTCCCATCCCCTACTCTCTCTCTATATCTCACACACACACTCCCATCTTCCTCTCTCTCTCTCTCTCTCTCATTGATGGAGAGCCCTTTATATTTATCTTCAAGGAATCTTAGTTCAACTCAAGCGATTCACAATAGGCTGGTACACCCTCAAGGAACCAAGAACATCTCAAAGATTGCAACAAAGAACCCTAACATTATACACCAATAAAGACAACATCTTGACTCAGACAATCAGATTGCTATGTCTGATTGCATTGTTCATAACTTCAATTCTAAATATCTTCTTGAAAAAACCTTTTGATTAATTGTTAAAAACTAGGTATAGTCAAACACACTCAAAGATGGTAACCATCCAATAAACCAATTACAAGTTATGGTCTTTGTATCAACACCCATTTTCTTTGTCATAAACCAGAACCAAAACTGGTAACCCTGCCTAGGGCATCAAATATATTTCACAAAATAATTTTAAATAATCTCAAAATAATTCCACATTATCCATATATGATTCTAGTTTCCAAATCTATAAGCCATTTATTTTTCCCATTCATATATAATTTTTCAAGCACAAATCCTTGTCTTCATCTTGAATGGATATCTTTAAAAACTAGTTTTCACTCAAATCATCATAAATTTTCCAAATCTAAATGAAAATGATTCAAACCAGTTGGAAATGAAATTTAGTTCACATATCTTTCCAATGAATATTATTAGAGGTCCCGAGTCTCCAAAATTTGTCCGTAACACATGCTGCAACATGACTGTATTCAGGAAATCTTAAATCTGCAAATACCCATTATCACCAAAATGCCCATAACTTATTCATTTCTTCATAGAATAAATTCAAACCAAAGCAAAAAGAAATTTTATTCACTGATCTATCCAAATATACAAAGTTTACATGGTTTACAGGCTGTACATGTCTGTACAAGACCTAGAACCAACACTAAAACTGAAAACCAATCAAAATAACAACTCAGAATATTACCAAATTTGTTTCAAAATGTATCTATTCCTTTCATTAATGCTTTGGTTCGACCTTAAATCTATTTTTATAGATTTTTTAGTTGGTTATAACTTCCAAACCACCCTTTAAACCAACCCATTACATTCCTTTAACCCTTTTGCATTTTTGGCAACATTTTATGCACTTTATGCATTTTTACATTACAACTTTCATACAAACCCAACCTAGACCAACATTATGACTCAAATGACCTTAGCTAGATGCCAATAGATCCATTCACCAATTAAATATTCACATATCTTGATTTCTATATCAGATTTAATTTTTCATAACTTTCAATCTATAATATTCCTTTCCAAACCCTTTGGAGGAATTGTTCCAAATTAGTAATTCTAAAACATATCCAAATCTGAGACCAATCCAATTAGTAGATTATAAATTACATAATCTCAACCAAAACTGGTAACCCTACCTAGGGCATCAAATATCTTTCACAGAATAATTTTAAATAATCTCAAAATAATTCCACATTATCCATATATGATTCTAGTTTCCAAATCTATAAGCCATTTATTTTTCCCATTCATATATAATTTTTCAAGCACAAATCCCTACCTTCATCTTGAATGGATATCTTTAAAAACCGATTTTCACTCAAATCATCATAACTTTTCCAAATCTAAATGAAAATGTTTCAAACCAGTCGGAAATGAAAGTTAGTTCACATATCTTTCCAATGAATATTATTAGAGGTCCTGAGTCTCCAAAATTTGTTCGTAACACATGCTGCAACATGACTGTATTGAGGAAATCTTAAATCTGCAAATACCCATTATCACCAAAATACCCATAACTTATTCATTTCTTCATAAAATAAATTCAAACCAAAGCAAAAAGAAAGTTTATTCATTGCTCTATCCAAATATATAAATTTTACATGGTTTACAGGCTATAGATGTCTGTACAAGACCTGGAACCAACACTAAAACTGAAAACCAATCAAAATAACAACTCAGAATATTACCAAATTTGTTTCAAAATGTATCTATTCCTTTCATTAATTCTATGGTTCGACCTTAAATCTATTTTTATAGATTTTGTAGTTGGTTATAACTTCCAAAACACCCTTTAAACCAACCCATTACATTCCTTTAACCCTTTTGCATTTTTGGCAACATTTTATGCACTTTATGCATTTTTACATTACAACTTTCATACAAACCCAACCTAGACCAACATTATGACTCAAATGACTTTAGATGGATGTCAATAGATCCATTCACCAACTAAATATTCACATATCTTGATTTCTATATCAGATTTCAGTTTTCATAACTTTCAATTTATAATATTCCTTTCCATACCCTTTGGAGGAATTGTTCCAAATTAGTAATTCTAAAACATATCCAAATCTGAGACCAATCCAATTAGTATATTATAAATTACATTCTCTGAACCAAAACCGGTAACCCTGCCTAGGGCATCAAATATCTTTCACAAAATAATTTTAAATAATCTCAAAATAATTCCACATTATCCATATATGCTTCTAGTTTCCAAATCTATAAGCCATTTATTTTTCCCATTCTTATATAATTTTTGAAGCACAAATCCCTGCCTTCATCTTGAATGGATATCTTTAAAAAATAGTTTTCACTCAAATCATCATAACTTTTCCAAATCTAAATAAAAATGATTCAAACTAGTTGGAAATGAAAGTTAGTTCACATATCTTTCCAATGAATATTATTAGAGGTCCTGAGTCTCCAAAATTTGTCCGTAACACATGCTGCAACATGAGTGTATTTAGGAAATCTTAAATCTGCAAATACCCATTATCACCAAAATGCCCATAACTTATTCATTTCTTCATAAAATAAATTCAAACCAAAGCAAAAAGAAAGGTTATTCACTGATCTATCCAAATATACAAAGTTTACATGGTTTCCAGGCTGTACATGTCCGTACAAGACCTGGAACCAACACTAAAACTTAAAACCAATCAAAATAACAACTCAGAATATTACCAAATTTATTTCAAAATGTATCTATTCCTTTCATTAATGCTTTGGTTCGACCTTAAATATATTTTTATAGATTTTTTAATTGGTTATAACTTCCAAACCACCCTTTAAACCAACCCATTACATTCTTTTAACCCTTTTGCATTTTTGGCAACATTTTATGCACTTTATGCATTTTTACATTACAACTTTCATACAAACCCAACCTAGACCAACATTATGACTCAAATGACTTTAGATGGATGTCAATAGACCCATTCACCAATTAAATGAACATTTTAACATTATTTATCATATTAAGACCTCCTTTGATAACTTATTACAAATGGCTTCTCTAGCTTTTATATCTTTGTCTTCTTGAAATTTAGGTGCCTTTGCACCACTCATGATATCCCTCTCCTACTCTCCCTCCCACCACCTTCTCTCTCTCTCTCTCTCTCTCTCTCTCTCTCTCTCTCCCTCTCTCTCTCCCCCTCCCTTCCTCTCCCTCTCCCACTCCCTCTCTGACCACCTACTCTCTCTCACTCTCTCTATCCCATCACCTACTCTCTCTTGGTCTTGGACTACTCTCTCTCCCCTCTCTCATCCCCTATTCTCTCTCTTTCACACACACACACACACACACTCCCATTCCATACTCTCTCTTACATACACTCCCATCATCCCCTCTCTCTCTTGCTCTCCCTCTCCCAATCCCTCTCCCAATACCTAATCTCTCTCACTCTCTCTCTCCCATACCTTATGCTCTCTCTTACATACACCTGTCTATCACTCACTATCACTCTCCCACTCCCTCTCCCACTACCTACTCTCTTTCACACTCTCTCTCCCATCATCTCTCTCTCTCTCTCTCTCTCACACACACACACACACCCCACCCCTCTTTGTTTATCCTCTCCCATCCCCTCCTCTTTCTCCCTCACACACTCCCATCCTTCTCTTCTCTCTCTCACACTCCCTCTCCCACCACCTACTTTCTCTCTCCCATCCCCTACTCTCACTCTCTTTCCCATCCCGTCCTATCTCTACCATCCCCTACTCTCTCTAACACTCTCACACTATCTCTTATACACACTCACATCTTCCCCTCTCTCTCTCCCTCTCCCACTCCTTCTCCCACTGCCTACTCTTTCTCACACTCTCTTTCCCATTGCCTACTTTCTCTCTCTCTCTTTCACACACACCCACACACACACTTCCATACCCCCCCTCTCTCTCCTCTCCCATATCCTACTCTCTCTCATAAACACATACTCTCATCCCCCTCACTCTCTCTCTCTTATTCACCCTCTTCCACTCCCTATCACACCACCTACTCTCTCTCTCACTCTCTCTCTCCCATCCCCTAATTTCTCTCTCTCTCTCTTATGCACAACCATCCCCCTATCTCTTGCTATCCCTCTCCCACTCACTCTCCTACAACTACTCTCTCTATCTCACTCTCTCTCCCATCCCCTACCTCTCTCTCTCTCACTCTACCTCTCCCATTGGCTACTCTCTCCCACTCTCTTCCCCCATCTCCTATTCTCTCTCTTCTTCTCCCTCTCCCATCACCTACTCTCTCTCTCTCTCTCTCATTCTCCCACCACCTAGTCTCTCTCTCTCTCTCTCTCTCTCTCTCTCTCTCTCTCTCTCTCTCTCTCTCTCTCTCCCCCATGCCCTACTCTCTCTCTCTCACTCTCCCTCTCCCACTACCTACTCTCTACTTCACTCTTTCTACCCAATTCTCCAACCCCCCACTCTATATCTCTCAATCTCTCTCTCCCATCCCCTAGCCTCTCTCTATCTCTCTCTTAGGGTACTCTCTCACTCTCTCTCCTCTCCCATCAGGTACTCTCTCTCTCTAATAGACATACACTCTCATCCCCCTCTCTCTCGCTCTCCCTCTCACACTCCCTCTCTCACTCTCTTTATCTCTCTCTTACATAAACTATCATCTCCCCTCTCTCTTGATCTCCCTCTCCCACTCCCTCTCCCACTGCCTACTCTCTCTCACACTCTCTCTCTTCTATCCCCTACTCTATCTCTTACATACACTCTCATTCACCCCTCTCTCTCGATCTCCCTCTCTCACTCCCTCTCCCATTTCCTATTCTCTCTCACTCTCTCCCATCCCATATGCTCTCTCTTACATACACTCTCATCCCCTCTCTCTTGCTCTAACTCTACCACTCCCTCTTCCACTACTACTCTCTTTATCTATCTCCCTCTCCCTCTCCCTCTCCCACTATGTACTCTCTCTCAGTCTCCCTCTGCCACTCCACCTCCTACTACCTACTCTATCTCTCATTCTCTCCCTCTCTCCCATCCCCTACTCTCTCTCTCTCAATCGATGTTTGTCTCCCACTCCCTCTCTCACTTTCTACTCTCTCTTACTTGCTCTCCCTTTCCCACTCCCTTGCCCACCACCTAGTCTCTCTCACTCTCTCTTCCATGCCCTACTCTCTCTCTCACTCTCCCCCTCTCTACTGCCCCTATGTCATTCGCTACTATCACTCTCTCTCCCATCTCATACTCTCTCTCTCTACCACCCCCTACTCTCTCTCACACTCTCTCCTATCCCATACTCTCTCTTACACTCCCATCCCTATCTCTTTCTCCCACTCCCACTCCATCTCCCATTTCCTATTCTCTCTCCCATCCCCTACACTCTCTAGCTCTCTCTCAGGCTACTCTCTCTCCCCTCTCCCATCCCCTTCTCTCTCTCTCATACACACACACACACACCCATTCCCCCTCTCCTTCTCTCTCTCCCCTCTCCCATCCCCTTCTCTCTTTCTCATACACACACACACACACACACACACACACACACACACACCCATTCCCCCTCTCCTTCTCTCTCTCTCCTCTCCCATCCCCTACTCTCTCTCACACACAAACTCCCATCCTCCTCCTCTCTCTCTCTTGCTCCACCTCTCTCACTCCCTCTCCCACAAACTACTCTCTCTCTCCCATCCCCTACTCTCACTCCCTTTCCCTTCCCCTACTCTTTCTACCATCCTCTACTCTCTCTCACACTCTTACACTCTCTCCTATTGCCTACTCTCTCTTACACACACTCATATCTCCCCTCTCTCTCCCTCTCCCATTCCCTATCCCACCACCTACTCTCTCTCTCTCTCTCACTCTCTCTCATGCTCTAATACTCTATCCCATCCCCTACTCTCTCTTACACTCCCATCCCTATCTCTCTCTCCCACTCCAACTCCATCTCCCATTGCCTATTCTCTCTCCCATCCCCTACACTCTCTATCTCTCTCAGGCTACTCTCTCTTTCCCCTCTCCCATCCCCTTATCTCTCTCTCTCTCTCTCTCTCTCTCTCTCATACACACACACACACAAAAAATCCCATCCCCCCTCTCCTTCTCTCTCTCTCTCCTATCTTGTCCCCTACTCCCTCTCACACACAAACTCCCATCCTCCTCCTCTCTCTCTCTCTTGGTCCACCTCTCTCACTCCCTCTCCCACCAACTACTCACTCTCTCCCATCTCCTACTCTCATTCTCTTTCCCATCCCATATTCTTTCTACCATCCTCTTCTCTCTCACACTCTCACAATCTCTCCTATTGCCTACTCTCTCTTAAACACACTCATATCTCCCCTCTCTCTCCCTCTCCCATTCCATATCCCACCACCTACTCTCTCTCTCTCTCTCTCTCTCGGGATACTCCCTCTCCCCTTTCCCATCCCCTATTCTCTCTTTTTCACACACACACTCTCCTATACACCCCTCTCTCCTATCCCATCCCCCCTCTCTCTCACTTTCTCTCTCCCACTCTCTCTTACTCTCCACTCTCTCTCCCATCCCCTACTATCACTCTCTCCCATCCCGTACTCCATCTATAACCCCCTACTCTCTCACACTCTCTCTCATCCCCTATAATATCTCTCTTACACCCACTCCCATGCCCCTTCTCTTTGTCTCCCATTCCCTTTCCCACCACCTACTCTCTCTCCCATCCCCTACTCTCTATCTCCCCTCTCCCATCCCCTAAACTCTCTCTTTCACATACACACACACACACACACACTTCCATCACCTACCTCTCTTTCTCTCCCTCTCTCTCTCCTCTCCTGTCACCTACTCCCTCTCACACACTCCCATCCTACTCTCTCTCACTCCCCCTCTCCTACTCCCTCTCCCACCAACTACTCTCTCTCACCAATCTTGTATTCTCTCTCTACAACCCCAACTCTCTCTCACTCTCACACTTTCTCTCTTACACATACACCCATACCCCCTTTCTCTCCCTCTCCCACTCCCTCTCCCATCGCCAAATATTTCTCACACACTCTCTCTCTCCACTCTCCCATCCCTACTCTCTCATTCACACATATACACTCCCATTCCCCCTCTCTCTACACTCCCATCCCCTACTATATCTCTGTCACACACATACTTCCATCCCCCCTCACTCTTTATTTCTCACTCACTCTTCCTCTCCCACTCCCTCTCCAACTTCCAGTCTCTATCTCTCTCACTCCCTTTATCCATCTCTACTCTCTCTCCCTCATCCTATACTCTCTCTCACACTCTCACACTATATCCCATCCTCCTCTCTCCCTCTCCCATCCTCTACTCTTTCTCTTTGGCTACTCTCTCTCTCTCTCTCTCTCTCTCTCTCTCTCTCTCTCTCTCTCTGCCCTCTCCCATCTCATGTTCCCTCTCTTTTACACACACACACAGATTCACTCCCATACCTCCTCTCCCATCCCCTTCTCTATCGCTCTCTTTCACACACACTCCCATCCTACTATCTCTCTCTCTCTCTCTCTCTCTCTCTCTCTCTCTCTCTCTTCCATCCCCTACTGTCACTCTCTCTCTCACTCTAACACTCTCTCTCCCATCCCCTGCTCTCTCTTACACACACTCCCATCTCCCCTCTGCCTCTCTCTCTCTCTGCCCCTCTCCCACTCCCTCTCGCACTACCTACCCCCTCTCACTCTCTATATTGCATCACCTACTCTCTCTGCATCTTGGGCTACTCTCTCTCCCCTCTCCAATCCCCTATTCTCTCTCTTACACACACAAACACATGCCCATCCCCAATTGTTTCTTACATACACTCCCATCCTCCTCTCTCTCTTTCTCTCCCTCTCCCAGTACCTATTCTCTCACTCTCTCTCCCATCCCCTATGCTCTATCTTACATACAATACCATCCCCCCCCTCTCTCTCTCTCTGTCTCTCTCTAACTCTCTCTCTCTTGCTCTCTCTCTCTCTCTCTCTCTCTCTCTCTCTCTCTCTCTCTCTCTCTCTCTCTCTCACTCTTCCAATCCCTCTCCCACCACCTAGTCTCTTTCCCATCCCCCAATCTCTATCTCTCACTATCCCTCTCCCACCACCTACTCTCTCTCTCTCTCTCACTATCTCTCTCTCATCCTCTAATCTCTCTCTCTCTCACTGCCTCTTTCACTTCCTATACTCGTTGTTACTCACTCTCCCTCTCCCACTACCTACTCTCTCTCACTCTCTCTCTCCAATCCCATACTCTCTCTCTCTCTCTCTCTCTCTCTCTCTCTCTCTCTCTCTCTCTCTCTCTTTCACACACACAGAAACCCCACCCCCATCTCTCTATCCTCTCCCATCACCTTCTCTCTCTCCCACACACACTCCCATCCTTCTCCTCTCTCTCTCTCTCTCACTCTACCTCTCTCAATCCCTCTCCCACCACCTACTCTCTCTCTCGCATCCCCTACTCTCACTCTCTTTCCCATCCTGTCCTCTCTCTACCATCCCCTACTTTCTCTCAGACTCTCACACTCTCTCTTATACACACTCATATCCCACTCTCTCTCTCTCTCCCTCTCCCACTACTTTTCCCACCGCCTACTCTTTCTCACACTCTCTCTCCTATCACCCACCCTCTCTCTCTTTCACACACACACACACACACACACACATCCATACCTCCCTCTCTTTCCTCTCCCATCTCCTACTCTCTCTCATAAATAGATACTCCCTTTCCCCTCCCTCTCTCTCTCCTTCTTGCCCTATCCCACTCCCTATCGCACCACCTACTCTCTCTCCCATCCCCTACTCTCTCTCTCTCTTATGTACACTCCCATCCCCCATCTGTCTTGCTCTCCCTCTCCCACTCACTCTCCTAAAACTAATATCTCTATCTCACTCTCTCTCCCATCCCCTACTCTCTCTCTCACTCTGCCTCTCCCATTAGCTACTCTCTCTCACTCTCTTCCCCCATCCCTAATTATCTCTCTTGTTCTCCCTCTCCCATTACCTACTCTCTCTCTCACTCTCTTCCATTCCCTTCTCTCCCATTCTCCCACCCCCTACTCTCTCTCTCTCTCTCTCTCTCTCTCTCTCTCTCTCTCTCTCCCCCATCCCCTACTCTGTCTCTCTCACTCTCCCTTTCCCACTACCTACTCTCTACCTCACCCTCTCTCTCCCTCATTCTCCAACCACCCACTCTCAATCTTTCAGTCTCTCTCTCCCATCCCCTAGCCTCTCTCCATCTCTCTCTTGGGGTACTCTCTAACTCCCTCTCCTCTCCCATCACCTACTCTCTCTCATAGACACACACTCTCATCCCCCTCTCTCTCACTCTCCCTCTCACACTCCCTTTCCCACTGCCTACTCTCTCTCTCTCTCTCTCTCTATCCTATTCCCTACTCTCTCTATCTCTCTCTTACATACATTGCCATCCCCCCTCTCTCTTAATCTCCCTCTCCCACTCCCTCTCCCACTACCTACTCTCTATATCACTCTATCTCTTACATACACTCCCAGCCCCCCTCTCTCTCTCTCTCTCACTCTCCCTCTCCCACTCCCTCTCCCACTATCTACTCTCTCTCACTCTCTCCCATCCCATATGCTCTCTCTTACATACACTCTCATCCCCTCTCTCTTGCTCTCCCTCTACCACTCCCTCTTCAAATACTACTCTCTTTATCTATCTCCCTCTCCTTCTCCCTCTCCCACTACCTACTCTCTCTCCCATCCCCTACTCTATCACATTCTCCCTCTACCAGTCCCCCTCCTACTACCTACTGTCTCTCTCATTCTTTCCCTCTCTCACTAAATTTCTATCTCCCACTCACTCTCTAACTTTCTATGCTCTCTCACTTGCTCTCCCTTTCCCACTCCCTCGCCCACCACCTACTCTCTCTCAATGTCTCTCCCATCCCCTACTCTCTCTCACTCTCTCCCTCTCTACTACCCTTTTGCCAAGCCCTACTCTCACTCTCTCTCCCATCTTGTACTCTCTCTGTACCACCCCTTACTCTCTCTCACACTCTCTCCTATCCCCTACTCTCTCTCTTACACTCCCATCCCTATCTCTCTCTTCCTCTCCCACTCCATCTCGCATTCCCTATTTTCTCTCCCATCCCCTACACTCTCTATCTCTCTCAGGCTAATCTCTCTCTCCCCTCTCCAATCCATTTCTCTCTCTCTCTCATCCTCCCTCTCATTCTCTCTCTCCTCTCCTGTCCCCTACTCTTTCTCTCTCTCTCACACAAACTCCCATCCTCCTCCTCTCTCTCTTGCTCCCCCTCTCTCACTCCCTCTCCCACCACCTACTCTCTCTCTCCAATCTCCTACTCTCACTCTTTTTCCCGTCCCATACTCTTTCTACCATCCTCTACTCTCTCTCACACTCTTACACTCTCTCCTATTGCCTACTCTCTCTTACACACACACATATCTCCCCTCTCTATCCCTCTCTCATTCCCTATCCCACCACCTTCTCTCTCTCTCTCTCTCTCACGGTCTACAACCTCTCCCCTTTCCCATCCCCTACTCTCTCTTTTTCACACACACACTCTCCCATACACCCCTCTCTCCTCTCCCATACCTTACTATCTCTCTCACATATATACTCCCATCCCCCCTCTCTCTCAATTTCTCTCTCCCACTCTCTCTTACTCTCCACTCTCTCTCGCATCCCCTACTATCACTCTCTCACATCCCGTACTATCTCTATAACTGCCTACTCTCTCACACTCTCTCTCATCCCCTATAATCTCTCTCTTACACACACTCTCATGCCCCCTCTCCCATCCCCTAAACTCTCTCTTTCAAACACACACACACACACTTCCATCAGCTACCTCTCTTTCTTTCCCTCTCTCTCTCCTCTCCCACCACCTACTCTCACACACACTCCCATCCTACTCTCTCACTCTCCCTCTCGTACTCTCTCCCACCACCTACTCTCTCTCAAATGTTCCGTATTCTCTCTCTACAACCACAACTCTCTCTCACTCTCATGCTCTCTCTCTTACATGTACACCCATACCCCTTTCTCTCTTCCTCTCCCACTCCCTCTCCCATTGCAAAATATTTCTCACACACTCTCTCTCTCCCCTCTCCCATCCCTACTCTCTTATTCATAGATATACACTCCCATTACCCCTCTCTCTACATTCCCATCCCCTACTCTATCTCTTTCACACACACACTTCCATCCCCCTCACTCTTTCTCTCCCTCTCACTCTTCCTCTCCCACTCCCTCTCCAACTTCCAGTCTCTATCTCTCTCACTCCCTCTCTGCATCTCTACTCTCTCTCTCTCTCCCATCCTATACTCTCTCTCACACTCTCAAACTATATCCCATCCCCCTCTCTCCCTCTCCCACTTCCTACTCTCTCTACCATCCTCTACTCTTTCTCTACTATCTCTCTCTCTCTCTCTCTCTCTCTCTCTCTCTCTCTCTCTCTCTCTCTCTCTCTTCTATCTATCTATCTATCTCTCTCTCTCCCCTCTCCCATCTCTTGTTTCCTCTCTTTTACACACACACACATGCACTCCCATTACCCCTCTCCCATCGCCTAATCTCTCTCTCTCTCTCTTTCACACACACTCCCATCCTCCTCTCTCTCTCTCTCTCTCGATCTCCCTCTCCTACTGCCCCTCCCACCACCTACTCTCTCTCTCTCTCTCTGTCTCTCTCTCTCTCTCTCACTCACTCACTCACTCACTCTAACACTCTCTCTTCCTTTCCTTAATCTCTCTTACACACACTCCCATCTCCCCTCTCCCTCTCTCTCTCTCTCTTCCCCTCTCCCCCTCCCTCTCCCACTGCCTACTCTCTCTCACTCTCTCTATCCCATCACCTATACTCTCTTTGTCTTGGGCTACTCTCTCTCCCCTCTCCCATCCCCCATTCTCACTCTTTAACACACACACACACTCCCATCCCCTACTCTCTCTTACATACAATCCCATCCTCCTCTCTCTCTTGTTGTCCCTCTCCCGCTACCTACTCTCTCTCACTCTCTCTCTCCCATTCCCTATGCTCTCTCTTACATACACTTCCATCCCCCCTCTCTCTCTCTTTGTCTCTCTCTCTATCTCTCTCTCTGTCTGTCTCTCTCTCTGTCTGTCTGTCTGTCTCTCTCTCTCTCTCTCTCTCTCTCTCTCTCTCTCTCTCTCTCTCTCTATCTATCTATCTATCTATCTCACTCTACCAATCCCTCTCCCACCACCTACTCTCTTTCCCATCCCCTATTCTCTATCTCTCGCTATACCTCTCCCACCACCTACTCTCTTTGTCTCTCTCTCTCTCTCACACACACACACATCCCACCCCCATCTCTCTATCCTCTCCCATCCCCTTCTCTCTCTCTCTCACACACACTCCCATCCTTCTCCTCTCTCTCTCTCACTCACTCTCCCACCACCTACTCTCTCTCTCTCTCATCCCTTACTCTCACTCTCTTTCCCATCCTACCCTCTCTCTACCATCCCCTACTCTCTCTCACACTCTCTCTCCAATCCCCTACTCTCTCTCTCTCTCTTTCACACACACACACACACACTTCCATACCCCCCTCTCTCTCCTCTCCCATCTCCTACTCACTCTCACAAACACATACTCCCATCCCCCTCCCTCTCTCTCTTGCTCACCCTTTCCCACTCCCTGTCACACCACCTACTCTCTCTCTCAGTCTCTCTCTCCCATCCCCTACTCTCTCTCTCTTACGCACACTCCCATCCCCCATCTCTCTTGCTCTCCCTCTCCCACTCACTCTCCTACAACTAATCTCTCTATCCCACTCTCTCTCCCATCCCCTACTATCTCTCTCACTCTGCCTCTCCCACTGGCTACTCTCTCTCACTCTCTTCCCCCATCCCCTATTATCTCTCTTGTTCTCCCTCTCCCATCACTTACTCTCTCTCTCACTCTCTTCCATTCCATTCTCTCTCATTCTCCCACCCCCTACTCTCTCTCTCTCTCCCTCTCTCTCTCTCTCACTTGATTTCTCTCTCCCACTCGATCTCTAACTTTCTACTCTCTCTTACTTGCTCTCCCTTTCCCACTCCCTTTCCCACCACCTACTCTCTCTCACTCTCTCTCCCATCCCCTACTCTCTCTCTCAGTCTCTCCCTCTCTACTACCATTGTGCCATCCCCTACTCTTACTCTCTCTCCCATCTTCTACGCTCTCTACCACCCCCTACTCTCTCTCACACTCTCACACTCTCACACTCTCTCCTATACCCTACTCTCTCTCTTACACTCCCATATCTATCTCTCTCTCCCTTTCCCACTCCATCTCCCATTGCCTATTCTCTCTCCCATCCCCTACACTCTTTATCTTTCTCAGGGTACTCTCTCTCTCCCCTCTCACATCCCCTTCTCTCTCTCTTTCATACGCACACACACTCTCCCATCCCGCCTCTCCTTCTCTCTCTCTCCTCTCTGGTCCCCTGCTCTCTCTCTCACACACAAACTCCCATCCTCCTCCTCCTCTCTCTCTCTCTTGCTCCCCCTCTCTCACTCCCTCTCCCACCACCTACTCTCTCACTCCCATCTTGTACTCTTTCTACCATCCTCTACTCTCTCTCACACTCTTACACTCTCCTATTGACTACTCTCTCTTACACACACACTCATATCACCCCCCTCTCTCTCCATCTCCCATTCCCTATCAAACCACCTACTCTCTCTCTCTCACTCTCTCTTTTTTCACACACACACCTCCCCACACAACCCTCTCTCCTCTCCCATCCCTTACTCTCTATCTCACATATGCACTCCCCATCCCCCCCGCTCTCACTTTCTCTCTCCCACTCTCTCTACTCTTCACTCTCTCTCCCATCCCCTACTATCACTCTCTCCCATCTTGTACTCTCTCTATAACTCCCTACTCTCTCTCACACTCTCTCATCCCCTATAATCTCTCTCTTACACACACTCCATTGCCCCCTCTCTTTGTCTCCCATTCCCTCTCCCACCACCTACTCTTTCTCCCCTCCCCTACTCTCTATCTCCCCTCTCCCATCCCCTAAACTCTCTCTTTCACACACACACACACACACACACACACACACACACACACACACACACACTTCCATCACCTATACCTCTTTCTCTCTCTCTCTCTCCTCTCCCATCACCTACTCTCTCACACACACTCCTATCCTACTCTTTCCCACTCTCCCTCTCCTACTCCCTTTTCCACAACCTACTCTCTCTCTCACCCATCTTGTATTCTCTCTCTACAACCCCAACTCTCTCTCACTCTCACACTCTCTCTCTTACACATACACCCATACACCATTTCTCTCCCTCTCTCACTCCCCTCTCCCATTGCCAAATATTTCTCACACACTCTCGCTCTCCCCTCTGCCATCCCTTCTCTCTCATTCATAGACATACACTCTCATTCCCCCTCTCTCTACACTCCAATCCCCTACTCTATCTCTGTCACACACACACTTCCATCCCCCCTCACTCTTTCTCTATCTCTCACTCTTCCTCTACCACTCCCTCTCCAACTTCTGGTCTCTATCTCTCTCACTCCCTCTCTCCATCTCTACTCTCTCTCTCCCATCCTATACTCTCTCACACACTATATCCCATCCCCCTCTCTCCTTCTCCCACTTCCTACTCTCTCTCCCATCCTCTACTCTTTCTCTTAGGCTACTCTCTCTCTCTCTCTCTCTCCCCCCCTCTCCCATCTCATTGTTCCCTCTCTTCACTACACACACACACTCACTCCCCTACCCCCTCTCCCATCCCATACTCTCTCTCCCTCTCTCCTCCCTCTCTCTCTCTCTCTCTCTCTCTCTCTCTAACACACACTCCCATCCTCCTCTCTCTCTCTTGATCTCTCCCTCTCCTACTGCCCCTACCACCACCTACTCTCTCTCTCTCTCTTCTCCTCTCTCTCTCTCTCTCTCTCTCTCTCTCTCCTCCTCTCTCTCTCTCTTTCTGCATCACCCTAATCTCACTCTCTCTCCACTCTAACACTCTCTCCCACCCTACTCTCTCTTACACACACTCCCCTCTCCCCTCTCCCACTCTCCATCTCTCCCCCTCTCCCACTCCCTCTCCCACCACCTACTCTCTCTCACTCCCTCTATCTCATCACCTAATCTCTCTCTCTCTGTCTTGGGGCTACTCTCTCCTCCCCTCTCCCATCCCCTATTCTCTCTCTTTCACACACACACCCCACTCCCATCCCTACCCTCTCTTACATATACTCCCATCCTCCTCTCTCTCTGTTGCTCTCCCTCACCCCAATCCCTCTCTCCCACTACCTACTCTCTCTCACTCTCTCTCTCTCTCTCCCATCCCCTATGATCCCTCTTACATACACTCCAATCCTCTCTCTAATCTCTCTCTCTCTCTCTCTCTCTCTCTCTATCTATCTATCTATCTATCTATCTATCTATCTATCTATCTCACTCTACCAATCCCTCTCCCACCATCTTCCTCTCTTTCCCATCCCCTAATCTCTATCTCTCACTATCCCTCTCCCACCACCTACTCTCTCTCTCTCTCTCCTCTCTCTCTCTCTCTCTCTCTCTCTCTCTCTCTCTCTCTCTCTCCCCCTCTCTCTCTCTCACTGCCTCTCTCACTTCCTATACTCTTTGTTACTCACTCTCCCTCTCCCACTCCCTCTCCCACTACCAACTCTCTCTCACTCTCTCTCTCTCCCATATTGTACTATCTCTCTATCTCTCTCTCTCTCTCTCTCTCTCTCTCTATCTATCTATCTATCTATCTATCTCACTCTGCCAATCCCTCTCCCACTACCTACTCTCTTTCCCATCCCCTAATCTCTATCTCTCACTATCCCTCTCCCACCACCTACTGTCTTTCCCATCCCCTAATCTCTATCTCTAGCTATTCCTCTCCCACCACCTACTCTCTCTCTCTCTCTCTCTCTCTCTCTCTCTCTCACTATCTCTCTCTCCCATCCCATAATCTCTCTCTCTCTCTCTCTCACACACACACACACACACACTTCCTCTCTCACTTCCTATTCTCCTCATTACTCACTCTCCCTCTCCCTCTCCCACTACCTACTCTCTCTCTCCCATCCCATACTCTCTTTGTCTCTCTGACTCTCTTTGTCTCTCTGTCTCTCTCTATCTCTCTCTCTCTCTCTCTCACACACACACACCCCCCACCCCCATCTCTCTATCCTCCCCCATCCCCTTCTCTCTCTCCCAACACACTCCCATCCTTCTCCTCTCGCTCTCTCACTCTACCTCTCTCACTCCCTCTCCCACCACCTACTCTCTCTCCCATCCCCTGATCTCACTCTCTTTCCCATCATGTCCTCTCTCTACCATCCCCTACTCTCTCTCACACTCTCACACTCTCTCTTATACACACTCACATCCTGCTCTCTCTTTGTCCCTCTCCCACTACTTCTCTCACTTCCTACTCTTTATCACACTCTCTCTCCCATCCCCTACTCACTCTCTTTGTCTCTCTTTCACAAACACACACTTCCATACCCCCCTCTCTCTCCTCTCCCATCTCCTACTCTCTCTCATAAACACATACTCCCATCCCCCTCCCTCTCTCTCTCTTGCTTGCCATCTCCCACTCCTTGTCACACCACCTACTCTCTCTCTCACTCTCTCTCACTCTAACACTCTCTCCCATCCCCTACTTTCTCTTAGACACACTCCCCTACTCTCTCTTAGACACACTCCCATCTCCTCTCTCCCTCTCTCTCTTTCTCCCCCTCTCCCACTCCCTCTCCCACCACCTACTCTCTCTCACTCTCTCTATCCCATCACATACTCTCTCTCTCTATCTTGGTCTACTCTATCTCCACTCTCCCATCCCCTATTCTCTCTCTTTCACACACACACACACACACACACAAACACACACTCCCATTCTCCTCTCTTTCTCTTGCTCTCCCTCTCCCAATCCCTCTTGCACTACCTACTCTCTCTCACTCTCTCTCTCCCATCCCCTATCCTCTCTCTTACATACACTCCCATCCCCCCCTCTCTCTATCTATCTATCTCTCTCTCTCTTTCTCTCGCTCTCTATCTATCTATCTATCTATCTCACTCTGCCAATCCTTCTCCCACCACCTACTATCTTTCCTATCCCCTAATCTCTATCTCTTGCTATCCCTCTCCCACCACCTACTCTCTCTCTCTCACTATCTCTCTCTCCCATCCCCTAATCTCTCTCTCTCTCACACTGCTCTCTCACTTCCTATACTCTTTGTTACTCACTCTTCCTCTCCCACTCCCTCTACCACTACCTACTCTCTCTCACTCTCTCTCTCCCATTCCGTACTCTCTCTCTCTCTCTCTCTCTCTCTCTCTCTCTCTCTCTCTCTCTCTCTCAGACACACTCTCTCTTTCACACACACACACACACACCCCACCTTAATCTCTCTGTCCTCTCCCGTCCCCTTCTCTCTCTTTCACACACACTCTCATCCTTCTCCTCTCCCTCTCTCACTCTACCTCTCTCACTCCCTCTCCCACCACCTACTCTCTCTCTCCCATCCCCTACTCTCACTCTCTTACCAATCCTGTCCTCTCTCTACCATCCCCTACTCTCTCTCACACTCTCACACTCTCTCTTATACACACTCACATCCCGCTCTCTCTCTCTCCCTCTCCCACTACTTCTCCCACCGCCTACTCTTTCTCTCTCTCTCTCTCTCTCTCTCTCTCTCTCTCTCTCTCTCTCTCTCTATCTATCTATCTATCTATCTATCTATCTCTCTCACTCTGCTAATCCCTCTCCCACCACCTACTATCTTTCCCATCCCCTAATCTCTATCTCTCGCTATCCCTCTCCCACCACCTACTCTCTCTCTCTCTCTCTCTCTCTCTCACTCACTCTCTCTCTCATCCCCTAATCTCTTTGTCTCTCTCTCTCATTGCGTCTCTTACTTCCTATACTCTTTGTTACTTACTCTGCCTCTCCCACTCCCTTTACCACTACCTACTCCCTCTCACTCTCTCTCTCTCGTCCTGTACTCTCTCTCCCTCTCTCTCTCTTCCACACACACACACAACCCACCCCTGTCTCTCTGTCCTCTCCCATCCCCTTCTCTCTCTCCCACACACACTCCCATCCTTCTCCTCTCTCTCTCTCTCACTCAACTCTCTCACTCCCTCTCCCATGACCTACTCTCTCTCTCCCATCCCCTACTCTCACTCTCTTTCCCATCCGGTCCTCTCTCTACCATCCCCTACTCTCTCGCACACTCTCACACTCTCTCTTATACACACTCACTTCCTACTCTCTCTCTCTCCCTCTCCCACTACTTCTTCCCCTGCCTACTCTTTCTCACACTCTCTCTCCCATCCCCTACTCTCTCTCTCTCTCTCTTTCACACACACACACATAGACACACTTCCATACCCCCCTCTCTCTCCTCTCCCATCTCCTACTCTCTCTCATAAACACATACTCTCATCCCGCTCGCTTTGTCTCTCTTGCTCGCCCTCTCCCACTCCTTGTCACACCACGTACTCTCTCTCTCACTCTCTCCCATCCCCTACTCCTCTCTCTCTCTCTCTCTTACGCACACTCCCATTCACCATCTATTTTGCTCTCCCTCTCCCACTCACTCTCCTACAACTAATATCTCTATCTCACTCTCCCTCCCATCCCCTACTCTCTCTCCCTCTCTTATGCACACTCCCATCCACAATCTCTCTTTCTCTCCCTCTCCCACTCACTCTCCTACAACTAATCTCTCTATCTCACTCTCTCTCCCATCCACTACTCTCTCTCTCTCAATCTGCCTCTCCCATTGGCTACTCTCTCTCACTCTCTTCCCCCATCCCCTATTATCTCTCTTGTTCTCCCTCTCCCATCACCTACTCTCTCTCTCTCATGCTCTCTTCCATTCCTTTCTCTTTGATTCTCCCAGCCCCTATTCTCTTCTCTCTCTCCCATCCCCTACTCTCTCTCTCTCACTCTCCCTCTCCCACTACCTACTCTCTACCTCACTCTCTCTCTCTCCCTCATTCTCCAACCACCCACTCTCTATCTCTTGATCTCTCTCTCCCATCCCCTAGCCTCTCTCTATCTCTCTCTTGGGGTACTCTCTCACTTTCTCTCCTCTCCCATCACCTACTCTCTCTCTTGCTCTCCCTCTCACACTCCCTCTTGCACTGGCTACTCTTTCTCACTCTCTCTATCCTATCCCCTACTCTCTCTACCTCTTTATTACATACACTGCTATCCCCCCTCTCTCCTAATCTCCCTCTCGCACTACCTACTCTCTATCTCACTCTCTCTCTTCCATTCCCTACTCTATCTGTTACATACACTCCCATCCCCCCCTCTCTCTCAGTCTCCCTCTCCCAATCCCTCTCCCACTGTCTACTCTCTCTCACTCTCTCCCATCCCATATTCTCTCTCTTACATACACTCTCATCCCCTCTCTCTTGCTCTCCCTCTACCACTCCCTCTTCGAATACTACTCTCTTTATTTATCTCCCTCTCCCACTACCTACTCTGTCTCCCATGCCCTACTCTCTCTCACTCTCCCTCTACCACTCCTCCTCCTACTACCTACTCTCTCTTTGACTCTTTCTCTCTCTCCCATCCCCTACTCTCTCTCTCACTAAATTTCTATCTCCCACTCCCTCTCTAACTTTCTACTCTCTCTTACTTACTCTCCCTTTGCCACTCCCTTGCCCAACACCTACTCTCTCTCACTCTCTCTCTCACTCTCTCCCTCTCTACTACCCTTGTGCCATCCCCTACTCTCACTCTCTCTCCTATCTTGTACTCTCTCTCTACCACCCCTACTCCCTCTCACACTCTCACACTCTCTCCTATCCCCTACTCTCTCTCTTACACTCCCATCACTATCTCTGTCTCCCTCTCCCACTCCATCTCCCATTTCCTATTCTCTGTCCCATCCCCTACACTCTCTATCTCTCTCATGCTAGTCTCTCTCTCTCCCCTCTCCCATCCCCTTATCTCTCTCTTTCATACACACACACACTCCCATCCCCCCTCTCCTTCTCTCTCTCTCCTCTCTCATCCCCTACTCATTCTCTCTCTCACAAACTCTCATCCTCTTCGTCTCTCTCTCTTGCTCCCCCTCTCTCACTCCGTCTCCCACCACCTACTCTCTCTCTCCCATCCCATACTCTCACTCTCTTCCCCATCCCGTACTCTTTCTACCATCCTCTAATCTCTCTCACACTTTTACACTCTCTCCTATTCCCTACTCTCTCTTACACACACTCATATCTGCCCTCTCTCTCCCTCTTCCATTCCCTATCCCACTAGCTACTCTCTCTCTCTCTCTCTCTCTCTCTCCGGCTAGTCCCTCTCCCGTTTCCCTTCCCCTACTCTCTCTCTTTCAAAAACATACTCTCCAATACACCCCTCTCTCCTCTCCCATCCCTTACTCTCTCTCACACACATATACACTCCCATCCCCCACTCTCTTGCACTTTCTCTCTCCCACTCTCTCTTACTCTCCACTCTCTCTCCCATCTACTACTATCAATCTCTCGCATCCCATACTCTCTCTATAACCCTATACTCTCTCACACTCTCTCTCATCCCCTATAATCTCTCTCGTACACACACTCCCATGCCCCCTCTCTCTGTCTCCCATTCCATATCCCACCACCTACTCTCTCTCCCATCCGCTACTCTCTATCTCCCCTCTGCCATCCCCTACACTCTCTCTTTCACACACACACACACACACAATTCCATCACCTACCTCTCTTTCTCTATCTCTCTCTCTCCTTTCCCATCACCTACTCTCTCACACACACTCCCATCCTACTCTCTCTCACTCTCCCTCTCCTACTCCGTCTCCCACCACCTAATCTCTCTCACCCATCCCATATTCTCTCTCTACAACCCCAACTATCATGTACACACATACACTCACATTCCCCCTCTCTCTACACTCCCATCCCGTACTCTATCTCTTTCACACACACTTCCATCCCCCCTCACTCTCTCTCTCTCTCACTCTTCCTATCCCACTCACTCTCCAACTACATACTCTCTCTATCTCTCTCACTCCCTCTCTCCATCTCTACTCTTTCTCTCCCATCCTATACTCTCTCACACTCTCACACTATCTCCCATCCCTCTCTCTCCCTCTCCCACTCCCTCTCCCATTGCCTACTCTCTCCCATCCTCTACTCTCTCTGTCTCTCTCTCTCTCTCTCTCTCTCTCTCTCTCTCTCTCTCTCTCTCTCTCTCTCTCTCTCTCTCTCTCTCTCTTTCTCTCTCTCACTCTCTCTCCCCCCTCTCCCATCTCATGTTCGCTCTCTTTTACACACACACACACACACTCCCATACCCCCTCTTTTTCTCTCTCTCCTCTCTCCCATCCCCTACTCTTTCTCTCTCTCTCTCTCTCACATAGACACACACACACACACACATAGCCATCCTCCTCTCTCTCTTGATCTCCCTCTGCTACTCCCCCTCTCACCACCTACTCTCTCTCTCCCATCCCTGACTCTCACTCTCTCTCACTCTAACACTCTCTCCCATCCCCTACTCTCTCTTACACACACTCCCATCTCCTCTCTCTCTCTCTCTCTCTCTCTCTCCCTCCCTCTCCCACTCTGTCTCCCACCGCCTACTCTCTCTCACTCTCTCTATCCCATTACCTACTCTCTCTTTGTCTTGGCCTACTATCTCTCCCCTCTCCAATCCCCTATTCTCTCTCTTTCATACACACACACACACACACACACACTCTCCCATCCCCCCTTTTCTCTCCTCTCCCATCCCCTTCTGTCTCTCTCACACACACTCCCATCCCCCTCTCTCCCTCTCCCTCTCCCAATCCCTCTCCTACTACCTACTCTCTCTCTCTCTCACTCTCTCTCTCCCTCTCTACTATCTATCTCACATCACCTACTCTCACTCTCTCTCCCATCCCCTACCCTCTCTCTGCCACCCCCCTACTCTCTCTCACACTTCCTCTCTCTCCTATCCCCTACTCTCTCTACCCTCTCCCATTCCTTACTTTCCCTTTCTCTCTCACACATACTCCCATCCCCCCTCTCACTCTGACTCTGCCAATCTCATTCCCTCTCTATTGAAATTTATGTCTTAATAGTGTGTGTGCACTAAAGTGTGCATGCACTATTAAGAACCAAATTTTAAAAAGTTTAAATAGTGCATGCATGCTATAAGCACACATGCTATTTAAAGCTTTGCATTCTACCAAGCCTAAGGCTTGGTTTTTCCTGGGGGATCGAACCCAAAGATTTGGAGTCTCTTAATTGGTTTGAGATGTGTTTTGCTACAAACATACACAAAATGATTTATTCTTCTTGTCTGCTCTCCTTCAAGTTTCCTCATGGTTGAGCATCGATAAATGAGGTTACATGACATTGTAGGTCTCTGTGTTAGCTATATAACCATATAAATTTTTTTACTTGAACTATTTCAAACCTTTCAACTCTAATTTCTTTTGAATGTATGTCCATTTTTTTTCAAAATCCAACATGTACTAATAGGGTTATATATTTTAGCTCATTCATAGAATTTTGCAACAACTTAGTTTTTAAGAAACTAGACTCCATTCTACACACTTTGAAAAATATAAGTTTAGATTTTAGATTTTTGTAAAATCATTTCTAGGGGGAGTACATAGATATTTCACATTTTTGGGGTGTGTCCAATTAAAAAATTCATTAAAAAAATTACAAATTATAAAATTACCCAAAAAATCTAGGATAAACTACATAGCGTTAGGTTACTTTTGTCTAGAGTGATTAAAGAATTTCAAAAGAAAAAGTTAAAATTTTTGGGGGGCCAGACTTTGTATTGTGTTATTTTTTTTCTGAATAAACAGTACCACTTTCTATGGCCCCCTTTTTTGAGGACCTAAAACTAAACCGTTTTGAAAAAAATAGTAGTTTAGAAACTAAATTCAAAGGACTAATACTTTTTTTTTGCCATATCTTAAAATTTTAAGCGTAACTATCTTCAAATTCTTGTTGAAGTTCAGAAATTGTTGGTTTAAAAAAAAAAAGGTGTTCACTTATACCCCCATTTTGGCACCACAACTTGGTGCACTTACCCTATAGAAATAGAGTACCTAAGAAGTAGTTTCTGATGATTGTATTTTATCTTTTAACAATGGTATAATCAAGATACATGAGGCTATACATTGATAGAGTATAGGCTAATGATGATGTCAGTGATTGAGAAAGTCTTGAAGTGGCACGTGTGAGGAGTTTTGCAAATTATAAGTCGAAAGTGATATTTTCATTGTGAAAT
Source organism: Cupressus sempervirens (assembly GCA_028749045.1). Taxonomy (NCBI): domain Eukaryota; kingdom Viridiplantae; phylum Streptophyta; class Pinopsida; order Cupressales; family Cupressaceae; genus Cupressus; species Cupressus sempervirens. The sequence goes on along the minus strand of CM053789.1, from coordinate 291,226,076 downwards.
AATTAATTAACTTATTGTGGTCCTATTATAATTAATTAGGAAATCCTCAAAGCCAACTCAAAGAATTATTTTGAGGACTTGGTATAAACAAAAGTATTTTTTGTCATGTAAAGTGTGTGGTATGGAATTTTTTAAAGGAAGTGCGAACAAGATTAGAGTGTTTGGTAAATACAAGTAAGTGATCGAAGGGATTATTGGATGGGAAGTTTGTGATCTGGTATTGATATTAGAAGGAGAAGAAGTCTAGCTGATAGGACACAAGAAGAGGAAGTTGAAGTACAATTCAATTCTATAATCTTGTAAGGAATAATATAGAGATCAATTGGATAGTAGGTTCATTGGTCTTGCCCATGATGTTATTTGGAAATTGGGTCCATTTTCCTTCTACAACTCCTAATAAGTTTAATCCTCTAACAAGGAATATTTATATTAGTATAGCATCTTGTGGGTGCCATCCCAATCAGGGTTTTCCCTATGATCAAGAGTTTCCCTAGTTAACATATCTAGTGTTATTGTGCATGTGTATCTTGTTGTGGTTTCTAATTATATTACTCATATGGTTAAGATTCAATAACATTGATAATTGCGATAATAGTTGGGTAATTGATTCCTCCACCCTCCCCACTTCACCCCCCATCTCAAATCTTTAAATCCTTGAATGAAAAGCTTAATAGTTGTGGAAGATCAATGGTGAGTCATTTAGAAAGGATAATCTTAAGTTTGATGGAGTTAACCATGATAGCTGCAAAGGGAAGATGAAGACTGATCTACTATGTATGGGTCAAGGATATTGGATTCTGAAAGAAGACAAGAAATGATTTTGGAAGAAGCAAAGCTTGAGGAATGCAATGAAGCAAAAAGAGGTTTGTTCATGTGCAATATGAGAGATAGAGGAGCCTTATTGATAGCTCTTCCTAAGAATGAATATAGTTAGGTAAATTCATTTCAAACATCTCATGAGATTTTGAAAACTTTAGAATCTTCTTTTGAAGGAGATACACATATAAAAAGGATAAGATTGCACAATTGGATATGTTTGTTTCAAGATGCTAAAATGATGGAAGATGAACCTATGAGAAGCTATGTTGGTAGAATAGCTAATTTTTTTTAGCAATAAACTTATATAGTAGAACCAAGGAAGAAGATGAGGTTCTATGGAAGATCTTGAAAAATTTGTCACCACCATTCAAGCAAGTAGGACATATGGTTGCACTTTTGATACATATACTAATAAGTTCACCAAGAAAACTTTTATTTGAAAATTAGAACTAGAAAAAGCTGGTTTGAGATAGTATGGAGGACAAAAAAGAATAGAGATAGCTTTCAGTACCATAAGTGTTTGGCCATATCTATCTAGAAGTGCAAGAACTCAAGTATATTTTGCTAGTAGCAGTAGAACCATATTTGATGAAGGTAGGAGTATTGAAGAAGGTACAGCCCTTCTTGTAAGAAGAGAATGAGATGGTAATAATATCTTTAAATGTTAAAAATTTAATAAATTTGGTAATTATGGATCTAAATTTCCTAAAAGAGAAAAAAAGTATAAGAGAAATTTTAAGCCTAGAAGACCTAGAAATTGTCTGTATGCAAATGAAGATGAGGAAACTAAGGAAAGAGTTCAAAGTGAAAGTGATGATGAGATAGGATGTGTATCCATTAGAGAAGATGTTCTTGACATAGAAGTTAGAGAGGAGAAAGCTCTAGTTTATCATGTTGAAAAGAAATTTGATTGGATAATAGACAATGGATGTTTGTATCACAGGACTAGTGATATGAACAAGTTTATTAAATTTAGGAATTATGATGGAGGTATTATTAGAGTTGCAAAGAATGCATCCTATCACATTATAGGAATAAGACCTATTAATCTTGATGGAAAGACTAACATTAATGATGTTTACTTTGTTGATGGTTTAAATCATAAATTGTTGAGTGTTGGATAGTTGATAGATAAAGGTTATTAGTTGTAGTTCACAAAAAAAGACCTACATTATCAAATATAAATATGGTAAGAAAATTGGAATAGGTACAAGATCTAGAGGTAATGTATTTAAGTTGAATCCCACTAGATGACATGTTTTCTTGCTAAAGTAGATAATAGTAGGTTATCGCATAGGAGGTTTGTCACATAAAATTTGATAACATTGTAAAGGTTAGTACCACATTTTCACATAGAGATTTTCCTAAGATTATGAAGCCTACTAATGTTGTTTTTAAAGAATGTATCATGGCTAAACAAAAGAAGGTATCATTTCCTAGCAAGAAGTTTAGTACTATAGAAAAGTTGGAGATTGTTCACACATATTTAAGTGGACCTACTAGGACAAGAGGATTCTATAGAGCAAGGTATTTCATGATTTTCACTGATTATTTTGCTAGAATGATGTGGGCATCATTTCTTAAAGAAAAATCTAAACCATTTGAGAAGTTTAAGCTATTTAAGAATAGAGTTGAGAATGAATATGGTGTTAAAATAAAATGTTTAAGATCTAATAGAGGAGGACATTTTACCTCTAGAGAGTTTAACATGTTTCATGAAGAGAATAGAATTAAGAGATAAGTATCTTTACTTAAGACCTCTAAACATAGTGGAATACTAGAAAGGAGAAACAGATTAGTATTAGAGGTATCAAGAAAAATGATGTTCGTGAATGATGTATCGAAGACATTTTGGAGAGAAGCAATCAATGTAGTAGTATACACCATGAGCAAAGTATATATTAGAAAAGGAATTAATAAGACTGCTTGTGAATTATGGTTTGGTAATACACCTTCACTAAAGTATTTCAGAATCTTTGGAAGCAAGTTTCACATAAAGAAAGGTGATGATGTTTGTAAGTTTGATCCAAGAAGTGATAAAGGTATGTTTCTTGGTTATCCTTTGAAAATAAAATCTTACACATGTTTTAATCATAGAATGAAGATAATAGTTGAACATGAAAATGCAAAAGTTGATAAAAATATTATAATTCTAGAAAAGATATGGATTACAATTCTGATGATGAAGAAGAAAATACTAGAATTTTAAAAATAAAATTTAGAAGTTTTCTTTGAGACTAAAAATGATGTGAAAATTATTCAGCAAAGAGGAAAACATAGATTTGAATAAGGAAATGAGATAAAAGTTGAGTTAGCAATTCCTATCTCTAGCAAGAACTTGACAAAGAATTACCCACGAGAGTAGATGATTGGAAGCAAAGACAAAGGAGTGATGACAAGAAATAGAGTTAATGAGGAATTATATTTTATTTCTCAAGTTGAACCTAAGAGTGCAAATGAATATTGTAAAGATAATCATTGGATTCAAAAAATGAAGAAGGAATTCGATTATATTGTGAAGAATGACACATGGGAATCAGTTCCTAGACCTAAAGACAAGAATGTTATAGGAGCCAAATGGGCATTCAAAAAAAAGATGAATGAACAACATAAAGTTGTAAGAAAAAACACTAGAATTGTATGCAAAGGATATTCACAGCAAGAAGGAATAGACTATGAGGAAACATATGCCTCTATAGCCAAAGTGGAAGTAGCAAGAATGTTCTTGGCTCACATAGTGAATAAGAAGTTTAAAGTGTATCAGATGAATGTCAATTTAACCTTCCTAAATGGAGAACTTGAAGAAGAGGTATACATTGAGAATCTTGAAGGTTTGCCTTTGATAGAATACAAAAATGTGCAATGTAGATTGAAGAAATCTCTATGTGGTCTAAAGAAAGCACCAAGAATATGGTATGCAAGGTTGGATATATATTCTTCCATGCTTGGATTTTCTAATGGTACAATTTATAGTAATTTATATTTGAAATAATTTGAGAACCATTTATTGATAATAGTGATATGTGTTGATGATATAATTTTTTGAGGGAATGATAAAGATAGGGATAAGTTTTCTGAAGAAATGAAGAATCGGTTTGATATGATAATTATAGGAGAGATGAAGTTCTTTCTAGGTTTGTAGATTGTGCAATAGTGATGGCATTTTTATTTCAAAAGAAAAGTATTTGAAATACTTTTTGAAAATATTTGGCTTGGAAAGTTATAAGCTTGTTGGAACACCGATGCAAACTATCATAAGTTATCTAGCAAGGATGAAACACCTACAATTGAAATGAATAAGCACAAATCCATGATTGGAGGTTTGAAATATCTAACTCACACTAGTCTAGATATAACCAATGTTGTTGGGATTGTTGCTAGATTTCAAGATGATCCTAAGGGGTATCATTATGTTGCAGTAAAAAAGATATTTAGATATTTGAAGGGAATATCTGATTATGGGATATGGTACGATCGATCAAGTGATTTCACTCTATGTGCTTATATTAATGTAGATTGGGTAGGCAATATGGATAATAGAAAAAAACTAGTGGTGGAGAATTCTTTCTTGGAGGAAGAGTGACCTTTCTTGGCTATGAAAGAAACAAAATTATATTTCGTAGGGTATAATTGAGGCAAAGAATGTAGTAGAAGAAAAAAATTGTAATCAAGTCATGTGGATGAAGAATATGTTGAAGGATATTGGGATAGAATTTTCAAAACCTGTTATCATACATTATGATAACACAAGTACAATAATTATGTTTATGAATCCTATATTGAATTCCAATTCTAAGAATATATCTATCAAGTATCATGTTTTGAGAGAGAAGGTTGCATAGAAACAGATCAAATTGGAGTATGTTGGTACTAAAGACTAGATTGTAGATATCTTTACAAAGCCCTTACTTAAAGATACATTCTATTACTTGAGAGGTATGCTTGTGGTTATGTCCTTGCCTACTTCAGAGTAGATGATTTAGAGATTGCATGAAACCAGTGGTAAAAATCATTATTATTTGACTAGACTAAATGTTGATGCTTCCAATAAGGGAGAGTATCTATGATGAGAAAAGTCATTAAGGACTCTTGGTAATTGGTCTTGAAAATTTTATTTGGACACTTGAGTTGGTTGAAGACTTGGAGTAGTTAGTTCACATAACTATTTATTTTTCATTGATGTTAATGGGGGAGATAATGCATGCAAGACATTGTTTAAGTATGAATGAGTGAGTCTAGAAGTGTGTATGAAAATCTCTACTTTATTAGGGATACTTAGAAAGATTCATCTAAGTAAGGAGGACTATCTCTATGGGGGAGATATACAACATGAAGACTTATAATTTATGGGGGAGAAGTAGAAAATCATTGAGTATGTGAAAATATGATGCCAATCCTAAGAAGATACAAAATAAAGAAGTTTTCTAGATGATTTTAGATTTGATTGATCAAGATGATTTGAAAAGATGTGAACAATAGAGTACTATTTGGTATTATTGGAACCTAGATTTTCTTCATCTATGTTGCCATCAATACCAAAGAGGGATATTATTAGCATGAATGTTGAAGGTATTCCTTTGGAGGAGTATCCTAACATTTGGAGAACTTGTGGCAGTAGTGGCATGTTACATTCATGACTATATTTTTCATTGAAGTCAATATAGCAATAATTCTATGAATACTTGAAGATTAGTAGATAGACATCAAGATTGTATGGAAAGAATTTTAATGGTTAGATGACAAGTAGTTAAGGACATGTTATACACTATTTCCTAATGATGAAGCTAATTTTGTGTAACTTAAGTCAAAGAGATACAAAAGTTATATGTGATTTACGGAGAGAAGTATAAAAATAGAGTACTTGAGAAGTAGTTTCCAATGTTTGCATTTTATCTCCGAACAATGGTATAATCAAGATATGTGAGGCTATACAATGATAGAGGACAATCTAATGTTGACATTAGTGAGTTCACAAGTCCTAAATTTGTACATATAAGAAGTTGTATAAACTATTAGGTGACATTGTTATTGTGATTTCAAAATAATTAATTATCTAGTTGGGGTCCTATTATAATTAATTAGGAATCCTCAAGGCTAAATCAGGGAATTTTTTTTGAGGACTTGGTATAAAGGAAATAATTTTCCTTGATTTTAGAGTGTGTGGTATGTGAAGTGTTCAAGGAAGGTCTAACAAGAGTAGAGTCTTTGGTAAATGGGAGTAGATGATCCAAGGGATTATTGGATGCAAATTTTGTGATCTATTATTGAGATTAGAACCTGAGCAAAAGTCTAGTTGACAAGATAGAGCAAGAGGAAGGAAATGTATTGTTAAATTCTATTATTCTACAAGGAATAATATAGAGATCATTTGGATAGAGGGTTCATTGGTCTTGGACCTGAAGCTACATGGAAAATAGGTCCATTTACTTTCTACAAATGCTAATAGGGTTGGAATCTCCTAACAAGGATTCAATGTCTCCTAATAGGGACTAATATGTACTAAATGTTTTGATTGACTCCTAAGAGGGTCCATCCTCTAACAAGGAATATTTATATTAGTACATGATCTTTTGGGTACCATCCCCACTGAGGTTTTCCCTCTCATCAAGGATTTCCTTAGTTAGCATATCTAATGTTATTGTACATGTGTATCTTGCTGTGGTTTTTGGTTATATTACTCATATGGTTAAGATTTAAGAAGGTTGATAATTGTATAATAGTTGGATAATCTATTCATCCCACCCCTACTTGTCAATCATATTAATGGAATATATATTCAACAAAAGGAGTTTCATCTTTCTCATGTGCATCTTTATTTTGTAGATATCTTCATGTTAGTACTTCTGGATTTTGAATCATCTTGGCTTATGACTCTTTACTAAATCAACATGCAAGATAGTCTAATCAACACATATTATGTAGAGATTCAAATTATCATAAATAGCCTTACCTAGAGGAATTACCCCTAGTTTATCTCTTAGATACTCATGTGCATCCCTAGGTAAATCCTTAGTAAAAATGTCAACTATTTTCTCCTTAGTATTCACATATTCTTGTCTCACTTCATTATCTTGAACCAACTCTCTCAAGTAATGATAATTGATAGAATTATTCTTGGTCTTTGTGTACATCACAATGTTAATAGATAACAAAAGGATCGATGATCTCTTCCTTCATTGTTTTCAATTCACTATTGTAGCTACATACTCAAATTTTGTTGTTGATTTTGAAATGTAGTCCAACTTCTTACTTGTCTAAGAAATTAGTCTCTTTCCCAAAAAGAAAGTTCTACCACTTTTGATGCAGGAGCATCCTAGGTGTAAGAGTAATCTTGCATCACCCAAAAATATTTTTCATTTTAGTCTTTCCTCTTTAAATAAGGACTAGTAGATGGGGTGCTTACTATTTATGAGAACTTACTATTTTTAGTAAGTTTTTCATATGAACTTAGAATGTTTTAATTTTCATATGAAGATTCATTATAGAGTTACAAGCCTATCATAAAAATATCAGTGCTCCAACATAAGTATCAGAGAAGTTGTTGCAGATTTTCGATGAAAAAATTTGTAGAAAAATATTTACGCTCACCATTGGAGTCCTTAGAGTGCCTGGATCAAGTCTGAAAACTTGATTGAAGGGAACTAGTGTGGTTCTGAGCTTGTAGATCAGGAGCTGTGATCTCCAAATAGTGTTTACAATAGCCAATAAGAGAAATGATTTGTGAGTTATGGCCTTTCAAAGTTGGGCTACCCAAAATTCCTAAAATAAATGTCAAAAATGTATTTGGCCTACTCTATATGTATTTTTAGGGTTTGTCAACCCTAGGTTTTAAGTTTCAATATCTAGAACCTTGCTAGGTGGTATTAAATTGTCTATTTAAGAAAGGCCTAAACATTCTCTAGGATAGCTCTAGGGTGATAGTACACAACTTATCTTGCAAATTATTTTATTGAAGGTGCCCATTTGGGTTAGCATATTGTACTTATGAATTCTGTAATTCCACATTTGTGGTGCAAATAAGAAAATATTTTGTTCTTGCATTTTCTATTGTTCCTTTGTTTCTATTATGAGTTTATTGTATTAAGGGGAGTCCCCTACATCAAGTGGTCTTAGAGTTGGAGTTCTTGAGTGTGTGTATAGATCACTGATTATGAGGCAGTTCACACTAGGACCGAGGTTTGGGTTGAGTGAGTAGATAGATTATCAATTATGAGGTAGTTTGCACTAGAATTTTAGTGGAAGTGCAAAAATACTTCGACAAAGAGAGGATAGCAAAAGAATTGTAGGTGTTACACTTGAGGGTTTCTTATCCCTCCAAAGGAAAATGCAAGTTTTGGAAGAACAAATGTGAAGAGGAATAAATCTTCCTATGAGAGATGAAAGTGAGGATGAGGATGAAGTAGAAGCAAATGCCAAAGTAGAGGTAGTTCTAAACCTAGAGGAAGAGAGGATTTTTAGGGCCATCTCTAAGATTGGAAAAAGAACTAAGTTTTAGGTTCCCACATTTTGAAGAAATCTTAACCAAGAAGAGCTATTGTGATGTGAATATCAAGATTTAAGTGTGTGAAAATCATCTCCTACTTATCAAGAAGAGCTAATAAATTGGATTAATGAACTAGAGGAATACATTGAGTATGAAATATTGAGGATCTAGATAGGGTCAAGTTTGTGAAGGCAAAATCGAAGGGACATGCAAAGATCTAGTGACAAGAGGTTTAGTTGGAGCAAAATAGAAAGGGAAAGGACAAAATCACTAGATGGGATTAGATGATAGCTAAAATAAAGTAAAAATTCATTCCTATGGATTATGAGCTTGATCTATTGAAGAAGTTCCAAGGAATGAAGCAAGAGAGAAAATCTATTCAAAAGTATACTGAAGAGTTCTATCAAGTTCACATCAGAACCAGCCATGTTGAAGCTAATAAGGACAAAGTCACCTGTTATCTTAATGGGTTAAAGCCAAGCATTCAGGATGAGTTGAGTCTAGTTCAAATGAGTACTATTGAGGAAGTACACTAGTTTTCTATTAGAGTTGAGGAGAAATTGAGCAAGAAGTTTGATAATAAAAATAGTGGAAGAGGTCATGGTGGAAGATCTGGTGGATGATCTTATGGTGGTCATAATGATGATAAAAAGAACAAGGATGAGGCTAGAAGGAGCAATCAAAACTAGACAGGAAGCCATTCCAATCATTTCCATGATCAAAATAATAGAGATCAGAGAGGAAGAGGTGGAGGACAAGGATTTGGAAGAGGAGGCTTTTGTGGAAAATGTTTTTACTATTGAGAAAAGGGCTTAGAGATTTTGAATGTACCTAGTGCCAAGAAAAGATAGATCAAAGAACAGAAGGTCAAATGAGAGTTATACATGTTGATGAAGATGCTAGATCGTCATATTCTAAATATGCTGAAAGAGGAGAAGTCCTAGTTAAGTGAAGTTCAAGATTGGAAGCTACTAGTTCAAGATTGGAAGCTACTAGGATGAGGTACTATGTGATATCATACCTATGGACATACGTCATATGTTGTTGGGTAGAATGTGGTAGTTTTATAGGCATGTTGTACATGATGGGTAAGAAAATACCTACACTCTGACCAAGGACGAAGTGAAACATAAGTTCAAACCATTGGAGGATAAAGAAGAAAAGGTATGTATTACTACCAAAATATGGTTTGTTTATCAAAAAGAGTTTCTTAAAGGTATGAAACATCATCATATGTGTTTTTCTATAATTCATAAAGATAGTAAAGAAGAAGTAGAGGAGGTACTTATAGAAGTTGTAGATATATTGGAAGATTTTTTTGATATTGTATTAGATAATGTACTTGATGGATTTCCCCCAATGAGGAAGATCATTCATTAGATGGATTTGATTCTAGGAGCAAGTTTTTTGGACAAGATAGCACACAAAATGACACCAACAAAAAATGAAGAGTTGAACAAACAAGTTCATGAGTTGTTCCAGAAGGAGTTGATTCAAGAGAGTCTAAGTCCATGTGCTATATTATTAGTGTGAGCACTAAAGAAGAGTGGATAATGGAGGATGTGCATAGATTCTCATGATATCGACAAGATCACCATCAAGTATAGACTTCCTTTATGAAGGATGGATGATATTATGGATGGTTTGAGTGGAGCTCAATATTTCACAAAGATAGATCTAACGAGTGGCTATCATGAGATTCATTTTAGAGAAGATGATGAGTGGAAGACTACTTTAAGGACAAGGGAAGGAATATATGATTGGTTAGTCATGCCTTTTGGGCTATCCAATGCACCAAGCACTTTTCATGAGGCTCGTGAATGAGGTACTGAAGGAGTTTCTAGGTAAGTTTGTTATTATTTACCTAGATGATATATTGATCTCTAGTAAGGCATTGGAGGAGCATTTGATTCATATTTGCAAGGTATTTGAAAAGTTGAGGGAAGAAAAGTTGTTGATGAACTTGAAGAAGTGCAGTTTTGTAAAGGAGTTGATGTACTTTGGATTTGTAGTCTCAAGAGAAGGTCTGAAAATAGACCTAGAGAAAGTGAAGGCTATCCTTGAATGGCCTACTCCAAGGAGTGTGACAAAGGTAAGATCTTTCCATGGACTAGCTACATTTTATAGAAAGTTCATAAGAAGTTTTAGCAATATTTGTGGACCCTTGACTAAAACAATCAGAGGAGATAGGAAAGTGTTTAAGTGGACTGTAGGAGTAGATAAGAGTTTCAATCTATTGAAATAGAATGTTACTAAGAAACATGTTTTATCACTTCCTAATTTTAACAAGGTGTTTCAAGTAGACTGTGATGCTAGTGGTACTACAATAGGAGTTATTGTGAGCTAGGAAGGTAGACTAGTTGCTTATTTTAGTGACAAGTTGAATGATGCAAAAAGAAAATGTTTTATTTATGATTAGGAATTTTATACTGTAGTTCAAGCATTGAAGAAGTGGATACACTATCTTCTCACCAATGAGTTTATTTTGTATATTGATCATCAAGCTCTGGAATATTGAAATAGTTAAGATAAATTGAACCAAAGGCATTTAAAGTGGGTTGAGTTTTTCTAGAGTTATACATTTGTTTCAAAACATAGAAGTGGGAAGTCTAAAAAAATTACAAATTCTCTTAGGACAAGACAACTTTTCCTGACAAAAATGTAGATAGAGGTTGTTGGGTTCAAGGAACTTAGTACATTTTATCCAGATGATCTTGATTTTGGTGAAGCATGGAAGGCTTGTACAGAACCTATTACACTCGATAGGACAAAGTAGTTGGATTTTATGATCTAGAATAATATGTTGCCCAAAGGAAGCTAATTGTGCATTCCAAGAAGTTCAATAAGAGAGAACCTCATCAAGGAGAAGCATAGTGGAGGATTAGCTGAATATTTTGGAAGATATAAAACTATAGCTTTGGTTGCCAAAAATTATTACTATCCATAGTTACAACAAGATGTGACAAAGTTTGTACAAATTTGCTAAGTATGTCAAATGGTAAAAGGAGTCAAGTAGAATATAGGGTTGTATCAACCATTACTTGTACTAGAGAAGTCGTGTGAGGATGCTAGCATGGATTTGGTTCTTGGATGATCGATGAAATAGTGTGGGCATGATTATATTTTTGTGGTGGTTGATAAGTTTTCAAAGATGGTATATTTTATTCCTTGCAAGAAGACTAGTGATGTTATTCATGTAGCAGAATTGTTTTTCAGAGAAGTGGCGAGATTAGATTCTCTGGCAAAGAGTATAGTTTCAGATCAAGATACCAATTTTTTTGGATATTTCTAGCATACATTGTGGAAGAAGTTGAAGATAGATTTGAAGTTCAATTCATCACATCATCCATAGACCAATGTATAGACCAAAGTTGTAAATCACAATTTAGGAAACTTGCTAAAATACTTGGTTGGAGATAAACCAAAAGGATGGGATATGATTTTACCATAAGTAGAATTTGCATATAATAATTCTATCAATAGGAGTACTGGTAAATCAACATTCTAGATTGTATATGGGAGTAGTCCTAGAAATGTTTCTAAATAGAGAAAGTTGGATAAGGGAGAGATAAGTAGTGTTGAAGAAGATTTTGTTTAACATTTGAAGAACATCCATGAGGAGGTAAGGATGCACATAATGAAGATGAATACACAATATAAGGCTAAGGCAGATGTGAAGAGGAGATATAAGGAACTTTAGATTGGAGATGAATTCACAATTCATTTGATAAAGGAGAAATTTGTAGTAGGTACATATAATAAGCTAAAGATGAAGAAGTTTGGATTGTACAAGATAGTGAAGAGGCATGATTCTAAAAATGTGTATGAAGTGGAGCTGCCTATTGAATTGAATATCTCACCAGTATTTAATTTTTTAGATTTGATAAGTATTATGAACGAAGTAATGGAGATGAAGTTGCAGAAGCACAATAGAGCATTCTAGTAGCTAGTTTAGCTACCAAGGAGATTGAGATAGTAGATAGTCATATTAGAAAAAGTACCAAAAAAAGAACTTATGATGAATATCTGGTTGAATGGAAAGGGAGACTAGTTGAGAATTCACCATGGCTAGCAAAGTAGGAGGTCAACCATCTTGGTTTTTCTCTAAACACCTAAGATGTGATGAGGTTGCTTCTCAAATTACCCTAAGTATCTAATACATGAGCATCCTAGGTGTAAGAGAAATCTTGCATCACCCAAAAATATCTTTTATTTCAATCTTTCTATTTTAACAAGGACTAGTAGATAGGGTGGTTATCATTTACGGGAACTTACTATTTTTACTAAGGTTGTCATACAAACTTAGAATGTTCTCATTTTTATATGAAGGTTCATTATAGACTTATAAGCCTACCATAAAAATCTCAGTGCTCCAACATAAATATCAAAGAAGTTATTGAAAATTTTTGATGGAAAAATTTGTAGAAAAATCTTCAGGCTCACCATTGGAGGCCTTAAAATGGTTAGATGAGGTCTAAAAACTCGACGAAAGGGTACTAGTGCATTTTTGAACCTGTAGAACAAGAGCTAGTATTTCCAAAAGGTGGTTATAATAGCTAATTAGAGCAATAGTTCATGAGTTATGGCCTTTCAATGTTGGGCTACCCAAAATTCTTAAAATAAATATCAAAAATCTATTTGGCTAACTCTATATGTATTGTTGGGGTCTCTTGGGCCTAACTTTTAAGTTTCAATATCTAGAAGCTTCCCAGGTGGCATGAAATTGCTTATTTAAGAAAGGCTTGAACATTGTCTAGGATAGCTCTACAGTGATAGTTTGTAGTTTTTCTTGCAAATTATTATACTAAAGGCGCCCATGTTGGTTAGCATATTGTACTTATGAATTCTGTAAGTCTACATTTGTAATGAAAATAAGAAGTCCACATTTTGTTCTTGCATTTTCTATTGTTCCTTTATTTCTGTTACGAGTTTATGGTATTAAGGGGAGTCCCTGCATCAACTTCTACTTTTATGTCATCAACATTGCCTCCCCAATTAGTGTTTGTATACACTTTCAATTCAAACTTGTCATTATTTTTGTCATATAGACCATAGTCCTTAGTTTCTTTCAAATATTTTACTATTATCTTTATTTCCATTATGTGATTCTCCTTGGGATTTTCAAAAACCCTTGCAACAATCCCAACCACTAATACAATATCATGTGCAGTATGACTAACATATTGTAATTTCTCAATTATGGATCTATATAATGTCCGGTTCACATAACCAAAATTATTATTCTCAGATAGCTTATACTTCATAGCCATAGGCATATTGATTGGTCTTGAATCTTCCATCTAAAATTTTTTTAGTGTCTCCATGATATATTTTGATTGAGTAATATAGATACCTTGTTTCATTTGATATACTTGTAAAGGAACAAAGAATTTGATCTCTCCAAACATAGAAATTTCAAATTCCTTATGGATCGCATCTATAAGTATTTTTCATAATGTATCTTGTCCTCTAAATATGATGTCATCCACAAATATTTCAGCCAATGGTATCCCTTTACCACCTTCACTCTTCAAGTATAGATTGCTTTTATCATTTGTTATAGAGAAAATAATATTTTACCAAATAATTTTATAGTCTCTCAAACGATTCTCTTGGGGCTCTTTTCAATCCATATAGAGATTTTTTTAGTTTACATACCATGTTCTTCTTTCTAGGATCAAAATATTCCTTTTGGTTGTTCAATGTAACCCCCTTTTTCTAGGATTTCATTCATTAATGCAGATTTAACATTTATTTGGTATGATTTATATCCTTTGTAAGAAGAATATGCATGTAGTGTTCTAACTCACTCTAATCTTGAAAATGGGAAAAATATTTCCCTATAATAAATACCTTCATCATGTGCATATCCTTTGCATACTAGTCTAGCCTTGTTCATTGTGACTTCTCCTTTTTCATTCAACTTGTTGTTGAATACCCACTCAGTTCCAATAACATTATTTTCCTTTGGTCTAGGTACCAATGTCTAGGTTTTTTAATTTTCTATATTTTCAATTTCCTAATTCATTTCTTGATTCCAAACTCAATTATCCAAAGCATATTTTACTAATTTAGGCTCAGATTCATAAAAATGTATCACTCCTATGTCTTTTTCTTGTCATAACTCTATAGTGTTTGTTTCCAATGATTTTTTTAGGTGAGTGATGTCTTCTCACATACTTTGCAATTATAGTTCTTTTTTTCTTTCTTCTTCTATAGGTTTTGTTAGTGTTTGAAAATGTTACTAGTTTCCAATTACCCTGGTGAGAATATGGTACATCTAGGGTCAGCTAACTCACATCTTCAACATACTATTTTAGACACCAAGCCAACTATAAGACATGGCCCTTCTTCACTTCAAGCTCTAGAAAATCTAGGCCGATGGACCTTAGATTCAAAAATTGTGGTACTAGTGCAAAACATATCCCTGAATCTCACAAACCAGATAAAAACACATATATCTCTTCATGACTCATGCAATAACACAGATCTACATTAGCTAGATGCAAATCCATGAACTTCATAAGCTAAGTGAGGGCATTCTATTGTAGCTCTTCAACATGAAAGAGGAAAAATGTTTGATTAATGATGTTGATTCAACAAAACCTCAAATATGTAGTAGTAAGACCTACTGATCCTATAACTGATAAGTGCCTTAACCATTGGGAAATTCCATGAATCATATACATACATATGGATATTTGAAACATATTCATATTTTTAGATATCTAATCTATCCATTCACCTTATGAACAAACATCCATGTTCAATTTAAATCCCATTCTTACATGATATCCCTATTAGTAAACTTGCAACCTTGTTGATTTTCCTAAAGCATTTACATAACCCCTTGAGTTATAGGAAACAATGAAACAACATATAGCCTTAAGGGACTACAATTGCAACCCAAGCTCTTTGTTCAAAGATTATAAAGCATTGAAAATCACTGATAAAGGAGATAAGATTCAAGATGAAACTCAACCTATTGTTCTTTGTATTAATTTCCCTGAAACAATACATTCATATGCATGAAATGAAATCATAGAAAACCTAAAGATCTAAACTATCTATATTATCCTTTCTAATTTTGTTCATACAAGAGAGAATATGTTGAAGAAAATGGTGTCTTAGTATTGGGAATACATCAAGACTAGAACCAAAACTTGGTTTCATAGCAATGAGCATTTTTTCTCCAAAAACTAGAATCTAGTGGTCTCACAGTCAAAAATTGGAACCCCTTATCAAGAGTGAGAGAAAGAAAGATATAGAAGAAGACGAATTCATTGATTTTTTCTATGTCTCACATGTGTCCACTTAGAATTCAATCCCTTGCAACTGAATAACCTCTCTCTACCTTCTCCCATTTGATCTATTTTAGTTATCATCACCATCTTGTTACTAATTTGCAAATATCTGTGTTGAAATGATGAAAACTTTTGTTTACCAAAATATTTGATCTACCTCATGAAATACTGGTAGAAATCCTGATTCAACTAACTTGAAACTGGTTAAACTTTTACCCCAACTACATTTTCACTGTATGTTACTGATCCTGTAACTGCAGTTTGAATTTTAACTTATTCCACTAAGAAGGCCCCAAATTTCACATTTTTGGCTATAACAAGAACAAAAAAATTCCTGTGCAAAAATGAACTCCATAATCGGGAAGTTCATCTTCTCATGATTCCAACAATACATAATATCACTATGTTACAGGAAACCTCTAGAAACTCAATTTGAAAAATGCCCCCTAGTAAAGATTCATGTCTACAACTCCTTTAAATTTTGAAATTTAAAAAATTTAAAAAATTCTAAAGACATAACTTTAGAATAAGCCCCTTTGAATTTAAAAATGTTCTGAGTGTGCATCCATAAAATGATTAAAAAATCATTTAAAAAAAAAGTTTTATATTTTCCCACACCCTTCAAATTTGGGGTCAAACTAAGTTTGACCGAGTGTTGCGTGGCAATCTCCAATTGGTCTACCTCTGTTCATCAAACGCCATCTCATCATTAACCTAGGCCAGATGACACATGTCAACATCTCACATTTTTTATCCAGTGATAACTTTGGTTTTGCGAGCGTGTATGATCTGCTAGATCATGACACGTGTCGTGATCTGGTTCATAAATGTTGATCTAAACCCACAATGCCACCTCAGTGCCAACTAGGGATTGATGACACGTGGAATTATCCCACATACCCACATTATTTATCTCTTAGGCATTTTCATCTTGTGGGCTTGCGTTGATCATTTGATCTGGACACATGGAAAAATCTCATGTGATCTCCATTTTTGGTGCCACATTCTTGCATGGGTTAGTTTGTTTAAAATTTTGGATTGGTTACCTCTAACTATCATTCACATCTCATGCATAGGGCCCTCCTAGTAGCCTCCAGCCTTTCAAAAAGCTCTTGTTCTAAGACATTAGGAAATATGTTTGTTTTTCAATTTAAAGACTTAAGAGAATCCTCATATCACCAATGTGGGACAAAAGCATCATACAAAAATCTCACTTTGCATGGACTGTGGGCTTCTATACCATTCAATTTCTATCTTGGAAGGTAGCTTTCAATCTCTCTACGAGCATGAGTTCTCCTTTTTAAAATGTTGTGTCCTTTTCTGTTGGAAATATTCAAGATAAGATAGGTTATTGAGAGGGGAGGGGTGAATTTGTAACTTTAAAACTTTAGAAAATTTAAGCACTTTAACCATATATACTATTCACCATTCATTCATCTAATCTACTACATAAATGAGCGATCAAACATTCATAACACATGTACACAATGATTTGGTGACCTAGAAACCTTCCAAGTAGAAAGTTAAACTATGGTGGGGATGATACCCACAAAACTTCATTACTGCAGTATGAAGTTGGCCTATCAAGGCTTACATTGACCACTTCTGGTGATTTTCCCTATTATGAGCATAAAGGACTACTAGATCCACCTTGTTAGAGGATTTACAAACAAACACTGAAGTATGCACTCTATTAGGCGATTTATACAAAGACTGTTAACTCTACCCTGTTAAAGGATTTACAAAACTGATTCACTTGTTAGGATGAAACAGTGGATCTACTTGCAAACTTTATTTTCTGATTAGATTCTTGAAGTTTAGATCACCTCTTATGATTGATGAATCATTACTGCTCCTTGTAGACCTTGCTGAATATTCTGCTCTTCTGTTCATTCGCATTTACACTTCTCAAAACATTATATGTCTCTCTTGATACTCTCATCTCTATACCATGCATCTTGCAAATGATATAATACATTACATATATACCATTCCAATAATTAAAATTGCAAGATTAGCTAAAACACAAGTGAACAAAATATTACTGAGTTGGCCAAACAGTAAATAACTCAGGTTCACTAAATTGATTCGGTGACCTTCTGATAGTCAGTGTCCACTACATTACTCGGCATCATCATGCACTTGGTAGAAGTGAAGGCTCGATCCATACTCATCACCTAACATAGTTCTGAACTTGGTAACCATTGGAGACTCAGTGGATATAGTATCACTCGATAAAAACTAAATCCTTTGTTTACCTTAATTTCACTTGGTAAACACTATACTTTCATTACTCGATAAACACTACGCTTCCATCACTCAGTAAACATTATGCATCCATCACTTGGTAAACATTGTGCTTCCATCACTCGGTAAACATTGCAAAGCTTGGTGAACACTGGAATGCTTGGTGTGAACTGTGAAGCTCAATTAACACTAGAATGCTCAGTGAACACTAGAATGCTTGGTGTGAACTGTGAAGCTTGATGTAAACTGCTTAAGTGGTGAATGTACAAGGTAACCACTGAATGCTCAGTATACATTATAGACTAAGTGATGAGCTCGGTAGCTATACTGATACTGATAACTTGTGTTGTCACTAATGGAAATAATAACTTAATGCCAACAATCTCCCCCTTTGGAATTAGTGACAAAACACTTATAAGTCAAAACATACATACATAACCTGACTGAATGAATTTAGGTTTTTCAAAATTGATCTTTGTAGAACTGTTGCATATAAAAATATACAAATATACTTATGTACACATGCAAACTTTATTGTGTTCTAACTCCCCCTATCACTTATAGTGATACCTCTCCTTATTTATTATGCTGAATCTCTAAATCTGTCCCACTTTTTGACAATAATGCCAAAGGCTACATATATACAATTTATATGGCTACACCAAAGTGAGATATAAATTCTTGATGTACCTTAAGGATGGTTGTAAAAGTACTATCCCAAGTCTACTGCAAAATTTGACAAGTGGAGAGGGAAATTTGAATTTCTGCTGATAATTGGATCAAGTGATCAACCACTAAGAAGTTCTGATCTTGGACCAATGTTTTGCAGTGAATAACATGTTTTTGCATTGTGTCCATGATAGGTAGGATCATGTTGTGGATGTCTATGAGTGTAGATTGGATCCTTGCTTCCTCTCTCAATAGTTTTGCCTATACATCTACCAAATATCTAATCTTGGTGTGATGGGAGGTTGTGGAGGAGTCCACCTTTAGCTTGGAGGAACTTGATTGCATATCAATGCCAATCTTATTTAACTTATCCTTTATTTCTTTGGTAAATCTAGAAACATCACAAAGTTTAGCAAAAAGTGATGCTGCATTATTAAAAGAATTTTCAAAATTTCCCAAAACTGTTGACAATTCAACTTGCTTTATTGCTATCTTATGAGCAATGTGCTCTAGCACCTTATTATCAAATTTCTTTTTAGCTTTCTCAATAAGTTTTTCCTATTCGGAAGAATCTTCATTAAATTTCTATACAACCTCTTCTAACTAAATCAAAATGTGTTGAGTAGAATCTACTTCAACACCTATAGCATCTGTAATAATATTCTTGGCATTTTCAATTATTCTGTATTCCTTATCCCTTTCAGACCTTAACTACTTCTACGTAGCTTTCATCTCTATGAGTTGACTAGCTAACCTCATCTCTTCAATGGTAGTAGCATCATTGTCAATCTTGGGTATCACTATCTCAATGTCTAGGTCAAAGTCTTCATCAATTTCTTTTCCAGTGATAAGAAGTTTTAATGGATGCTTTTGTTTGACTTTTGTGATGATTGATTTGACCTTAGGAACAGACACAATAGTGGAGATGGAAGGGCTAGCAGAAAAAACTGGGATAGGACTTGAGGATTGAATGCAAATAGGAGTACTAACCAGATCAAAAACTTAACTAATTCCCAAAAATGATGATAGACTTAGTATAGCAATATCTAAACTAATTGGATTTAAAGTAGATGCAAATAATGCTAACAAAACTGTAGAACTTTCTGAAATCAAAATTGTGGAACTTATTGGTACACTTATTTTTGATGAATGAGCTAAGGAGGCTAGCTTGGTAGCTGAAGAAGTAACAGTTAGCTCGGTAGATGAAGTGCTTGGCACATCTATTTCAGATACCTAGAGCTGGGAGGTGGCCGGTGAAGATTGAGAAATTGATGTGGCAATTGTACTCACAATCTCACTTTTAGAAGCTGTCTCCATAGTGGATGTAATTGTCTTTGTTGGAGAGTGAGAAAGGGATGTAATCACTTTTGCTGAAATTTTAACTAGATCTTCTTCTTCCTCATGTGATTCTTCCTTCGTGTCTTCTTCCTCTTTTTCTTCCATAAGTGCATGGAGCTCTTTTGGAGTAACTATGATGGATGGAGTGCTATAAAAATCATCACTGTCACTACTATCATCATCGTTGATCTCAACTAGATCTTCACTAGGCTTTTGTAGATGATAGATGTTCTTCCACATTTTGTTGCATCATTTACAACATACTCAATGTCTTTAACTAAAATCAAACATGTGTGAATTCTAATCATCATTTTACCTTCATGTTTCGTCATTGTTGCCTTTATTTCCACTTCAATGAGACTCAATAGAAGATTCCTCAGAGATTTCTCATATATGTCTTTAGCCATTTGGGTCACTGACTCCCATCTTGGTTGCAATCTCTTGAACAATTCTTTGGAGATTTGAGAGGCAACTTGGTTTGTGGAGTATTTCCATTTACCCATTTTATTGAGTACCAATTCCTTAATCGACATTTTCTCAGTATTAGTTCTTGTTTTAAATTTTAATTCCTTGAAATTTGTGATGCTAGCTCCCTCTTCCAATTTTTTAAGCCTTTCCTCGAATGTGGGTGGAGGCCTAACTAGTATAGGTTCCTGCTTGCCTTTTCTAGTTCTTCTAGAGAATACTAAAATAGGCTTTTTCTTAGGTTTGGTAATAATTACCTTAACTTTCTTCTTTGGCTATTCCTCTTCAGATTTATGTTCTTCTTTTTCTTCTTCTCCTTCTTCTTCTTCATCATCTTCTTTATCCTCACCTTTTCCCTTGGTAAGCATAAGAGGACTAGTTGCAATTTTTAAGTTTTCTATCTTCCTCTTGCCTTTGCTTATGGCCTAGGGTAGCTTGATTTCAAGCTCAATTCTGGCCTTTGCCTCATCATATGTTTTGAAAATTGGTTGCTTTGGGTCTACTAGTTCATTCAACAGTGCTTCTATAATGTCCCTGGCCTCATCAATATTTACCTCATAAGGAAGAGGTTTCACCCATGGAACTCAGGGCCTGACTGCTTGAATGTATACCTTATCACAGTCAACCATAAATCATACATCATCTCTGTAGTCTTCAACTAATTTTGGTGAAATCCAAAATATATTATTCATTCTTTCCTTGAAATCTTCAAAATAATTACCCATGATACTATCAAAATTTTCACCCATTTCTGCTACAAACTCATTTATCTGATACAAAATTGGAATTTCTTTTCTCCATATGACAATTCCTTTAGATGGAAAGAATTTTTGGACATAGAAAAATAAACAGATCAATAGAGAGCCAAATTTACAAGGATTACTCTTTGAAGTCCTTATACTATCCATATTTTTATTCAATTGTCTCAACAATAATTCTGATAGATCAAATCCAAGGTTTTTCTTTACAATTTTAAAGGCCAAATCGATAGCCTCACAAGATACACTATTCAGTCGGCTAGAGCTATAGATTTTGTGGGCAATGACATGAATGCCAAATCTTAGTTTGACATCTAATACAGTGCTGACCTTCAAACCTCTACCATCCCATTAAGCTAGGGTTTGCTTCTGTAACTCCTCCCGACCTAGGGTTTTGGTGGTTTTTGCTTTGTTGAGCATAAGGAGACCTATGATTTTGTGAATCATCTTCTTTGTAATTAACACTAGCTACTATATCCATAGTTACCCATTATGCATTCGACTAAAAATATACCTAATCCACTTGGTTTGGAAGCTTCTTGGAATATGCAAGATATGAGTCAAGCCTTTGGTTTCCAGATGCTTGTATTCGGGTTTCAGAGAGCCATCTACACTCATTTCTCCTAGGGCATTGTTCATCTCTAGGTTTCCAATTTCTTGAACAGAACATCTGAAATGAGTATGAATATCATTGATAAGAAGTACATTAGGTGGAATTTGTGATTGAGCTCCATTCGGGTCAAGTGGTTCTGTGATTGCTAGAGCTAGCTTGAAATTTGGCACCTTCCACTCCACACCTTTGACTAGAATTTTTGAACCTCTTTTTTCCTTGGTGTCGCTGCTACTCTCAGATGCCATTGCAGCTTGGTAAGTGTAAGAAAATTCTAAATAGATTTTTTTCTTTAAAAATTGCTTGAAATCACTTGGAGTTGCTTGAAATTTCTTAGCTCTGAAATCACGATGAAGAATGAAATTGAATTCTGCCCTTTTGACAAAAATTTTGTCATAAATTCTTGGTGCAAAGGTAGATGAGATGATAGAGTGTTTGACAGGCTATCATTTATTTTCTTGGTAGAAGCTTGCAACTTGGTGATCGAACAAAACTTTTAGTTACTCCTAACCTAGCTCGGTAAGGTCTTCAACTGACTTTCCTCAGTAGATGCAACTTGGCAAAAGATATGCTTTCTTTGATCTTTGTGTATCTAGAATATTGATTTGATCATTTTGCTTTCTTGCATTTGGAACTGCTCTAGATATAGCTTGATGATACAATTCTAGATCCTTTATGAATCTAATTGGAAATGATGGAGTCGCCCACTTCTTGAGTGACATTTCCATCACTTGAACTATCTTGCTTGGTAGATTTTGCGATCCATTTTTGCCTCATTTTCTTTCAAATGTTTTCAGCTTTAGCTTTCTTTTCATCTTCAACTCTTCCTATAGTCATGCAATTTTTAGCTATATGATTGAGTTCAGTGCATGTATAACATCTTACTATTGCGTCTCTTTTCCTCAAGTGATGCCTTGAGCAATCTTTGCCAATGTGTCCATATTCTCCACAATAATGACATCTACACCAGAAATTGTAATCCCATCCAAAGATTACTTTAACAAGTTGTTCAACTGGATTAAATGATTTGGATTTGCATTGGAATGCCTTGTGACCATGCTTCTAGCACTTGTGACAATTGCCTTCAAATTTTGGTTTTTCCTTGCATTCATTAGCTTTATGACCATGCTAACTACAATTGTAGCATTTACCATTGAATTTACCTTTTCCATTTCTCCAACACTTGTTTGATATGTGACCTAGCTTACCACAATGATTGCAAGTAGGTCTTTGATTCCTTTGGGCACCTTGTTTCGAGGTTTCACCTTCTTCCTTATAACCAAGTCCAACTTTACCTTTTTGTTTATGAAGATTCTGCTCACCTTGTTGATTTAATTGAGTCATTCCTGCTTGAGATTTCATCATTCTCTAATTGATTTTTCTTTCAGTGATCAAGTCATTTTCCAAACTTTCATTCATTTATCTTTTAGATCTCAAGTCACTTTTTAAGCTTTCATTGATTTGTCTTTAAGTGATTAAATCATTCCTCAGGTTTTCATTTTTAGATCTCAGATTCAAGATTTCTTCATTTGCATTAGATAGTTGATCTACAAGATCTTCATGCTGAAGGAATTGATTGTTTCTTATCTCTAAGTCTTCATTTGCCTTGTTTCCTTATTCCAAAACTTTGCATAGCCTGATTGATTGAATTTCTTGTTCTTTTTTAAGCTTTCTTACTTCTTCCTGTAGAAAACCATTCTTTACTAGGAGTTCCTTGATAGCCTCATTAGCTTCATCTAAACTACTTGATGCTAAAAGGTCTTTAGTCTTTTCTTCAACATACTGATGATCATTCATTTGTCTTGCAAGTTCCTTCCTTCTCTTTAGGGATTGAGAAATATGCTCCTTAGCTTTTTTGAGTTGAGCCATGGCCATTTCTAGATCTAGCTTTTCATTTTCAATAGCTTTGTCAAGTCTGAATATCTCCATTGTCCTTGATCTTTTCTCAAGCTGTCAAGCTTTGTCCTGAGAACCAAAATGCTCTGATACCAATTGTTGGAAATATTCAAGATAAGATACATTACTGAGAGGGGAGGGCTGAATTAGTAACCTAAAAAATTTATAACATTTCAGCACTTTAACCATACATACTATTCACCATTCATTCATCTAATCTACTACGTAAATGAGAGATCAAATATTCATAACACATGTACACATTGATTTGGTGACCCAGAAATCTTCCAAGTAGAAAGTAAAACTGTGGTGGGGATGATACCCACAAAACTTCATCACTGTAGTATGAAGTTGGCCTGTTAAGGCTTAAATTGACCACTTTTGGTGATCTACCTTGTTAGGAGCGTAAAGGACTGCTAGGTCCACCTTGTTAGAGGATTTACAAACATACACTAAAGTATAGAATTTGTTAGGAGATTTTTACAAAGACTGTTAAGTCTACCGTATTAAAGGATTTACAAAATTGATTCACTTGTTAGGATGAAATAGTGGATCTACTTACAAACTTTATTTGCTGATTAGATTCTTGAAGTATAGATCACCTCTTGTGACTGATGAATCATTACTACTCCTTGTAGACCTTGCTAAATATTCTGCTCTTCTATTGATTCGCATTTACACTTCTCAAAACATTATATGTCTCTTTTGATACTCTCATCTCTATACCATGCATCTTGCAAACGATATAATACATTACATATATACCATTCCAATAATTACAATTGCAAGGTTGGCTAAAACACAAGTGAACAAAATATTACTGAGTCAGCCAAATAGTAAATAACTTAGGTTCACTAAGCTGACTTGGTGACCTTCTGATACTCAGCATCCATTGCATTACTCGGAATCATCATGCACTCGGTAGAAGTGAATGCTCAGTCCATACTAATCACCTGATGTAGTTTTGAACTTAGTAACCATTGGAGACTTGGTGGATATAGTATCACTCGGTAAAAAATGAATCCTTCATTTACCCTACTTTCACTCGATAAACACTATACTTTCATTACTCGATAAACACTGTGCTTCCATCACTCGGTAAACACTACACTTCCATTACTTAGTAAACATTGTGCTTCCATCACTCGGTAAACACTGCCAAGCTTGGTGAACAATGGAATACTCAGTGTGAACTGTGAAGCTCAGTTAACACTAGAATGCTCGGTGAACACTAGAGTGCTCGGTGTGAACTGCAAAGCTCAGTGTAAAATGCTTAAGTGGTGAATGTACAAGGTAACCACTGAATGCTTAGTATACATTGTAGACTGAGTGATGATCTCGATAGCTATACTAATACAAATAAGTGTTGTCACTAATGGCAATAATAACTTAATGCCAACACTTTTCAAGTGAGGTCCTCCAGCTGTGGAAGTCTTTTGAGAATGTTGTAGCTTTCTTGCAATTTGCAACTGTCTAGTTTATTGGCATCTCCTACTACTTTTCTATTTGCTATGGTTGTGGGCTTCCTTTTAAGAGATACGGGCTAGTCTTATAGGTCTTGTCTTCATTGTTGGGTGGCCTTTTTCTTGAATGCGTGGGCCTTTCTTCTAACATGATCCTCTTTATTGCTGGCATCTCCTTTTTTTTTATGCTACAGGGTTCTTCTATTTATGCTACCTATTTGTAGCGGCTTTGAAATGTGATTGATAGGTTATGTAGAGTTTCCCTATTTACTGTTGTGCCTTCAAATTTCTCTCACATGTGTCTACGAATTCTTCATTTTAACATGGCGGGGGGCTCTTTTTTTATGCATGGATGTCCTTTTCATCTTATAATGTGTGGTGGAAAGCTCTTTTTTGGCATATTCTTTCTTTGATCGCCAGCCTCCCCTTGCATTGTGGGTTGCTTCATGCTAGCCAGCGGCTTTATTTGCTCAGCCATGAGTATTTTTTAAACTTTTCAAATCTTTCTTTCTTAAAACTAGCTCTGCCCTAGCTACATGTTTTCCTACTTGCTTAGTAGTCTGCCCTATATGATGTGTGGGTTGTCTTCTCCTTATTTCAAAGCCATCAGTTCCATTTTAACTCTAAAAAATTCTTTTTTTTATTGGTTTGGAGTATGGATTTCTCCATATTGCTAAACAACAAACAATAATGTTGTCTCATGCCATGGTGTGTGACTTAATCCTTCGTTGGAAAACATGGGTTCTCTACTTCATTTTTTTATTTGCTGATGCTAGGAGTGGAAATATTTTATAACATCACCTTCTCCTTTACCTAAGTCTCATCCAATGCCATGCCTACTGCTATCTCTCTTCAAATCATTGTCATATTCACATCCCTTAGAACACTCAAAGAACAAAGTGACAATGTGTTCTTGGGTGCCAGTCTAGAAGAACATAAAAAATATCCCACTACTAAGTTTATCTCAAAAGGCACATGAAAGATGTATCGAAGTGATTTAAAAAAGCATCCACATTTAGTATTGAATCTATGTTGTTTATAACCCTATAACATCCGAAGCATGGGCAATCTTCATTACTCACAAAATGTCTTATACAAAGTTCTCCTATATTTTGATTTGAGAAAGCCAACAATCTGCATGTCACAATGTGGGAAAAACCAAACTTTCTTTTTATTTCAAATCCTCAAAATATAACCAAGGCAAGACCAATTCAATCCCCATAGCATTTTATGAATTTGATGCAATCAGTCAGACCCCAAAAGCAAATATGACTAAATTTTTTTTTCCGTTTTTGATTAACTAACATGGAAAATTGATTCATTTACCCTCTTGAACTGATTGGAATCAAATTTGAGTGCTAAATCAGTATTAAAACCTTATTTTTACCCTTTACTTGCAAACTGTCAATTTCATGCCAAGAAGTCTTTTTACTGGCCTTAAAAATTGATCCAAACCTCTGACCAGTCTCTGAAATTTGACCCACAAATTATTTGTTCTGCATTATTGCACCCTATCAAATCTCATCTCATGATGAATTCGGGGTCAAAAAATATTCGCTGTCAAAGCTTACCTCTAAGAACTGCCTGCAAGAAAACATGTTAGAAAACCATAAATTGGTTTCAGAATTGGCTTCAAAAACTAGGTAAACTAACACTTGGGAAGATGAAAAATGGGGCATTGGTTCTCTATCATGAGGACATTATAAATCTATGATTTGGGATCATGAAAAATAAAATGATGCAAACGACGAGCAGTCAAAGTGGGCTACTTAGATTTTGCAAACTGGAAACACTGATAGAAAATCATTTTTTGCAAATGGAATGAACTTGGAAAAGTGTGCAAATGGATTCATCATGACTTGTAAACTAGCACACTTAAATCATTTTTAGAGGATAGCACAATGATACAATTGATTTGATCACACCTATAATAGATCAAAAGTTATAATGTCACGAACAGGGGTACCAAAGAATTTGCACTTGCTAACACCAATAAAACTTTAGAAATTGTGTTTGAAATCACGTTTGAAAACTAATCAAATGGATTTTTCATAAATTGAAACTTGAAACATAACAAGTTTTTGATGTTTAAAATGTAATGCAAAAGGAAATTTAATATTCGGGTCAATTGGGTCAAAATTATAACACATCAAACAGGGCCTCCCAAAATTATGTGCAAATTGCGAAAGAATAAAAATAGTAAACTACCAACTTTTTAGGGATTCAAAACCTAGTCAAATGGATTCAAAATGACTCAAAATCTAAAAGATAGGTTCTCGATTATGGACAATAGATACTCTCAAAGCGGTGAGTCATGAAACAATTTTGGGTGCAAGATTTTCAATGGAAAACATGGCCTCCTATCACTGTTTGACACTGGTGAAAATGCAGATTTGGCAAATGCTCAAAACGGGACTTCACAAACTAGCTCAGAATGGCTATTTATCATTATGGAACATGTGGATAGGCTGAATGCATGGTGTTAGAAACATTAAACATGTCACAAGGATCAAAGGTATTATTAGGTATATACATATTTAATAGCATTTATGGGGCTTGAATTCTCAATGGTACTCAAAATTGACCATGCAATTTTAAGTCCCAATAGTGGCTCTGTCCAAGGATGCATGTCCCTTGTAGGCATGGTAAGGATTCATATCTTTGGAAGAAGCAGGCCACACACTTTTAGCAAAAACTTCTCTTGAATAGCTTTATTGAAAGCAAGAAAACTACACTAATTGTACAAGGGGTAGCTCGAGGCTACCAAAACTTAGTCAAACTTTCTTACCCCTATCAAATTCCTAATTTTCATTTGCATTTTGTTGAGGCAAGCTCCAAATTTCACTTTCATTTGTTTTACCATTTTTAACAATACCTTCACTTAGCTGATGAGGAAAAACAACAAAGCTGCCATCATTCTCATAGTGCACATATACATCAGCATTAACTTTGTATTCATGCTCATTATGAGATAAAACATTAGCATGCTCATAATTACACAAACTGATTTGAGAATCAAAATCCAACAATGATTCATGCATGCTGATCGAAAACACAAAGAATTCATATTCTACATCATTCACCAAGTTGCATGTGCTAAAAAATTGCAACTCACCTTGTGTCTCTGGCTACAAAGAGTATGTGAAATTTGATTGCTAATTGCTTGCAGTCATGTCATTGATTACATCAGATTTATCTTTCACTGAAACCTCTTTACACTCAAACAACTAATTGGTTGCCAAGTCTGAAAAACTATCATGAAAGTGCTGATATAAATCATGCTGATTGTGATCTTCATTAAACAGTTCATTAGAATTAACTTTGAACTTATCATCAACATAGTGTGAAAACTCAAAATCAAATTTTTCACTTCTAGCCTTTGATTCTTTCTTATATTCAAAACCAATGTCAATATCATCAGCATGATATGAATTTGAAGCAAAATGAAACTTCTCCCTATTGGTACTCCCCTTATTAGAAAAGTCATCATGTGTATTGATACTTGATCTATTATCAAATACACCTCCAAAATGTGACAATAGATATTATGATTCTATATCAAATTCAACATCAAACCTTGGGGAAATGACCTCACCTTGAGAAGAAATAGCACAAGGGACAACATGAGCATCTAGAGAAACATTTGCATATTTTTCAAGATCATGAGCTAGTAGTTCTAAGATTTCATCATAACTCAAAAAGACTTCACTACTAATTTCATTTCCTTGTTGTGATCATTATCTGGATAGCTTGGCACATTTGTAACAGAAAAGTTGTTAGTAATACATTGTGAAAAATCAGAATTTTGATCATACAATAAATCTTCTTCCTAAGACAACACCTCAACAGCCAGTATATTAGAAAATTTACATTCATCCCTAGAAGAAAGACTATTACTACTATTATAATTTTCTTCTTCTTTACACTCATCATCATAAAAAGTTGAATCCACATTATGCATGTCATCAATTTGTTGATCTCTATCCTTTGCTTCATAAAAATAAGAGTCTTCATATTCAATATCACTTTCAACAAACTCATTGCATTCACTATCATTAGATCCATTAGTATTCAAAGAACTTTCAACTTCAATGATAATATCTTGGATTTCACTAATCTTATCTAATCTTGATTTTCCTGACCAATCAACTGAATGTGGCATAAAAAATTCTAAGAGTACCACTAGCCATAAAGAATCATCAGGTCTAAAAAAATCATCAAAGATTCATAACTACTAACTTAAACTTCATGTAAATTTGGAATCCACTAAGAGCCTTGATATCACCAATTGTATTTCTTATCATTATGATGGTCTTATTATGAATCTTGCTTTTCAACCTAGCAATATTTACATGTACACTTTCAAGCATTGGCACATGATTTTTAGACCCAAACTTAGAATCCATCTCTTGAACTTTTAAAACTCCTACCTCTTTCTTCTAGTGCTGAAATCACTAAATAGAGGCGCTGATTTTGGTCTCATAGAAAGAACATAATCTAACAAGTGTTGCAATCTTCAGGATTTTAAAATCCTAATCCCTCAAAAAAACTTATCACATCACTTATACACATATCTCAACAAGCCTATATTAAAATTGCAACAATATTTGTTCTCTCTACTAGTTTCCATACTCAACCATATTCTTTTCAAAATCCAAATTCAAGAATATGAAAACTTATAAAACAAATTCTCTTATGTATAGTGCTGATCACCAAATGGAGAATACACTTTTCACAATCAATTTTCATGGAAATAAAATACATGAAAGTGAGAATACCTCAAAATTTGGATGGTTGAAAGTTCTCTACCTACCTTTTACAATAGCAGACCCAAAATCTTATCAAATCCTTATCGAACCTTTTGAATCAACACGCCACAAATCCTGCAACCATTAAATGTCTCAACCTTTTTGGATATGTTCTTCTCCTATAGAAAATAACCACAATTGATGTATAATAATACACTGGTATAGAGATAAACTTTGAGTTGCCACTCACATTAAGTGAGACATGAATTGAATTAGATTTGAGCAGAACTACAAACTGATTTGAAACAACAACAAATAGAACAAACCTCTTCAGATTTATCTCAAATTTGAAATTTTTGGAATTATGATACATCTTTCATTAGTGCAAACACTTATTCTATCCCGAATGCTTATCTTGCTCATCACTTAGTCTCAAGTATATACTGAGAATTCAGTGGTTACCTTATAAGTTCAACAAGCAAACAATTCTCACCAAACATTCCAAAAGATACCGAGTGAAAAAGGTAAAAGAAGTTCAGCAGTGTTTACTGAGTGAAAAAGGTAATCGAAGATTAGCAGAATTTACCGAGTGAAAAAGGTAAACAAAGGATTCAGTGTTTACTAAGCTAAGCAAGGAAGATAGTTTCTACTGAGGAACACTACATCTACTGAGTCACCAATGGCTACCAAGTTCCAAGAAATGTTCTATGACTAGTATGAACCGAGTCTCTAATTCTACCGAGTGCATGACAATGCCAAGTAACATAGTGGATGTCGAGTATCATAAGGTCACCGAGTCAGTTCAGTGAACCCGAGTTTACTAATGGGCCGACTCAGTAATGTTTTGTTCACTTGTGTTTTAGCCGACCTTGTAACTATAAAATATTGGAATGGTATATATGCAATGTATGATATCATTTTTAAAAAAATAAATAGGAATATGAACATATTGGCATGAAATGAGAAAGTATTTTTTGCATGTGAAGAAGGTATTGCTATCAGCAGTAGAGAAAAAGGAATACAACAAGATCAACATAAGGAGCAGAAAAGTTATATCTATCACATTAGGTGATCAATGCAAAAGGATCTTATCAGAAAACAAGTTGTAAGTAGATCCACTATTTCATCCTAATAGGTGAATTAGTTTTTTAAATCCTTTAACAAGGTAGACTTAATAGTCTTTTGTAAATCTCCTAACAGAGTGCATACTTCACTAGATGTTTGTAAAATCCTCTAACAAGGTGGATCTAGTAGTCCTACTTGCTCCTAACAGGGAAAATCACTAGAAGTGATCATTCTAAGATTTAACTGGCCAACTTCATACTGCAGTAATGAAGTTTTGTGGGCATCATCCCCACCCCAATTTTACTTTCTAATTGGAAGGTTTCTGGGTCACCAATTCACTATGTTCATGTGTTATGAATGATTGATTTTTCATTTATGCAGTAGATTAGATGAATGAATGATGAATGGTTAAAATGTATAAAATTTGATATGTTATTGATTCACCCCTCCCCTCTAAGTAACACATTTCATCTTGAATATTTCCAATAGAAATCTCTAAACAAAGTTGAAACAAAACTTCTTCAACACCATCAGATCCAAGCTACACTTCTCTCTTCAAACAAAAATTTCAACAACTTTAGATCTGCTCAACAATATGTTGAAAGCCCTCAGAAAAATACACATACAATTAAATGCCACTGGTTACGAAATAGAATCACCACTCACAATTGTGAGAAAATATTTTGAAACACAAATTATTACCGATCTAATTCTGAACTAGACTTTTAGCATGAAATAAACTTCCAGATCCTCAAACATTTTGAAAAGAGAACAAGATACTCTTCATTTTTAGATTCTAGAATCTAATTTTTACAACAGAAACTCACAAAATTGAACTAAATGAAGGTATACTCATTTCTCAACACAATTTACATCCAATTCAAGAACCACTACTATATGAGAATAAAACATAATACGGAACACAAAAATGTAGCAAGGAAATGGATTGAACACATCAACTTAGTGTTGTATGAAAAATTTCTTCATGTCTTTCCTTCTGTTGTGTTGAATCCCTTTAAATTCTCAAGGTTTTTCTATCATGAATTTCAACATAATCCCCAACAGAGTCACCATTTTGTTGGTGTTTGAAAATGTTGTAGGTTTCCAATTACCCCGATGTGAATATGGTACATCTAGGGGTAGCTAACTCCCATCTTTAAAATATCAATTCAGACACCAGGCCAACTATAAGGCTTTAACCCTTCTTCACTTTAGGCTTTTCAAGACCTAGGTGGGTGGGCCTTAGATTCAATCAATATGGTACTAGTGCAAAACATATCCTTGAATCTCACAAAGCAAATAAAAACCCTTATATCTCCTAATGGCTCATGCAATAACACATATCTACAATAGCTAGATGCAAGTCTATGAACTTCATAAGCTTAGTGAGGGAATTATATTGCAGCTCTTCAACATGAAAGGGAAAAAATGTTTGATTATTGATGTTGATTCAACAAAACCTCAAATATGCAGTAGTAAGACCTAATGATCCTATAACTAATTAGTGTCTTAACCATTAGGCAATTCCATGAATCAAATAGATACATATGGATATCTGATACATATTTGTATCTTTAGATATCTAATCTATCCATTCACCTTATGAACAAACATCCATATTCAATTTAAATCTCATTCTTACATGATATCCCCATCAGTAAAATTGAAACCCTGTTGATTTCCCTAAAGCATTTACATAACCCCTTGAGTTATAGGCAACAATGAAACAACATACAGCCTTAAGGGACTACAAGTACAACTTAAGCTCTCTGTTCAAAGATTATAAAGCATTGAAGATCATTGATAAAGGAGACAAGATTCAAGATGAAACTCAACTTTTTGTTCTTTGTATTAATTTTCTTGAAACAATACATTCATATACATGAAATGAAATCACAAAAAAACCTAAAAGATATGAACTATCTATATTATCCTTCCTAATGTTGTTCATACAAGAGAGAGTATGTTGAACAAAATGGTGTCTTAGTATTGGGAATACATCAAGACTAGAACCAAAACCTAGTATCACAACAATGAGCATTTTTTCTCCAAAAACTAGAACCTAATGGTCTCACAGTCAAAAACTGGAACCCTTCACCAAGAATGAGAGAAAGAAAGATATAGAAGAAGAAGAATTCCTAGATCTCTTCTATGTCTTACATGTGTCCACTTAGAATTCAACCCCTTGCAATTGAATCACCTCTCTCTACCTTCTCCAATTTGATCTTTTTACTTTTCATCATCATCCTGTTACTGATTTGCAAATATTTTTACTGAAATGATGAAAACTTTTGTTTGCCAAAATATCTGATTAGCCTCATGAAATGCTGCTAGAAATCTTGATTCAACTGAATTGAAAGTGGTTAAATTTTTATCCCAACTACATTTTCACTATATGTCACTGATCCTGTAACTGCATTTTGAATTTTAACTCATTCCACTAAGAAGGCCCAAAATTTCACATTTCTAGCTATAACTTGAACAAATGAATTCCTATGTAAAAATGAACTCCATAATCGAAAAGTTTGTCTTCTCAAAATTTTGGCAATATATAATATTGCTATGTTAGCCTATAGGAAACCTCCAAAAAGTTGATTTGAAAATTACCCCCTGGTAGAGATTCACATCTGCAACTCTTTCGAATTTTGAAATTAAAAAATTTTAAAATTTTTAAAGTCATAACTTTAGAGTAAGCCCCTTTGAATTTCAAAAAGTTCTGAACATGCATCCATAAAATGATAAAAAAATCATTTTATTTTAAAAAATGTATATCTTCCCACACTCGTCAAATTTGGCTCAAACTAAATTTGACCAATTGCCACATGGCAATCTCCAATTGGCCTACCTCTATTCATCATATGCCATGTCATCATTGTTCTAGGCTTGATGACACGTGTCAACATCCCCCAATTCCACTACTGTGCTTGCAACTTTCACTCACATGTGTCTACGAATTCTTCATTTTAATATGGCAGGGGGCTCTCTTTTTATGCATGGATGTCCTTTTCATCTTCTAACATGTGGTGGAAAGCTCCTTTTTGGCATATTTTGTCTTTGATTATCGACCTCCCCTTGCATCATGGGTTGCTTCATGCTGGCCAGCGACTTTATCTGCTCAGCCATGAGTATTTTTTAAACTTTGCAAATCTTGCTTTCTTAAAACTAGCTCTTCCCTACTACACATTTTCCTACTTGCTCGGTAGTTTACCCTGTATGATGCATGGGCTATCCTCTCCTTATTTCAAAGCCGTGGGTTCCATTTTAACTTTGATGGCTTCTCTATTTATTGGCATGGAGTATGGCTTTCTCCATATTGTTAAACAACAAACAATCATGTTGTCTCATGCTGTGGCATGTGACTTAATCTTTCGTTGAAAAACATGGGTTTTCTACTTCATTTTTAATTTGATGATGCTAGGAGTGGAAATATGTTATAACATTGCCTCCTCCTTCTCCTAAGTCTCCTCCAATGCTGTGCCTACTACTATCTCTCTTCAAATCATTGGGATATTCACATTCCTTATAACATTCAAACAAGAAAGTGTCAATATGTTCTTGGGTGCCAGTCTAGAAGAGAATAAAAAATATCCCACTACTAAGTTTATTTCAAAAGGAACATGAAAGATGTATCAAAGTGACTTGTAAAAGCATCTACATCTAGTATTTAATATATGTTGTTTATAACCCTATAACATCCAAAGCACAAGCAATCTTCATTACTCACAAAATCTCTTATATGAAGTTCCCTTATATTTTGATTTGAGAAAGCCAATAATCCACATGTCACAATCTAAGAAAAAATAAATTTCTTTTTATTTCAAATCTTTAAAATATAACCAAGGCAAGACCAATTTGATCCCCATAGCATTTTATGAATTTGATGGAATCAATCAGACCCCAAAATTGGGTCTGACTAAAACAAAATTTAGTTTTTGATCAACTGACATGAAAAGTGATTCATTAACCCTCTTGAACTAACTAGAATCAAATTTGAGCACTAAATTAGTGTTAAAATCTTATTTTTACCCTTTACTTGAAAATTGTCAATTTCATGCCAGTAGATCCTTTGACTGGCCTTAAAAATTGATCCAAACCTCTAACCAAGCTCTGAAATCTGACCCACTGATTCTTTGTTCTACATTCTTGCACCTTGTCAAATCTCATCTCTTGAAAAATTTGGGGTCAAAAGATTTTCACTGTCGAAGTTGACCTCTTAGAACTGCCTACAAGAAAACATGTCAGAAAACCATTAATTGGGTTTGGAATCAGCATCGAAAATTGGGTAAGATGACACTCGGGAAGGACAAAATTGAGGCATTGGTTCTCTATCATGAGGAAATTATTGATCTATGATTTGGGATCATGAAAAATAACAAGATGCAAATGGAAAGTGATCAAAGTGGGCTGCTTGGATTTTGCAAACTGGAAACACTCATAGAAAATTGATTTTTGCAAATGGAATGAACTTGGAAAAGTGTGCAAATGGATTCATCATGACCTACAAACTGGCACACTTAAATTATTTTCAAAGGACCCAACATAGTGGTACAATCGATATGATCTCACCTATCACAGATCAAAAGTTATAACATCATGAATAGGGGTACCAAACAATCTGCAATTGTTGACACAAGTAAAACTTTAGAAATTACGTTTGGAATTCTGTTTGAAAATTGATCAAATAGATTTTTCAAAAGCTGAAACTTGAAACATAACAAGCTTCTGACATTTAAAATGTAATGTAAAAGGAAATTCAACATTTGGGTCAATTGGGTCAAAATTATAACACGTCAAACAGGGCCTCGTAGAATTATGTTGAAATTGCAAAAGTAGGAAAACAGTAAACTACCAACTTTGAGGGAATCAAAATCTAGTCAAATAGATTTGAAACAACTCAAAATCTAAAACATAGGTTCTTGGGTATGGACACTAGATACTCCTAAAGTGGCGAGTCATGGAACAATAGTGGCTATGAGATATTCAATGGCAAACATGGCCTCCTATCATTGTTTGACACGTTGGTGAAAATGTAGGTTTGGCAAATGCTCAAAATGGGACTTCATGAACTAGCTCGAAATGGAAACTTATCATTATGAAACATGTGGATAGGCTGAATGCATGGTGTTAGAAACATTAAACACCTCATAGGTCTGAAAGGTAGAATTAGGTACATACGCATTTTAAAGCATTTATGGGGCTTGAATTCTCAATGGTACTCAAAATTGACCATGGAATTTTTAGTCCCAATAGGTTCATCTTAAGAATTTATTTCAAGTTCATTTTGTATCTATGCTTCTAGTTGTCATCTCTTAGCAATAGCTTCATGTTATTTGGTAGAAAATTCTTGTACCTTGACATCATCATATTGATACTCGGCACCTAGAGTTTATTTCTCAATTTCCTGCATCTACAACTCAACATTTAATTTTTGTTATTTCTCAATAGCTTGATTCTCTAGTTTAGGTACGGTGGAAGGAAAGATTTCATTAATATATATGAATGCATTATAATCTTGAGGTTCTATCTTGCATTCAACTTCATTATTTTCTGCATATTCATCAACTTTCACATTTATAGTTTCTATGACTTTTTTGGTGTTACTGCTCAAACACTTATAAGCTTTTCTCTTCATTGAATATCCTAATATTAGGCCTTCATCACTTTTAGCATCAATTTTTCTTTTGATATGTCACACTTTCTTCCAAAATCATTAAAATACTTTACATTTTGTGCATACCCATACCATAATTCAAAAGATCTAACATTTTCACCTTTCTTGACATGTACTCCGCTCAAGGTATAGTGTGTTGTACTTAGAGTTTCTCTCTAGTAATTATGTGACACATTCTTCTCCATTATCAGTTCCCTACCATAGTCCATTATTGATATGTTTCTTATTTCATCTATTCCATTTTGTATACAAGTTCTAGGTGCTAACATATTCTTTCTTATTCCTCTACCATTTTGGAATATGTCAAATTCATTATAAATGAATTCTCATCCTCTATCCAACCTCAAGCATTTCAAACTCTTACCTATTTCCTTTTCAAGATTTTCCAAATACCACTTAAACAATTGAAAAGCATCATATTTTTCTTTAAGAAACATGACACCCATCATACTAGAATAGTCATAAATATATAGAATGAAATATTTGTTACCAAAATAGGTTTTCAATCCAATGGGTCCACAAAGGTCAGCATGAACCAAATCCTAAATATCATTTGATAAGTATGTCTTGCTCTTAAAACTAGACTTAGTCATTTTTCCAAATGGACATTGTTTACACATAGCATTACCAGGTTTCATCAATCTTGGTAATCCTTTTACTCTTTTCATCTTACTAATGCTTACCAAAGTATCAAAGTTCACATGACACAATCTCTAATGCCATAACAATATATGCTCATTTTGTGTGAATAAACATGTTTCATTAGATAAATAAAGATAGAAAAAGTTATCTTTAATTTGATCACCACTCCTAATTAGCTCACTAGTGACATAAAATATTTTGGCCTTATTGTGATGAAATTCAACCATGTATCCTTCTTTTTTCAATTGTGAAACATTGAACAATTTATAGTTAATTCCTTTAACCCAATAAATATTGTAACATTTGATCTTATTAGTCAATTATATTAATACTTTTCCTTTCATAGCACATGGTACATCATTACCACACTTAACATAACTACCTTTATATGGTTCCCACTGGTATCTCTAACCATTTTTGTTTATTGGTGTAAACCACATCATCATTTACAAGGAAGAGTCAGATGGTCATCACAACAATAGAGCTACTCTATTAGGCCAAGTCATGTACATAAGTGAGTATGTACAAAGCTCTATCCGATCTAAGTAAGTTTTTCATTATAGAGTATTTTCTATATGAACTAAACTCATCAATGACTAAGCAAGTCATCTGCAACTGAGCTAATTCCAAGTTGGTGCAGAGGCACCTAAATTTCAAGAAGACAAAGATATAAAAGCTAGAGAAGCCATTTGTAATAAGTTGTCAAAGGAGGTCTTAATATGATTAATAATGTAAAAATGTTTATTTAATTGGTGAATGGATCTATTGACATCCATCTAAATTCATTTGAGTCATAATGTTGGTCTAGGTTGAGTTTGTATGAAAGTTGAAATGTAAAAATGCATAAAATGCATAAAACATTGTCAAGAATGCAAAAGGGTCAAAATAATGTGAAGGGTTAGTTTAAAGGGTGGTTTGGAAGTTATAAAAAACTAGAAAATCTATAAAAATGGATGTAAGGTCGAACCAAAACATGAAGGAAAGGGATAGATACATTTTGAAACAAATTTGATTTAAGATTTCCTGAATACAGTCATGTTGCAGCATGTGTTACGGACATATTTTGGAGACTCAGGACCTCTAATAATATTCATTGGAAAGATATGTGAACTAACTTTCATTTCCAACTGGTTTGGATCATTTTAATTTAAATTTGTGAAATTTATGAGCATTTTAGTGGAAACTGGTTTTTAAAGATATCCATTCAAGATGAAGGCAGGGATTTGTGCTTGAAAAATTATATATGAATGGGAAAAATAAGTAGATTACAGATTTGGAAACTAGACTCATAGATGGATAATTTGGAATTGGTTTGAGATTATTTAAATATTTTTCTTTGAAAAATATTTGATGCCCTAGGCAGGGTTACCAGTTTTGGTTCTGGTTTATGACAGAGAAAATGGGTCTTGGTTCAGAGTACGTAATTTATAATCTACTAATTGGATTGGTCTCAGATTTGGATATGTTTTAGAATTACTAATTTGAAACAATTAATCCAAACGGTTTTTCAAGAAGATATTTATAATTGAAGTTATGAACAATTCAATCAGACATAGCAATCTGATTATGTGAGTGAAGATGTTGTCTTTATCAGTGTATAATGTCAAGGTTCTTTGTTGTAATCTTTGAAATGTTCTTGGTTCCTTGAGGGTGTACTAGCCTATTTTGAATCCTTTGAGTTGAACTAATAATTCCTTGAAGATAAATATAGAGGGCTCTGCATTAGATTGGTATCAGAGCTCAAAAGATTCTAAGCATGTAGATGGAAGATGATCTACACTAGGTAGCGTTGGGTTGTTTTGGATTCTTGTTTTGACATTTGTGGTTGCAGAATGGTGCCAGTTCACTCAGATTCAATGGGTGGACATTAGAGGTCTACCAAAGGATCATAGGAGATGATCCAGGGCCAGAGAGGATGGTCCTTTGTGTGTCGCCAATAGACTAGGGAGAGAGGCATGATGGGACTCCTAGGTGAGGGACAAGAGGTTGTGATGTAGCATGGAGGAGTGGACTGAGGAATGAGAAGCACCATAGAGGCAACCAGCATAACTCCATTGATGGGAGTCATTAGTGAAAGAGATAGGAAAGTGGAGGAGGCACCGATCCAATGATGATGGTGAAGAGGCAAAGGAAAAGATGAGGATTTTGATCTAATATTTTTTCTTGCAGGTTATTGATTCCATGTTTCCAAGGGACTTGGAAACTTTTCAAGGTTGGGAATATGGTGCAGAGGCACCTAAATTTCAAGAAGACAAAGATATAAAAGCTAGAGAACCCATTTGTAATAAGTTGTCAAAGGAGGTATTAATATGATAAATAATGTAAAAATGTTTATTTAATTGGTGAATGGATCTATTGACATCCATCTAAAGTCATTTGAGTCATAATGTTGGTCTAGGTTGAGTTTGTACGAAAGTTGAAATGTAAAAATGCATAAAATGCATAAAACGTTGTCAAGAATGAAAAAGGGTCAAAAGAATGTGAAGGGTTAGTTTAAAGGGTGGTTTTGAAGTTATAACCAACTAAAAAATCTATAAAAATTGATGTAAGGTCGAACCAAAACATGAAGGAAAGGGATAGATACATTTTGAAACAAATTTGATTTAAGATTTCCTGAATATAGTCATGTTGCAGCATGTGTTATAGAAAAATTTTGGAGACTCAGGACCTCTAATAATATTAATTGGAAATATATGTGAACTAACTTTCATTTCCAACTGGTTTGGATCATTTTAATTTAAATTTGTGAAAGTTATGAGCATTTTAGTGAAAACTGGTTTTTAAAGATATCCATTCAAGATGAAGGCAGGGATTTGTGCTTGAAAAATTATATATGAATGAGAACAATAAATGGCTTATATATTTGGAAACTAGAATCATATATGGATAATGTGGTTTGAGATTATTTAAAGTTTTTTTTGTGAAAGATATTTGATGCCCTAGGCAGGGTTACCAGTTTTGGTTCTGGTTTATGACAGAGAAAATGCGTCTTGGTTCAGAGTATTTAATTTATAATATACTAATTGGATTGGCCTCAGATTTGGATATGTTTTAGAATTATTAATTTGGAACAATTAAGCCAAAGGGTTTTTCAAGAAGATATTTATAATTGAAGTTATGAACAATGAAATCAAACATAGCAATCTGATTATGTGAGTGAAGATGTTGTCTTTATTAGTGTATAATGTCAGGGTTCTTTGTTGTAAT
Source organism: Cupressus sempervirens (assembly GCA_028749045.1). NCBI lineage: Eukaryota > Viridiplantae > Streptophyta > Pinopsida > Cupressales > Cupressaceae > Cupressus > Cupressus sempervirens. The sequence continues at coordinate 291,185,691 of CM053789.1, read as the reverse complement.
CTTTGAGATGTTCTTGGTTCCTTGAGGGTGTACCAGCCTATTTTTAATCCCTTGAGTTGAACTAAGATTCCTTGAAGATAAATACAGAGGGCTCTGCATCACAAGTACACAAGTGTCAAGTTATATAGTGTGTGCCAAGCACAAAACTTGCTAAGTATCAAAATGGTAATATAGAATGAGCAATAGTAATGCCAAGCATTAGGAAATAGTAAAAATAGAGCAATGTAGTGTTCACATAAAAGTCAAGAATGGAACAAAGTTTTAGTAAAAATTAATATTAGGCCAACTTGGAAGGAATACTTAAGTTTTGAATAGGTTATTATAGAATATTTAATACTATTATAGGTTGTTACACAATATTTACATGATGTAAATAATAGATCCCAATGTTACTTGTGTAATGCTCATAATGAAGAGGTGAAATATGGAACCATCTAGAAAATGGCTTACAAATAACTTTAATTAGTGATGATCTTAACCTAGATCATAATCATGCATAGTAAGATCAAGGGAAGAGAGGTGTATGCATATGAAATTGAAGTGTTATGCAAGGAAAGGAATGACAAAAGATTATAAATCAGTGAAGGATTATGTTATAATCTAATAGAGCAAGAGAACTAGTCATGTTACTGAAGTGAAAGGGAAAGATAAGTGATATTAAATTGCAGGAGAGGATCAATTTGCATAGAAAAAACTTGAAATTAGTTTTTAGAGAACACTAAGAGTTGGGTACTGAAATCATTTTTGATACACTTAAATTAGGGTAAATCTCTTAAATAAGTGATCTTAAAAGATCTATGTGAATCTCCTAAAAGATTCTGTACTTAGTTCCAAGTGTAAAATCCTCTAGAGAGGTGAGACCTAACATTCTCTTAAGCCTTTCATAGGGTAAAATCCTCATAGTGTAGATCATATCTTATGGTCTAACATTATAACCTTAACTATTTAACTTTATTACTTTAGTAGTGAAGATTTGTGGGTGTCATCCCCATTCCAATTTTGCCTTCACCTTTGACAATTTCTAGGCAAAAAATATTGTGTTATGTGTTTTATTTTCATGCATGTGGTTAATTATAATTATATGTTACAATAGTTATACACTATAATTTTTAAATGCACAATTTATTGTTAAAGATTATGATTCAACCTGCCATGCCCACCCCCCCCCCCCCGCCCCCCCAGTATCTAGTTTTTCTTGTCTATTCCTCCATTGATTAAAAATTTGTATCAAAGAAGTGGTTCTCTAAGAGAATCTTAACAACTTGGAGATAGAGTCTTATAAAATAGAAAATGTTATTGACAATTAGGTGATTGACATCCAACTCACACTGTAGAAACTTGAGAAGGCAAGACAACATCTGAAAGATTCCTTGAAAAGGGGAAAGGAAATTGCCATTTAGATAAGCCAATTTTCCTATGAAGAAGTTGCCACTCAAGGACTATTTGAACTAATCAATTGAAATGACAAAGCATCTATTAATCTACTTGACAAGAACAAACTATTGAATAAGGAATTGGGAGCATGGAAATGAGAACATGAAACCCAATCAATAATACTATGTGAAGTAAGTGAACATAAGAAGAAAGTTGAAGAAGACAAAAGGGTAATGGATACTAGATTTGAAGAAAGGATATTAGATGTGCAAAATCTCACTAATACTCAACTAGACATGATGAATCAACTTGTGCTCACAATCAGGAATTGAATCACAATGATATGAAAATTTCAAATCTTGAATCACAAAAGAAATACTAAAGATTAAATTGAAAGCTAAGAAGGAATCTATGGAGAGATTCAAGAAACCAAAGGAAGAAATCAAGTACATTGAAAACCTTATGAAGTCATCAATTTGTTCAGATGGTTTGAGAAATTCATGCACTGAGAAAGGAGAATCATTTAGGAATGGAGAGTTGAGGAATGCAAAGTAAAAGGAAAAAAAGATGCTATTTCTATGGAAACCTTCATCATATTGAAAATATTTCTACAAGAAAATATGGTATGAAAAATTATAAACCTAATTTTTTTGTTTACTATTTTTAGTGTAGGAAACTAGGGATCAAAATCAAGAATCTAGGTTGAGATAGAGGCATACATCTACTACACCTAGATTTGAAGGATATTTCTATATCTATCAAAAATATGGGCATTGTGCATATGAATGTAGATATATCACACATTAGTTCCTTACATGTAAATATGTTAAAAGTTTATATCTTCATATATGAATATGCATAATAGAAAATTTGTGTAAGATTGTTGAATATCAGTAAAATTGTCTATCTTAACTGAGCATTCAACATAGGCTAAGAACTTTAGGAGAGGAATGATAGAGACTGAGTGATATGGAAGAGATTGTGTTATAATTCAATTACCTAGTTGAAATTCATCAATAGCAATTGAGATAGCTAGCTTCCACCCACCTAAAGTACTCAATGTTAGGGGAGACCCTAAATCAATAAAAAGGAGGTATATAACAAAATTTGAAGACATTATTTCATGCCTTGTGTTTATATTTTTAAGTTCTCAGAGTGATTCAATGATTTTAGACACTAGAAAAGATCTCAAGAGAAATTTGATCAAGAAGCTTGAAAAAGTGAAGAGTCTAAACTTTGTCAACTATACATAAAAGAAAGAACTTCAAACCCTAGTTATGAATATGGTAGATTCATCAATTGCTAGAATGAGTAAAGAAGTTAGTAAAATTCAACTAGTGAAGAGTGGCATTTGTCTTCCACCTAAATTTTGTGTTATTTGAGATATTTCTATGAAAGGAGACTCAGTGGGTGTGTTATCTTCAGTACCACCTAAAGTCAATTATAATCCATGATGTTAAAAATTGTTATATGTGTAATATTGGAGAAGTGTGAGATTACAAAATTAGGGAAGCTGAAAAGATGTGTTGGAATTCTTTAGAGTAGTTGAGAGGGGAGTGAATCAGTTATCTAAGGTCTAGATGTACAAATAAAACATTTCACATCTTAGTGAACTCATATTCATAAAACATATTCATCATCTATGCATCCATTAGATCATACAATTACTCAACCTTATAGGTTACTATCAGATAAATTTTGTAGAAATGTAAGCATGAAACATAACAAATTCAATAACACATTTGACACAATGATTTTATGTGGAAACCTAATTTGGGAAAAACCACCAATGACATGCTACTCATTCTCACTCTTGTACAGTAATACCCTATGAAAAGCCAACCTTGTTAAATGTTACAATGTACACTATTAAATGTGACCCAGTTAGAGGATTTCAATCACCATGTTAGGAGTGAGCCTTGTTAGAGGACTTTAGATCATTCACTTAGAATGTCACCCAATTAAAGGATTTACAAATGACTATTAGGTCAACCTTAATCCAAATGATTTACTATAGACTAATATAATGATTAGAAAGTAATAGTAAGGCTTGATTTGATAACAACTTCTAACTCACTTTGCAGATTATAGATCTCTATTTTACTCCTCCATTTTCCTTGTCTTTCACATACTTCAACTCTATTAGCTTGTTCACCCTTCAAGCATCCATACCCTTAAAACTTCTTGCTTTGCTTTCCAATTGTAGTCTCTTCTCTTTGGTCAATAACTGAAGCAATATCTTAAACTCCTTATCTTCCTTAGGTTCTCACACATTACAACCTTTGCTTCTAACCAACCATATCTATAAATAGAAAATTATGATATTTTATCATTCATTCACTATCGTCCATTTTAGGGTTAGGTATGATTAGGTAGGATTGAATAAATCTACCCATATTTTTATTTCATTCCCTTATAGAAACTTCTTTAATTATTTTTGAATTCACCTTAGAATAATTTATCTTGAATTTTGTGCCACCGGCTCATCAAGCTTATCTTCTACGCAATTAACACAATCCAAGAAACCAAATTTGTCAGCTTAGATTCATCGAATCCACTATCTTCTCATAATGCTAACACTTGGAATTAACTTTCTTCTAATGTTTAGTACATATTTGTCATGTCCCCTTTTCAAATAATTAAAAAAGAAAATCTTTGCTAAGGCAGGCAGGCCTAAGAAAGTGAAGTTTCGGAAAAAGGGGGGTTTAATCTTTGGAAACTGTTGGACTAATAAATGAAAATTATTATTAAAATAAGTTTCATTAACCTCTCTTGGACGTGAGTTATAGTTATGCCCTCTTTTAAGGGGTTTGGAGGCATTTTGGGGCTCATTCCAGAACTTGATTTTTGCTCATTCTTTGTTATTCTTCAGAGGCTGCCAAACCTGTGGAGAAGGAGACCCAAGAACGAGAGTTTGTAGGTTTTTAGGGAGACCCAAGAATGGGATTTTTCAGGTTTATAGGAAGGCTAAGGATGGGAGTTTGAAGCCATTCCATGTGCATGCTCATACAGAGTTTGCCTTTGTGCTGAACAGTGCAGATTTGTGAGTTTTCAGGTGTGTTTTTTGTATGAGTTTGGTGTTTACAGTTGAGTATTTCATATCAGTTTGGGTTGCTGCTGTATATCAGACTTTTAAATGTTAAAATAGAGCTTATTATATATATTGGGACATAATTAAACTTCTGAGATAGATTATTAGTGTTTTTGTGGTGTTTTCGGGCATATTTTGTGCTATTTCGGGAGCCCGATGAGCATAGTTTTGGTCCTACATTTCTGAGCTGTTGTGTAAAGGCTATATGGATCTAGAAATGTCAATTTGTAGGATTTTATGCTGCTGAAAGTTCTGTAAAAATTTCCATTTTCAGATTTATTAATAATTTGTGAAGTTGTGAAGCTTTTAGCACTATTTTCAGCATACCCGATTTGGGGTTTCTTGAGGAATTTGGTGGATCTTTGGGATATTAGTTGTTTGATTTTAAAGATATGATTTGAGGCTTGAAATACCATGAAAAATCAGAAAAGGGACATTTCAGTGGTATCAGAGCCATGATCTTGCTAGCCTGAGGGTTTGTAGAAGTTGCAGGTCAGTTTTGACAACTACCCAGATCTTGCATGTCAGTTTTGACAACTACCCAGATTTTGCATGTCATAATTTATGGTTGCATGTTTCTTCTAATCAGATGCATGTTAAAATTTATGGTTACATTCTAATTCTAATCATTTTCATGTTAGTTCTTGGTGAATTTAGTGGTTGTAGAAGTTTGCATTTCAGTTTTGACAAGTACCCAGATCTTGCATGTCAGTTTTGACAACTACCCAGATCTTGCATGTCAGTTTTGACAACTACCCAGATCTTGCATGTCATAATTTGGTGGTTGCATGTTGCTTCTAATCAGTTGCATGTCCAAATCTATGGTTTCATGCTACTTCTAATCATTTTCATGTTAGTTCTTGGTGAATTTGGTGGTTGTAGAAGTTTGCATGTCAGTTTTGACAACTACCCAGATCTTGCATGTCATAATTTGGTGGTTGCATGTTGCTTCTAATCAGTTGCATGTCCAAATCTATGGTTGCATGCTACTTCTAATCATTTGCATGTTAGTTCTTGGTGCTTCAAGAAGTTATATCCTATTGGGGTTACACTCTACTTTATCCAGAATGGACAGGTATAGTACAGAGTCTCAGAGGGAACAATCTTGGACAATTGATAGCCAGAGTCAAAATAGTAGAAAGGATGGTTATTTAGACATTCGAGATAAACTTATGAAAATAAGCCATGACATGTCTAAATAGTTGGTTGAGCACCAATGTATAAATGATATGTTATCTGACCCAGCTAAGGTGGATAAGTTGACTGGATTTCTATTTGGCAGATTTTCTCACAGGACAGATGACACAATTCCCAAGAACTTGCATGAGGAGTTTGAGAAACTAGCTGATAGCTAGGTAGAGGTCTCAGATTCTACTCTGCCACAGGAGGTGGTGGGAAAGGATATCACACATATTGATAGTAACAGTCAACTTGATACTCAAATTGAGACAATTGTTTACAGGTCGTCAAAGGGTGATGCCACAGGTATTCAAGATGGTATAGTTACAACAGGCAGTGACTACAGTGTAGTGGGTTCAGATGATGATTATGAGGATATTGTTGTGCAGGATGGTGAGATACCTGGTAGAGATGAGCAGACATTGAGCATTCATGACTTTGCTGAGAAAGAGTACCAGGCACAGTTAGATGCTTCATCACATGAGGTTGAGGCTGGTAGTACTTCACATGATTTGTCCAGCCAGCTGAAGGTGAACCAAGATAGTATTGTGACTTCATTATCTCATCATGACAGGTATGTGGAGTTAGTTGGTATTGGTCATATTACTCAGGTGAGGAGTTTGCTTGAGTTACTAGTTGATTCTAGTTTACGGATATGGACTCGAGATTGTTATATTGGCATTTGGGATTCAGTTGACTGGAGATCTTTAACACTTTTTGGTAGCAGTGTTTGTTTGGGTGCTATCATGGATTTGATTAGCAGATTACACGGTGTTGTCTTTTCTTGTGCCAGTATCTTGTTTGATGTTGGTATTAGTTTTTATACACCAATGTTGGGCTTTGTTCATATATCCAGTCGACCATACTTGCTGGAATGTGTTGATGATATTTCATATTTGGCAGTGTGTATAGATGAGTCCAGGATCATATTGGCATTGATGACATCCAGGAGGATGCAGTGGGCAGTTTTGAAGACTTAGCTTCCTTGGGTACAGAGGAGTTGGACAGCAATGCTAATGTTTTTGATACTCCGTATGTTGATATGAGCTTTAGATTTGATTCATAGGATATGGATGGTAATACTCTAGAGACTAGTAACTTTGAGGACACTCCTTCAGATAGTGCATCAGAGGAGGTTTGTAGGAGACAGTCAAGCTAGTGCCATCATGTGTCTAATCAGTTGAGAGTTAGTGACCAAGACATTGCTATCACTTGCCAACATTTTGATGCTGCTCGTCAGTTGTTAGCAGTTTATGGATGGGGTTCTCCTACTAGTGGTGAGCAGGGAGGAAGTTATCTTTCCTTGATAGAGATCCACTCTTTATGGGAGGCTATTCGGATTTTGAGATAAAATTATATGCAGTTGGTAGCCGACAGAGATTATCTTATGGAGTGGGGCAGTACAACATATGATGCATTGTTGGCCAAGGAAGATGAGGTGAGTGAGCTTATTGAGCAACTTGAGGTGACTTCTAAAATCTTGAGAGTACACAGTTGGCTCTCAAGGAGTCACAGTTTCATTTGGCTAAGGTGACCATGGAGTTAGAGAGACTACAGTCTTTACCTAATTCTATACAGTCACAAGCTGTGGTGTTTGGTGATCCGAGGATGTCCATGGCCGAGATTGTTAGAGACAGTGGAGATGGGGATGCATCCATCCTTGATACTAACATTGGCATATCAAGTTCATTCCCACTAGAGTCAGGTTCAATTGAGTTGGGTGCTGTAGCAAATTTTTGTGGTATGCCTAACATGGTGGTGACCTCTAGTACTAATGGCACGAAGACTAGAGATGTTGTATCAAAGACCATGTGTGACGTTGGTGAGCTGATAGTTGGCATGGTTCCTACTAGTAATACTACTCCCTTCACAATGTCTTCAGAGGTAGTAGTCAGTTCCAACTTGGTTAATGATCGATTGTAGTTAGTTACATCTGGATTGCAGTCTGAGCCACTGACTGAGATTGGTGCATTCTATCGGCATTACACTGTGAGGTTGATAATACATGACTTAGAGCAGGAGTTTTGGAGTGATGCTTTAGCAGGTGTTGTTATTGATTCTACTCCTTTGGCTATGACATCTCTTGACTTAGCTGGTGATCAGTCACAGTGGGTTGTATCACTTCTTCATGGTGAGTTGTTGACTGAGGTTGGTTTTTTTTATCAACATTATATTGCAGGGTATGTACATCAGTTAGCATTTGATCCTTGTGCTGAGGAGTTGATGGAAGACAAATTTGGTTTGGATTCCATTTCTTACTCTTTATCTTGTAATGTCTTTTCACCATCAGCAGTGTATGGGATTTATGGTTATGATATAGTGGCCAATGATTTGCAGAGTTGTGTTGACTGCAGGAGTTGTATAGTGTGTGGATTCTCCATACTTGGTACAGTTTCATTCAAGAGGATTCACCATTGTTGCAGAGTTGGATTGTACATTCCATATAGGCCAGTGGGATGCATTGATGGTATTTACTGTGTTGGTAGTTTGATTTGTCCACTTTACTTGGGTTCTGATGTTCTAAGAGTCTGTGCCTCATGGGTTTTTGATTGTGGTAGTGGTGATTTCAGAGTTTGGTTGAGCTATAATTGTCAATTTGATTATGGATTCCTCTTGGTCATATTGCAGAGGATATTGCAGGAGCCTGTGTTAATTGGTAGTAGTATAGTTCGTGACTACATTTGGGATCCAGGTGGATTGATTGGTTTATTGTTCAGCCATTGCTTGAGGACAAGAAATGATTGGGAGGGGAGGACTTGTCATGTCCCCTTTTCAAATAATTAAAAAAGAAAATCTTTGCTAAGGCAGGCAGGCCCAAGAAAGTGAAGTTTCGGAAAAAGGGGGGTTAATCTTTTGAAACCATTGGACTAACAAATGAAAATTATTATTAAAATAAGTTTCATTAACCTCTCTTGGACATGAGTTACAGTTATGCCCTCTTTTAAGGGGTTTGGAGGCATTTTGGGGCTCATTCCAAAACTTGATTTTTGCTCATTCTTTGTTATTCTTCAGAGGCTGCCAAACCTGTGGAGAAGGAGACCCAAGAACGGGAGTTTGTAGGTTTTTAGGGAGACCCAAGAATGGGAGTTTTCAGGTTTATAGGAAGGCTAAGGATGGGAGTTTGAAGCCATTCCATGTGCATGCTCATACAGAGTTTGCCTTTGTGTTGAACAGTGCAGATTTGTGAGTTTTCAGGTGTGTTTTTTGTATGAGTTTGGTGTTTACAGTTGAGTATTTCATATCAGTTTGGGTTGCTGCTGTATATCAGACTTTTAAATGTTAAAATAGAGCTTATTATATATATTGGGACATAATTAAACTTCTGAGATAGATTATTAGTGTTTTTGTGGTGTTTTCGGGCATATTTTGTGCTATTTCGGGAGCCCGATGAGCATAGTTTTGGTCCTACATTTCTGAGCTGTTGTGTAAAGGCTATACTGATCTAGAAATTTCAATTTGTAGTCTTTTATGCTGCTGAAAGTTCTGTAAAAAATTCCATTTTCAGATTTATTAATAATTTGTGAAGTTGTGAAGCTTTTAGCACTATTTTCAGCATACCCGATTTGGGGTTTCTTGAGGAATTTGGTGGATCTTTTGGATATTAGTTGTTTGATTTTAAAGATATGATTTGAGGCTTGAAATACCATGAAAAATCAGAAAAGGGACATTTCAATATTGAATTTCTCGACATCCACTATCAAATCACTCAGTACGAACTAAAGTTTACTAGTGCTTGACATCAACTAAACTTTACTTGGCTTACATTGTATCACTTGACATAGACTGAAATTTGATTTCACTCATCTCCAACTAATTTTTTGTTTGGCTTACACTAACATTTCTCTACACCTACTATACTGATTGTTAAGCTTAGTAATCTCAATTCTTTTTACTTGTTCTTCTGAACTTAATCAATGTATCCTTCCTTTGCAAACATAAGTAGATAATCAATGCACTATAATATCACTCTCTTAACTAATCTTTGTACCCTTTTCCATATCATAAGTCAAGCTTTCCTCTAGGTGCTATTGTTACCTCATTTGATAAAATTGTCTTCATTAATCAAAAAAATGATAGTACTCTAATCATCTAAGTAGTTATCTTACCAAAAAGTAATAGGTTTGACATGAGTGACAAAATAATGATTGAAACGCATTCTCATATTTGTATAAATCTATTTTGAAAAATATCCCTCTTTGGAATTGATGGAAAACCAAACTTAATCAATACAACAAACAATAATACCAAAATGAAAATAATTCCTTGTATTGAAATCTCTCCCTCTATCAGCTACTTTAATCTTCTGAATAGGTTACAAAATTATGTTCTAATCAAGAAACAATCAACTCATCCTTGTGACTACCTCTTGATAACTTCTTATATATCCCTCAACAATATCTCCCTCAGAGTAGATATTCCATGTTTCTTCTATCTATATCTTCTATAATCTCCCTCTCTAGATTGTTGGATTTCTTGCCTTATTTCTCCCTTTCTTGTTCTTTTTCCCTCTTTGATAACAATGCCAAAGACTTGTCATCTTAATATGTAGACATGAACATTTTTTCTTTCTCCCTTTTTCACCTAGCTTGTGATTGATTTGTAGCTCTAGCTCATTGATTACTTTAGGAAGCTCCTAAAGTAAGATCCACTACATCAATTTGTAACATGTATCAATCATCTCGTTTGATGTAGGGAATTTCTCTTGCTTCTTAGATACCATTAGATAGGGGTATCAACCCTAGTTTACCTCTTAGATACTCATGAGCATCCTTAGGTAATGTCTTTGTGAAGATATTAGTTATTTTCTCTTTTGTGTTAACATATTCCATCTTCACATCTTTATCTTGAACTAATGTTCTCAAGTAATGATACTTGATTGCAATATTCTTAGTCCTTTTATGCATCATAGGATTCCTCGATATATTTATAGCACTTGTATTATCGCAATAAAGTATCATACAATCGGTGAATTCCTCCTTCATACCTTTGAGTAGATATTTGATCCATACAATGTTTGTACAATTTATAGTACCAACAACATATTTAACTTTAGTAGTAGATTGAGATGTGCATTTTTGTCTCTTGGTAGTCCATGTAACTAGTCTTGTCATCAATATTTCCAGTCCAATCAGCATCAATGTAGGCTCTCAATTCAAATTTCTAATTTGTATTATAGTATAGACCATAGTCTTATGTTCCTTTTAGATATCTCATTATTCTCTTAACAACCATCAAATTATTATCCCTAGGATTAGTAGAGAATATTGCAACTATCCCAACAGATAATGCAATATTAGGTCTACCATGTACTACATATTGTAATTTGTTAATCATAGACCTATACAATGTTTGGATAACCTTAGCTAAATCATCATTCTTTGAAAAATTATGTCCTATCACTATACGTCTTCTTACTGGCTTGGAATCTTCCAATCCAACATTTTTTAGTATCTTCTTTACATATATTGACCGAGTGATGTATATACCATATTTCATCTAATGTAGTTACAAACCTGAAAAACTTGATATCTCCAAACATATACATCTCAAATTCTTTCATCATTTCTTTTGTAAAATCTTTACATAAAGTATCAGGTATGTGCAAGATCATGGTGTACCAAACTATGGCCTTAAGTGGTAGTGAAAAATTTGCAAATCAGGGTTATGTCAACTTGACTCATAATTTTAAAGTGGTTATGGACTTTATGTAAAAAGTTGTTAGAAAATAATATGTAGGAAATTGAATTTATTTTCTAAACAACTAGGCCTTATCTGGAGAAAAAAATAATTGATTGGTCAAAAGTTTGGATTTTAATGCAGTACTACAAAAATTTCAGGTCGAAAATAAAAAGTAGGTATATGTCTGACCACATTAATCAAAATCAAATGATAATATTTTTTTAATATAATTATAGATATAAAAATTAGACTCACGCCTGAATGTGATGCATATTTTTGGGTATTTTTATTCCAAATAAATAATTAAATATGAAAATTTTACCAAAACTTTTTTTGAAAAAAAAACCCTTGTGTCTCACCACCTTAACTAATAGAAAATAATACCAATTTTTTTTTTTTTTTTCAATTTTCTTATACTAGGCAAAGCATAGAATGTGACACAACTTTTAGATTTAAAAATTGTTATACCGTTTCAAAATTATAGCTATTTCTCAATCAGTATGTCAAGAAACACTTTACAATAATCTTCATTGAAAATTAACTAATAAATACTTATCAAACTCGAAATTTGACAGCAATTATATCAATGGAATCTCGAGAGTGATATTAAAAAAACCTTTTTCGTTTCATTCAATTTCAATCAAAATAACATTTTCAGATGGCTACCCGAAGTCTAAGTGTAATTGAAACCCTTTTCAAACACAATTTTTGGGTTGACTGAATAGGCTTGGTAAATACCAGGCCTAATCGGATATCTGATTTAAAATTGGATATCCGATTCTAAATTAGATATCTGATTAGGTGTGATAGCTTTAAACCCATATTTGGAGGCAAATTTCAAAAGGGAGATTTTTTTTAATTTTAAATTTGGAGGGAGACAAATTTAGAAGGAAATAAACTTAAGAGGGTAACTTTAGACAATTTTAGAGGAAATTTATTTTGTGAAAGTGTGGACATTAATATTATTATTATTATTATTACATTATATTAATATGTATGATTATTATTATTAAATATAATATAGTGATATATATTATAATTATTAAATATATATAGTAGTATTATATGACAAAATTGATCTATATAATAATATATATGGTTATTATTATTAAATCTATAATCTAGTAACATATATGATTATTATTGTTATATAATCTAATAATATATTATTATTATATTAAAATATATAATATAATATAATTATTAAATATAATATTATCCCTTCAACCCATATGAAGGATTCTAATGTCCCTAGAGGTCCTAGGACCCCTAGAGACATATGTCGTCATGTAATGGGTCGAAGGGGGTCATAGGTCACCTATGACCCCCTTAGACCCATATGAATGATTCTAACATGTCCCTAGGGGTCCTAGAATTATTTTGATTTCTTACATGAGCATGCAATTGCTATGGATAGACATATCATTTGGTCGGACAACTATTCAGGTCAATTAAAGAATGCGCACATGTTTTATTGGTTGTGTAGGATGCACGTAGAGAGAGGGGTGCCTCATATTTGGAGTTTTTTTGAGTCTGGCCATGGAAAAGGGGAACATGATGGAGCAGAGGCATGTGTGAAGAGAGATCTAGTTAAGGAGAAACTAAAGATTTCAGTAGCAGAGCTTCTTGATGCTCATAGCATTGTTTATTGGTGTAGTTTATCATAGTGGGGCACTCTTGATTTAGTGGTACATAGGTTCTTTTGGTTGGTTGAGGAAGGGTCTATAGTTGATAGATCAAATTGTGCTATAGTGAGAGGCTCATCAAAAATGCATTTATTTCAGAGCTCTGATTCTAGTACATGGACCATTTGGACATGACAACTAGCTTTCTTTTTTCCTAGTTGTTTTCAATGTGATTGGGATCACTGTGAGTCAAGTGAGTGGGTGGACACATGGGATCCATATTATCTTACTCCATTTTCTATAATACCCTCTATCAAAAATGATGACATGAAAAGTTCACTTGAGCATAACCATCTATCAGATCTACTTCAGCCAGGACATGTCTTTGCATTGGTTGCACCATAGAGAAATGACGAGAAATCAAATTATTGGTTAGCACATTGTGTAAGAGGTAAAAAAAAAACTTGAACAACCAATTATAGATGATGATGGATTCACATATCCTACTGGTTCAGTGGTTGTCACTGGAACATGGCTGCAGAGATACATGCTTAGCAGGAAAATAATTTCTGCATTCGAAGACTATCAGAAGCACAAAATAATTCTCATATATCCACATCTTATTATAGCAACAAATGTAAATTTTTTGAAGCATCAAGGAAGACCAAAAGTAAAAGAGGTTTTTACTATTACTAATGCTGATCATGAAGCCTTGTTGGAGACCATAAAATAGAGAGAGGACCATACCAGAACACTCAACTCGGTATATTTACTTCTTATGTTATTTTCTTTATAATGATTCAATGAATTGATGATTATCTAGTTTAATACAATAAGTTACTAATTTTTTTATGATATTAGAATGCAGGTACATCATGAAGAGTTGCAGGGGGGGGGGGGGGGGGGGGAGGGGGGTATTGGTAGGGTGGGTGGGTGCAATGGTGTTGGGGAGAATTCCTAAGATTTATGATGTATTATGATGTAAAATGTGAACATTTTTTGTATATGGTTTTTGTAATAATGAAAAAGACAGGTTAAATTAGTTGCACATTCTAATTTGTATTTTGGTAGGTTCTTTGCATGCAATCTCAAGCCTCCCACCCCTTGAAACAAGAGTAAAATCAACAAGAATCCCTTTGCATGCAGTCTCAAGCCTCCCCAAATGAACTAGTAATTACCAAGGTGGTTCAACATCACCCATTAGTGTTGAATCCTTAGGCCCACCCTTCCAACTAAGAGGAAAACTGGTTCTTAGTCCAATAACATTAATGAAATACAAGGTTGTTGATCATCCACATACCTGCTAGATCTAATAAAAAGAATTTTCAAGAATGCATGACATGTTTCCAAATGCATATACATAAAAATGCACAAAAATAAAATTCTACAATATTAAAGGATGCTAGTCCCTTTGCATACACCCTTTAGCATCTCTAGAAGAGCAAGTGATTTCCATGTGGATTCAATATCACCCAAACATGTTGAGCCCTTAGGCACACCCATTTGAATTAGTAGGAAAATGGATTGGTTATCCAACAATTCTCATGCTAAGAAAGTTTGTTAATCGATCACATACCGACCACATCTCATTTAAAAAAATAATCAAGTAATGCATACATGAGGTATGCACAATCACTAACCATTCTATGCACTTTTTTATCGCATCAATACATGGAACACTAGTGCAAAGCACCTTTTTTTTTCTCTTCTTTTTGTAATAAGATCTAGGGATAGATCTAATGATCTCAATATGACCATCCATATTTGTAATGGACACAAGACCCGATGATGCAACTATAAGCCTCAGGCATCAATTTGTCCAATAAAGTGGATTTTTCATAAATTACATTCTTTTTAGATAAGTCTAGATGTTTAGAACATTATTAGGGTCCCTAGGAGTTTATAGAGTTCATTTGAAAACAAATTTGCAATAAAACTTGTCTTAGCACAAAAATTGCAAAAAGTTGCTTAGCAACTTTTGCAATTTTCTTAACAACTTTTGAAAATCTAACTCCTAATGGCTAGAACTATTTGAATTGTTAGCACCATTAGCTCCAACTAGGTAGGTGAACCCTAGTGACACCCTTTTTGTAGCCATGAAGACCATCCATCATCCATGGCCACCCTATACCAAGGAGTCTCCAAGGTGCTCTAAGTGTGTTTCAAGGTCAATCTTCTGAGGGTCATAACTCAGAGCTTGGAAAGGCTATCAATGAACTATTAAATGCTATAGGATAGTGATGCTGAGATAGAAAATAACCTATCTCATTTTTGAGAGATCACATTTCATTTGGATTCGGCACAATGATCTTGCTCAATGCCAAAACTCGTAGTGTGCCATAGTTCATAGGTGCACTAGAGCGTAACTTTGAAACCACTGATCTTAGCATCAAATTTTTAGTTCCATTAGCTCTCAGTGGGTAGGTGAACTCTAGTGACACCATTGATCCTGGCATGGAGACCATCGATCATCCACAACCACCCCGTACTGAGGAGTCTTTGACGTGCTCTTTGTGCATTTTGAGGTTGATCTTCTGAGGGTCATAACTCAGAGCTCGTGAGGGCTATTGATGAATTTTCAAATGCTATAGGACAATGATGCTAAGGCCAAAAATAAGTTATCTAATTTTTGAGAGATCACATTTTGTTTAGATTTAGCACAATGATCTCGCTTGATGCCAAAACTTGCAGTGTGCCTCAGTTCATAGGTGCACCAAAGTGTAACTTTGAAATCATTGATCTTGGCATCGAATTGTCAGTACCATTAGCTTTGGGTGGGTGGGTGAACCCTAGTGACACCCTTGTTCCATCCATGGAGTCCATCCATCATCCACGGCCACCCTATACCAACGAGTGACCAAGGTGCTCTAAGTGTGTTTCAAGGTCGATCTTCCAAGGGTCATAAATCAAAGCTCATGAGGGCTATTGATGAATGCTACAAGATGGTGATTTTGAGGCCTAAAATAATCTATCTCATTTTTGAGAGATCACATTTCATTTGAATTTGGCATAACAATCTCGCTTGATGCCAAAACTCATACTAAGCCTTAGTTCATAGGTGCACCACAATGTAACTTTGAAACCACTTATCTTGGCATTGAATTGTCAACGCCATTAGCTCCGAGTGGGTGGGTGAACCATAGTAACACCCTTTTTTTTACCATAGAGACCATCAATCGTTTGCAGCCACCCTATACTGAGGAGTCTCCAAGGTGCTCTAAGTGTGTTTCAAGGTCAATCTTCAGAGGATCATAACTCAGAGCTCGTGAGGGATATCGATGAAATGTTTAATGCTACAAGATTTTGATGCTGAGGTCTAAAATAACCTATCTCATTTTTGAGAGATCACATTCTGTTTGGATTTGGCATAGCATCTCACTCGATGCCAAAAATCATACTATGCCTCAGTTCATAGGTGCACCATAGAATAAATTTAAAAGCACTAATATTGGCATCAAATCGTTAGTGCCATTAGCTCTAGGTGGGTGGGTGAACCCTAGTGACACCCTTTTTGCAGGCACAAAGATCATCCATCATCCGCAGCCACCCCATACCAAGGAGTCTCCAAGGTGCTTTAAGTGCATTTCGAGGTCAATCTTCTGAGGGTCATAACTCAGAGCTCATGAGGACTATCAATGACCTATTAAATTCTATAGGATGGTGATACTAAGGCCTAAAATAGCCTATCTCATTTTTGAGAGATCACATTCTATTTGGATTTGGCACAGAGATCTCACTCGATGCCAAAACTCGTAGTGTGCCTTAGTTCATAGGTGCATCATAGCATAGCTTTGAAACAACTAATCTTGGCATCAAATTGTCAGCACCATTAGCTCTAGGTGGGTAGTTGAACCCTAGTCACACCCTTGTTCTAGCCACAGAGACCATCTATCATGTGTGGCCACCCTGTACTGAGGAGTATCCAAGGTGCTCGAAGTGCATTTTGAGGTCGATCTTCTGAGGGTTATAACTCAGAGCTCATGAGGGCTATCAATGAACTATAAAATGCTACAATACAGTGATGTTGAGGCATAAAATAAACTATCTCATTTTCAAGAGATCACATTCCATTTGGATTCAACACAACAATCTCTCTCGATTCCAAAACTTGCAGTGTGCCTCAGTTCATAGGTGCACCAAAGCGTAACTTTGAAACTACTGATCTTGGCATCAAATTTTTAGTACCATTAGCTCTGGGTGGGTGGATGAACCCTAGTGACACGCTTTTTCTAGCTATGAAGACCATTCATCATTCACAGCCACCCCCTACTAAGGAGTCTCCAAGGTGGTCTAGGTGTGTTCTAAGGTCAATCTTTCAAGGGTCATAACTCGAAGCTCATGAGGACTATCGATGAACTATCAAATGATATAGGATGATGATGCTAAGTCCTAAAATAAACTATCTAATTTTTGAGAGATCACATTATGTTTGGATTTGGTACAGTGATCTCTCTCGATGCCAAAACTCGTAGTGTGCCTTAGTTCATAGCTGCACCATAGCGTAACTTTGAAATAGCTAATCTTGGCATCAAATTGTAAGCACCATTAGCTCTAGGTGTGTGGGTGAATCCTAGTGACACCCCTTTTTTGGCCACAAAGACCATCCATCATCCATGACCACCCTATACCAAAGAGTCTCCAAGGTTCTCTAAGTGTTTTTTGAGGTCAATCTTTTGAGGTTCATAACTCAGAGCTCGTGAGGGCTATCAATGAATTATCAAATGCTACAAGATGATGATGCTAAGGCCTAAGATAACCTATCTCATTTTTGAGAGATCACATTCCATTTAGAATCTACATAATGATCTCACTCGATGCGAAAACTCATTGTGTGCCTCAATTCATAGATGCACCACAAAATAACTTTGAAACTACTAATCTTGGCATTGAATCATCAGTTCCATAATCTCCAGGTGGTCAGGTGAACCCTAGTCACACCCTTTTTCTAGCCATGGAGACCATCCATCATCTGCGACCACCCTGTACCAAGGAGTCTCCAAGATGCTCTATGTGCGTTTCGAGGTTGATCTTCTAAGGGTCATAACTTGGAGCTTGTGAGGGCTATCAATGAACTATCAAATGCTAAAGAATAGTTATGTTGAGACCTAAAATAACCTAGGTTATTTTTGAGAGATCACATTTCATTTAGATTTGGCATAGTGATCTCGCTCGATCTCAAAACTCATAGTGTGCCTTAGTTCATAGGTGCACCACAACATAACTTTGAAATCATTGATCTTGGCATCAAATTGTCAGGGCCATTAGGTCTAGGTGGTTGGGTGAACCCTAGTCACACTCTTTTCTTGGCCACAGAGAGCATCCATCATCCACAACCACCCTGTATCGAGGAGTCTCCAAGGTGCTCTAAGTGTGTTTTGAGGTCAATCTTTTGAGGGTTATAACTTAGAGCTCATGAGGGTTATCAATGAATGATTGAATGCTACAAGATAGTGATGCTGAGACCTAGAATAACCTATCTCACTTTTGAGAGATCACATTCCATTTAGATTCAGCACAATGATCTTGCTCGATGTCAAAACTCGCAGAGTGCCTCAGTTCATAGGTGCACCACAACGTAACTTTGAAACCACTGATCTTGGCATCGAATCATCAGTGCCATTAGCTCCAAGTGGGAAGGTGAACCTTAGTGACACCCTTGTTTCAGCCATGGAGACCATCCATCATCCGTGGCTACCTCGTACCAAGGAGTGTCCAAGGTGTGCTAAGTGCATTTCGAGGTTGATCTTCCGAGGGTCATAACTCGAAGCTCATGAGGGCTATTGCTAAAGCATCCAATCAAGTCTCTTAAGTTGAGATATTTTGAGGTTATGTTGAAATTGAAAAGTTGTAGTATGAGGATAGTAACAAAGTGAAGTGCTAGTTATCAAAGATTATGAATCTATGAATGACTTGGTGGTTGAGAATAGAGTCCATGGTTGAGGAGTGGAGTCCTTAACTATGTTGAGATTAGATTTGAAGCCAAGAGTTAGTTTCAAGGTTGAAGGTGGAGTTTAAAATCAGATTTTTGGGTTATCTAAACCTTGTGTAGGAGGCTAACAAGTGTGTTTATGTCATGATAGCACTTAAAATTATACATTGCATCCAAATTTGATAATAAAGATTGTTAAAATTTTATTCAAAAATTATTACATTTGAATTGAATATAACAAACATAATCAAAATTAATGATATTCCATAAACATGAACAATACACATGATCCATGATAAATTGAACAATACTAGATACTAAATTAATATGTATATCATTGTGCACATAAATGACAAAAATATATATCAAAATACATGCATCCATAGACAAAATTTTACACAAATATATATCAAATATCATGTATCCATAGACAAAGTACTCAAATATATATCAAAATACATAGATCCATATACAAAATGTGGCTGATCATGCCATCAGAATGTGTATAATATCAATGTTTCTTTATACAATGTGGCATATGCCATCTTAAAATGTCTCATGATGCATCCTATGAAAATTGTACTATCCTAAGGTTTTGGAGGATGATCAAAATGTAGCCTCTTTGCAACACAGGTGGATCAGATGCCTCCTAGATAAACAAAAAAGGAAAACCCAAAGTTAGACTACTAAATTTATATGATTCTTTGTATCTAACATTGAATTACTCAAATGCATAATGATATTTTTTCTAATGAAGATTTATACTATCAAAATTTCATAATAAATACCTCTCTTGTTGTCCTCCTACGTCAATCAGGAGTCCTCTCGTATGCCCTTGGCAATGCTTATACCTCACTGATTATGGGTTATTTATGTTCAAATACGCTTGTCTGATGAATCTACAATTTAAAATATAACATTATAATTTATAGCATGCTAAATTTATAACTTATTTAATTATGAATTCAAACTACAACTTACTATTGTAGGCTCCTCCTTAGGAGAGAGTGGCTGCATCATCAAATCTACACAACTCTCTCGTCAGACCTCATGTGCACTAGGAGTCTCCTATGAGATACAAAATAGTAGTTGTTAATATCACAGAAATTAGTTTTGAATTTATTTATGAAGATAAGGAAAATAAAAAATAAATGATACTTATACATATAATGGGGCTCTTAGTGTGAATGGAAATCCCTGATGGTCTATGTCGCAGAATTTGTACAAGCTGATCACCAATAACCACGCCCTATATACAATAAAGAATGTAATTAAATAGGATTACCACAAACATTTTACAAGAATGCATCGATATTTAATCAAATAGAAAGAACCTAATTACCTTTCCTTTGTGAATGCATTATGGCTCACCCCCCACACTTTTTCCCCTCGAGACAGGTGGTACCTACAAGATAAAAGAAAAATTAGCAAGCATATATGTTGTAATATCAAATAGAAAAAAAGAATGGGAACACAACATAGTGTACTGTAGATGTCTCAAGGACAAATGAAATGGCCAAGAGTGTGGCATCACCAATCTGTCTGAGCTCCCCCTCGATCAACAACTAAACATGAATGAAGATCACATACATGTAAAAGTTAGTATGATTTAAAAAATAAAATTATTCTATTATAAAAATTAACTTTAAATTGTATATGTCATAACAAAAAAATGTATACATGTACTGACACTGAAGGAGTCCATGCCTCTACATTCCCCTCCTCTCTCGCATTAGGGTCTGTAGCCTCTGTGCATGTGTTTGGTGTATCCTCGTCTAATACATAATGATACTTAGGAAGATCATCTATGGGACCAAGGAAAATATTATTGCATGTAATGCAAGTGTGAGGCACACAAACATGTGATGAGATAGTTGATGATGAACTAGGACCAGCATCATCAGCATGAGGAGGCAAGACTAACCTAGCCTAAGATATCATTAGGCTACTTAGCCTATGAATGCCTATGATGGTCTAAGAGCTAGCGTCTACCATAATATCTGGATGTTGCACTCAAGGAAGGGGTAGAATATCAGTGGGGGACACAAAATTGCCAACTTTCTTCTGCTCGGATGAGGGTCTATCCTGAGGAGCTCCTAGTCCTAAGCACATGTTGGGCTTCATGCTCCAATAGTTCACTTTAAGTTTCAACACAAATTTTGCATATAATTTTCTAAGGAAATAAAATGGTATGTCTAAATTTCCATGTGGAGGGATATCAAAGACCATCCACCAACGATCCCAAAAGTTTGCACGTATGGTGTCATTTGTGCACCATTTAATCGATAGTTTGGATTTTCTTGGGTCGACTGGTAAACCCATTTTTAGTTTCACAAAAAGGCTAGCCAAATCCTCTTTGGTTATATTGAGGGCCGCAACCTCATCATATTCCAAACCATCATGAAACATCTCATGCATTTTATCACTCCAAGAAAGAGAGATAGTTTGTTGGTTCATAAGGGTTTCAATGTTATCCACTATGGTGTTTAACATGAATAACATAGGAGCCAGTGCGGGTTTATTATTATATGTTCTATGCAAACCTCTCAATTTGGTGAGATTTTCATTTATCAAATCCTCGATTTGAGATAGGTTTTGAGGGGGTAGAGGATCATTTGGTGGACAATTTTGTGGGGGTATTGGATCATTTGGCTAGGGGTTGTAAGGAATATTATTCCTAGCCTCAGTGTCATCATTTTGATTAGCCATTCCTATTGAATTACCAAAAATATATATATAATTAAAAAAAACCTTAATTTTAACAATTTTTTTCAAAAAAACCCTAGATTCAACTAAAACAAACAAAATCATGCTAAAATCTATTGAATTTAGGTTGAAACTGAGTTAAAAAAACAAAAAACAAAAAGCCTTGATATATCTGATATTCTATCGCAGTGCAAATACTGGCCCCCAAATATGCAAAATAATGGCCCACGGGTCTGTGAATTTTTTTTATGTAATGTCACAGGTATCGAATATATGATATAATATCATATATTATATTAGATATTTGATATTTGCCACATATATTATATAATATACTACATTTTTATTATATATTATATTATAATATATCACATTTTATTGTTATATTATATTTTATAAATATTTTATTACATTATATTATATTTTATATATATTATATTACATTACTATATATTATTATATAAAATATTATATTATATTATATTATTATAATTTATAATATATTATACTTTTTTATTATATATTATGTTATAATATATTACATTTTTATTATTATATTATATTATATATATTATATTACATTATATTATATTTTATATTATATTATAATATATATATTATATTACATTAATATTTATTATAATATTATAATATAATATTATTATACTATAATAATTATTATTATTATATTATATTATATTATAATACAATACTTTTATATTATTATAATATAATAATAATATTATTATATTATAGTATAATACTTATAATTATTATATTATGATAATATTATTATGTTAATTTTTAGATATCCAATAAGGCTCAACCTTACTTTCTAGGTTTGGTACCTGGATAGGTGAAAAAAAGTCAGAGCAGATTTTGAAGCACTTTTAGATGTCTTCAAACTCTTTTTTCTTCACATCACCACTTTTTGGCACACCATGATCCTTCACATACCCTATCTCGACCTTGAACTATGATATCATCAAAATAAAATTCAGATAGTAAAATAACTTTTCCTTCCTCTATCTTCAAGTATAGATTGTTGTTATCACCAACCCTCTCAAATACAATTTTCATAAGATAATTGTGAAGTATTTCATACCATGCTCTTGGTGCTTGCTTCAGATGATAGAAATCTTTGTGTAGTCTACATACCATGTTTTTGTTGTTAGCATGTACAAATCCTTCTAGTTCTTCTATACAAACCTCTTCTTCCAATATGCCATTCAAAACTAAAGATTTAACATCCATTTGATAAAATTTGAAACCTTTGCATGTAGACTAAGAAAGAAGAGTTCTTACTCCTTCCAGTGCTACAATAGGAGTAAATATTTCTCCATATTCTATCCCTTCTTCTTGTGTATATCCTTTGCAAACTAATCTTGCCTTGTTCCTTGTGACTTCACCATTTCATCTAACTTGTTTTTGTACACCCACTTGGTGCCAACCACATTTTTATGTTTTGGTCTAGGAACTAGAGTCCATGTCTCATTTTTTTCAATTTTTTCAATCTCTTATATCATGGCTTTACTGTAGTCCATATCTTCTAAGGTATCTTTCACTATTTTAGACTCATGCATGCTATAAAATATGTATCATTTCTCCATTTTCTCCTTTCCATTGGTCTTCCATCTTTATCTCCAATGATTTTTGTTATAGGGTGATGTCTCTTGACATCCTTTGACAATCTTGTTTCTACTCTATCTTCCTCATTTGGTCTCTCAAATTCTAAAGCACTATGTACATATCTATTAGGTAGTTCAACATCTCTTTCATGTACACTAGTCTTAGAATCAGAATGTGCCTCAACTTAATTCTATAACTCAATAACTAAAGGTAGCTTGGTTCCTGAATGAAACTCAACATTCATAATATGTGACTCGATAGTCACTAAAACATGCTATTTATTTGCAACTTGATTTACAACATCTTCATCAGTAGGCATACCTTCATAACAATATACAAATGATTTGTGTTCCTCTGGCTGCTCCATTGGTTCAACCTCATGTACTTCTATATATTCATCAAATTTTACATTTATACTTTCCACAACTTTGTTAGTGCTAGTATTTAAACACTTACAAGATTTACTTCTTGTGGAATAGACAAGGAATATACCTTCCTCACCTTTTGCATCTAGTTTACCATTCATGAAATCTTTGAGAATACAACACTTGGTTCTAAATACTTTAAAATATTCTACATTGGGTGAGTGTCCATACCATAGTTCAAAAGGTGTCAAATGAGTAACTTTCTTGACTTGCACATGGTTAAAGGTATAGATAGATGTACTTACAACCTCTCTCCAATATTTCAATGCAACATTCTTCTCCATCATGAGTGTCCTAGCATACTCCATTATAGATCTATTCCTCCTTTCCGCAATTCCATTTTGTGGAGGGGTCCTAGGGGTAGATGTCTTTCTTTTGATTCCTCTATCATTAAAAAACATCTCACAATCATTTCATTTACATTCTCCTCCTTTGTCATATCTCAAACATTTCATACATGTTTCCTTCTCAATTCTTTCTAAGTACCACTTAGACATTTGGAAAGCATCAAATTTCTATTTTAGAAACATAACTATTATCATCCTAGAATAATCATCAACAAATAGCATAATTTTATTTTTCATCTTTGTAGCTTTTCACATCAATTGGTCCACACAAGTCAATATGAAAAATCTCCAATATTCCTTTAGAGGTATCCATCTTACTCTTAAAACTTGACTTTGTTATCTTGCCTAACAGACATTGTTTGCAATTTATATTGTCAGGTTTCTTCAACTTAGGTAAACCTCTTACTCTTCTCATATTACTGATACTAACCAAGTTATCAAAATTAACATGACGCAACCTTTTGTGCCATAATAATACATCATCAATTTATAAAACTAGACAAGTAGCATCATCCATATCAAGGCAGAATAGATTATCTCTAGTTTGATCACATTTTCCAATTAGTGTTCTATCAATGTCATATATCTTAGAAATATTGTTCTCAAACTCAACCTTATGTATTGAGATATTCAGTTATAACACACTCAACAAATTTTAGGTAAGTCCTTCAACATAACAGTCACTGTCACATAAAATCTTTTACGTAAGTTTGATAGAACCTTTTTCTGTTATCAGATAGGGTGCATCATCAAAACACCTTACACTATTTCCATCATAATAATTCAAGGTAATGAACTTAGTTTTATCTCTAGTCATGTGATGTGAATACCAACTATCAAAGATCCATCTCCCACTCTTGTTTTCTTAGAAATCTTGTTCCCAAACTCAAGCTTACAACCTAAGATATTCAATTATAACACACTCAACAAATTATAGGTAAGTCCTTCAGCATAATAGTCATTTTCACATAAAATATTTTATCTAAGTTTGATAGAACCTTTTCCTATGATCAGATAGGGTGCATCATTAAAAAACCTTACACTATTTTCATCATAATAATTCAAGGTAATGAACTTACTTTTATCTCTATTCATGTGATGTGAACACCCACTATCAAAGATTCATCGACCACTCTTGTTCACACAAGACACTAGTGCAATCACCTCATCCTCATTAGATTCATCCTTCATTGCAACAGACACCACTTCATCATCATGATTCTCATATCCATATTTAGTTTCCTCTTTAGCAATGTAGAAAGACATCTTTCCTTTGTCTCTGTAATCTTTTATGTCTTCATCTCTTTTACGTTTGTACTTCTCTCCACCTCTATAATTCTTCTTCTCTAGATATCTAGCAACAATATGAACACCTGCATTGCAATTAAAATGCATGATAGGTAAGTTAACTTTTAAATTCCCTTTACCTCTATGAAATCTCCTTGCTAGTAGTGCTTCAAGTTGTTCTATATCCTACTCATTTATATCACTATCCTTGGAAACATATTTTCCATTTCTCTTCTTCTCATTAGGTTCCTTCAGTGACAACATAGCTTTGAAAGAAGACTCAACGTTGTCATATTTGATTTTATCAATATTAGATAGCTTAAAAGAAGTGAGCCTACCTACCAAACCTTCAAGAGTCAAATTAGAACCTAGTATACATCTTAGTTCTTATATTGTGGAGACTCTAATAGCATAGATGGACAACAATGTTCTCAAAACTTTTCTTAGTATAGTCTCATCATCTATCTTACTAGTAGATCCTCTAATTCCATTAACAACATCTTTTATCCTAGAGAACTATTGTGCAACATTCTCACCTTCTTTCATTCTCATATCATCAAACTTACATTGAAGACTTTTAGATTTGGTTGTTAGAAGATTTGTGTCTCTTTCATAAATAGTGTGGAGAGCATCCCGCATTTTTTTTGCACTATCACAATCCTTAATGTCATCAAACTTAGCATAACTTAGGGTAGAGGTAATCTCCAACATTTCCTAGTTGTGTTATTTTTTCTTTTTTAGATCTTTAATAGTTAGGGCTCTAGCAGGATCAACATGCTCTATGGTGATGGTAGATTGTGCATGATCTCCAAGGTCTCCTAGTTGTAGCTTCATCATAATTTTCCATGTAGGAAAGTTACCTCTATTAAGCTTGGATACCTCTCTTTTTGATATCTTTATCTTTTTCTTCTACTACCTTCAAACTAATCCTCTTAAGAAGATGGCTCTGATACCAATTGTTCAAATTATTTAGAATAACTAAGAGGGGGTTGAAACATTTATCCAAGGTCTAGATGTACAAATAAAACTTTTCACAACTTAGTGAATTCATATTCATAAACATATCCATCATGCATGAATCCATTAAATCATACAATTATTTAAACTTGTAGGTTACTGTCAAATCAACTTTGCATAAATGTAAGCATGAAAATAATAGATTTAATTACATATTTGACAAAATGGTTTTATGTGGAAACCCAATTTGTGAAAAACCACCAGTAAATAGAACTATAAATAGCTACAAGGCTCAACGTATTTTCTTAGATACATCTACTATGGAACTGGGCCAAGTGTAAAGTGGCACAACCAAATGCCAATGAAAGATTGGAGAAGACATGGTCACATGTCATCCACATGGATCAAAAGTTTTTTATCACACTCCTTGTCAAAGTTCCTTTAAAATTTAAAAAAAATTGGTCTATAGTCAACCCTACTATATCTATGTTGTGAATGCTAAGAATTTTCAATGGAGAGGTCAATGGTAGTGGGAGGTTATGCTCATAGATTGTAACTTGGTTAATTAATGAATGTCAAATATTTTGTCACATGTCAATGAATCAAGGGTTAATAATGTCAATACGTTTATGTGGGATCACCTTGAACTAAAATGTGGGTATTAAAAATTGCAAGGAATAAACAAGATATCTTACATAATACAAAAATCAAGATGGATACAAAAATTGAATGAGAATTAGGAAGAACTCATAGTGTTACAAATGCGTCCTATTGATTAGTAGTTTAGTCCATATTAACAACAAGATGAGTCACAATCAACATGGGGAGACACATGTGACTTCAACCTGCCATTATATGGTCTATAAGAAAAATTTTCATATGGCTAAGTAAAAATGATATGAATCATATTAAAATGTGAACAAATACTGTCATGAGAAATTTCACATGGCATGCTAAAATGATATTGTAAAATATTATCAAAGGTGACTAAGATGGCTATTATGACTAGTCAAATGTGATGAATTATTTTAATAGAATAATTGACTCATAATAAGTGATAAAAGGGGAACCCATGCAATTGATGCAATGAGGATAAATTGGTCATCTAATCCCATGTGTAAACTAAGTGTTATATATATAATCTATGTGATGATGAAGACAATAAAGGATGTTGATATGTAGATATCTACTTATTTTACTTGAGTATTAAAATTATCTAATTTTTGTAGTCTCTCTCTTATTTTAATATGCACTATAAGAGATATGTGCCTTGATCTCTACCTTTGAGAGTGTTATTACAAGAAAAAGAGGAAGATTCAGAGGGAGGCTACCATTTCTTTAGAGGCAACCTTGAAAGAGAGGGAGCAAGAAAGAAGATGTGATTTAGTCAACCTTTGGTGATCTTGATCATATAGATTCAGAGGGAGTGAACTATGTTGTGATGGATTCTCTAGTGATCAATAAATTATAGTAGTTAAGAGGACTGTGATTCATGAATATACCTTATGAAAATGTGATTTTAATGGGCCTACCCCCTATGTACATCATGAAGAAGTCAAGACTTTCAAAAGATGTCACTTCTATTTAGAAAAGTTTTTGTCAAGTGAGTCGTATTATGAGATCTAACAAATTGAGTAAATGGTGATTGTTTTACATCTCAACATTCTAGGAGACCATTACTCAAAGTATTTGGTTAATATCATCATTGATATTCTTGGAGGCCAATTCTCTTGATATCATATGTGATATCAAACCTTATTTTGAGTAATTGGTGAATATCAGATGTTGATAATCTGGGAGGCCAATATTATTTATATCAAATGCAATATCAAAACCTTTTGAGTACTTGGTGAATATCATTGATATTCTAGGAGGCCAACAGTTGTGATATCAAAATCATGGATATCTTCTAATAAAAAATATTCTTAAAATTTTTCATTCCTAATATTACCAATGATGTGACATATGTCTTGTGTTTATGCTCCCTAGCTAAGAGGGAATGTTAATGTTTGATAGCTTTAGTTGGATAAAATTTGAGACTAAATTGAAGTTATACACACACACACACACACACACATTTGTGTGTCTAGTTTAATTAAATAATACATTATATATTATGATGTAGATTATGTTGTTACCGTTCTAATGAATAGACATGTCCCATGAAAGGACATGTCTCTTATTGATTTATTATATAAATAAGATACTGTTGCAAAGTGGAAAACACATACCAAGAATAATGGTAGTGCAATTAGATTTGTAGCGATCCTCTAAAATTTGAACAATTTTTTATATTACAAAATAAAGAGGAAATTTTAGTATAGAAAAGTGAATTTATATGGAAAAGGACTTTTGTGTTAATAACAAAGACTGAAGAGATACACATTATAAACATTGAAGATGATTATAGCAGTGGAGAAGTCTAGGTGTACCACATCCACAAGGCAACATATCCCCTGTATGTGCCAACACCTGTAACACTCTAGACGCCGAGCAATAAAGGCTCACAAACACAAAGAAAGATTGTGAAGACAAAAAAATAGATGTAAATGATAATATTGTTCTAGCATCTCATATTAAAAAAGACAAAGAATTAAATAAAGTAGAACTAAGTGTGACTATTTTTGTCTCGATAATAGATGCACAAACACAACTAAGTGGTGACACCCATTTACCAATACCAAAGGTAGTGTCGAGTAACAATACTCCCTCACTAGATATTGAGGTTAGTCAGGATGAAATCATTGAGATTCCATAATTTGATCTTGTAAATCTCACCTTGGAGAAAACTATTTTATGTTACAAGAAATTTTGATGGAGTTAAAGAGACAAGAATAGCTTAGAAGAAAGGAAAATCATAAATAGGTACTACATGATGTAAAACATATTTTTGTTGATGCTTTTGATATTCAAAATTTTGAAGAAGATGCACCAATCATAAACCAACTTGTAAATATAGTTGAACAAGTAAATTCTAGAAATATGGAGTCAAATGAGAAGCTTGTGGATTAGTCCACAAGAATATTTGAAATGAAGGTTGTGGAAAAATTTTCCTTAATTAATTTCAAGTAGAATGTGCTCCTAAAAGAAAAAGCATAGGTAATGATTGAATTAATTTAGAAGGTACAACATTTTGACACAATTTTATTAGATGTGCCAAGATTTGCTCACAATATTAATGTACACATAAATACAATTAATGATGACATGAAGAGATCCAACAACATTATTTTAGAGTTAGCAGAATCAAGCATTGATCACTAGGATAATATATTGATTTCTCAAGGCACATTGGTCGAGCTTCAAATAGCTGACAATAATATGATATTGAAATTGATCTCTATTTAGGTGATCATGATACCTCATTTGGATTTCATAGAGAGAGAACTAAAAATAACCTAGGATCTTATTTTAGATGATCACAATTTATTAAAGGCTGATAGTTTAATTGATTTGGCTACAAGAACCACATGGGATCATGCATTTACCATGGTTACCAAAATTTCTAAGTAATTCATTGAAAAATATGGATTGCTTCCAATCATTCATCCCCAACAATAGTTACACATAGTGTTCAAAAACAAGGGGGAAATTGAGTCAACAAGGGGGAAATGGAAAAGAGTTTTAGAAAAGAGATTTGAATAAAGATGACTAAGATTTTATCAAATTGTATTGTATAGAAGTAATTATGCCAAAGTGATGTAAATATGATAAAGTCTTTTTTCCACTAATGTCAAAGGGAGAGATTGTTGATATTTCTAAAAATTATTGTTTATTAGCATCAACCACTTAGTCATTTACAAGACAGAGTTAGATAGTCATCACTATTACCTAGATACTCTATATAGGCTGAGTCATGTACATAAGTGAGTATGTACTGAGCTCTATAGAAGCTGAGTAAGTTTTTGGTCACAAAGCATTTTATATATGACTCAATCTCATCACCAATCAATCAATTCATCTATGACCAAGCATATTCCAAGTACACAAGTTCTAATTTTTATAGTTTGTACTTGAAACAACACTTTATGAGCATCATAAGGGTAATATAGATTGAGAAACAAAAATATTGAGCATAAGGAAATGGTAAAAACTAAGCAATCTAGAGTTTACATAAATGTCAAGAATGGAACAAAGTTTGAGGCACAATGAATATCACACTAACTTAGAAGGAATATTTATGTTTTGAGGAGGTTGTTATAGAACATTTACACGATGTGTATCATAGATCCCTAAGTTATGTGTTCAATGATCATGATGAAGATGTGAAACATGGAACCATTTAGAAAATGGCTTAAAAATTAATTTAAATTGCAATGATCTTAACCTAGATCATAAGCATGTAAAGTAAGAGAAAGGAAAGAGAGGTTCATGCATGCGAATTTGAACTATTCTACAAGAAAAGGCATGAAAATAGATCATAAATCAGTTAAGGGTTTCATTATCATCTAATAAAGAAAGTGACCTACTCATAGCAGTCAAGTGGAAAGGAAAGATGAGTGATATTAGATCAGAGTAGAGGATCAATTTGTAAGGAGAAAACTCATGATCATCTTGTAGAGAAAACTAAGAGTCTAGTACTTAATCGATTTTAATAGATTTTAATAAAGGTAAATCTCTTAACTGATTGGTCTTAACAAATCAAACTAAATCTCTTAATAGAGTCCTTACTTAGTTGTAAGTGTAAAATCCTCTAACAAGGTGAGACCTAACATTCTCTTTAGGCTTTAATAGGGTGGGATCCTCACAGGGTAGATCATATCTTATGGTCAAATATTGTAACCTAAACCGATTTAATTTGTTACTGCAATAGTGAAGATTTGTGGGTGTCATCCTCACCCCATAAAAACATTCATCCTATGAAGAAGTTGAGACTCAAGGACTGTTTGAACTAATCAATCCAAATGACAATGCATATGTTTATCTACTTGACAAGAATAAAATACTAAATAAAGAAGTGAGAGCATAGAAAAGAGAACATGAAATCCAATCAATAATTCTATGTGATCTAGTTAGACAAAAGAAGAAAGTTGAAGAAGACAATACTATGGTTGAGTAAGAAAAAATGGTCATGGCTACAAGATTTGAAGAAAGGATGTGAAAATTGCAAATTTGAAATCACATAAGGGCATACTAAAGAGTGAACTGAAAGCTAAGAAGGAATCTATAGAGAGATTCAACAAACCAAAGGAAGCAATGAAATACTTTGAAAAAATAATGAAGTCATTAAGTTTTTCTAATGGGTCAAGACATTCATGGACTGAGAAAGGAGAATCATTTAGGAATGGAGACCTAAGGAATGCAATGTCAAAGGAAAAACCAACATGATATCATTGTAGAAAACTTTTTCATACTGAAAATATTTGTAAAAGCTAATATGGTATGAAAATTTTTAAACCTAAGTTTACTAGTTACTATTTTTACTACTAGAAACAAGGATATCAAATTTAGGAGTGTAGGTAAAAACTAAGGAATACATCTACTATACCTAGATTTGAAGGATATTGCTATAGCTATCAAAAATATAGGCATAGAGCATATGAGTGCAAATCATAGACAAAAACCTACTAGAAAAATCAGAGAAAGAGTTATCCACCTAACAATACATGTTCAAAATGTCACAAGTTTTGATTCAAATATACTTAGAAAATTAGATAAAGGACAAAGGCAAAGGCATAGTGGACATTGAAAAGATTATGAATGATATGAACTAGAAATGGAAAGGCAAAGAAAAAGATAAAAATGCTAGAGCTAATGGAGCTAATGTCACCCGATCCAATGGAGAAGGTGATTATGTCATCTCAAACTAAGCAAGAGAGGTATGTATGGAACTATATGTTTAATTAATATATCACACATGAGTTCCTTACATATAAATATGTCAAAAATTCATATCTTCATATATGAAGATGCATAAGAGAAAATTTGTGCAAGATTGATGAATATCAATAAAATTTTCTATGTTGACTGAGCGTTGCAACATAAACTAAGAACTCTAGGAGAGGAATGATAGAGAGTGAGTCATATGGAAGAGACTAAGTTGTAATTCAAGGACCTAGTGTAAATGCATCAATATTGACTGAGAAAGCTAGCTTCCACCCACCTAAAGTACCCAATATTCTAATATAGAGACCTTAAATTGATCTAAAGAAGGTATATAAAAAAATTTAAAGAAGTTATTCCATACCTTACATTCATATTTTTGAGAGCACAGAGCGATTTAGCAATTTTAGAAACCAACAAAGATCTCAAGAGAAATTTGATCATGAAGATTTAATGATTGGAGAATCTTAACTATGTCGAGTACCTAGAGAAGAAAAAATTTCAAACCCTAGTTATGTATATGACAGCTTCATGAACTACTCAAATGAGTGAAGAGGTTGGTAAAATCCAACTAGTGAAGAGTGATGTTTGTCTTCCACCTAAATTTCATTCTATTCTAAAGATTTCTATGAAATGAGACTCAATGGGTGTGTTATCTTCAGTACCACCTAAAGTCATTATAATCCATGATGTCAAAAGCTATTATATGTGAAAATTGAAGAATTAGGAGATTACAAAATTAGGGAAGCTTATAAGAAGTTGAACACTGAAGGAATCATGAAGGAACATTTTCAAATTGTTGAGAGGAAAGGGTTAATGCATGCCCTAGAGTTCCCAAGAAATTTCAAAATCAAGTGGATTAAAGTTATCTTGAGTAGAATTCATGACATGAAGTAATGGCTACATAATGGACCAATGGAGATCACAAAGAAAAATATATACAAGGTTAAAAGATATCCAAGCATAGACAAAAAGAAAACCATGTGATGTATGAGCCATGAAGAAATTGAGGCTAACATAGGAGCCAAGTGGAATGGAGGTCCTCTATCCATTGTAAATATCTTTGATATCCTAATTTTATTTATAGTGAGATTCATTCTTCACAAATTCCACCAATCAAGAAGCTTGAACAGTGTGTCTTGTATGGTTGTGGGACAAGTGTGGAAGATTGTGATGAAAGATCATGAGTATGATCTTGTTGAACTACAAAAATTATGACTTACAAAAAATCTATCATCAATAAGAAAAGTGAATAATTCAATGTCAAAGCTTGGATCCCTCAATGTTTGTATTTTCTTTTATATCCAAAAGTTCTTTCCTGGTATTGGTAATGTTGTATGGGAGCAGGAAAAACCAATGACAAAGTAGATCAATGAGTGCATCACTCAATTGGGAGAAAATTTTTATAATTTAGTGAATGCTTACTTTGATGAATTTAAGAAAAGGATGAAAAGAATAATGATGATTCTTGATGAATTGGTCACAAGGTATTATAGTGAGATATGTTTTCTTGTTTATACAAAGAACACTTTTGTATAGTTGGTTAAGCCAAGGAAGAAGAAGAAGAAGGAGGAGGAGAAGAAGAAGAAGATGGAAGACTCAAGGAACACAAAAGAAGATGGCAGTGACACCTCCACCACCAAACAAGCAAAGGAGGAGGGAAGCTTCTAGTTCTAAGCAATGTGCAAAGTAGAAGGTAGTGGAGACAATAGAGCCTAGTGCCCATAGGACTAGAAGAAGAAAATTAGTCAAAGGACCACCTATGCAGTAGATAAAGACTATTCATGACGTATGTGAAATATTAAGAAGATCTATAGGTTTATTTGGTTTTAGATATGTCAGATATGACACACAAAATAAAGAGGAAGTTGTATGAAAGGAAAGTGAGTTTCTATGGAAAACCATTTTTTGATTAATAACAAAGATGAAAGAGATAGACACTCTAAATTCTAAAGATGATTATAGTAATGGAAAAAGTCTAGGTGTGCCAATTCCATAAGGCAACATGTCCCATGTACATGCCATCACCCCTAAAACTATAGAGGCTGAGCAGTCTATTGGAATTATTTATAATAAATAAGAGGGAGGGTGAATTAGTTATCCAAGGTCTAGATCTACTATTATAACATTTCACAACTTAGTGAACCCATAAAACATTTTCATCATGCATGCATCCATAAGATTATGCAATCGCTTAAAACTTGTAGGTTACTATCAAATCAAATTGTAGAAATGTAAACATGAAACATAATAGATTCAATAACACACTTGACACAATGATTTATGTGGAGACCCAATTTGGGAAAAACCACTAGTAACATGCTACTCTTTCTCATTCTTCTGAAGTGATGCCCTATGGAAGGTCAACCCTATTAAAGGTTATAATAAACACTATTAAATGTGACCTTGTTAATGGATTTCAATCACCTTATTAGGAGTGAGCCTTATTAGAAGAATTTAGACCATTCACTTGGAATCTCACCCGATTAAAGGATTTACAAATGATTGTTTGGTCAACCTTAATCCAAAGGATTTACCTTAGACTAATACAATTATTGCAGAGTAACAGTAAGGCTTGATCTGATAATAGCTTAAAACTCCATTTACAAATTATAGATCTCTATTTTAGTCCTTGATTTTTCTTGGCTTTCACAAACTTCATCTTTGATAGCTTTTTCACCCTTCAAGCATCCATACCCTTAAGCCTTCTTACTTTGTTTTCCAATGCAAACTCTTCTCTTAGGTCACTAAATGAAGCAATACCCTAGACTCCTTGTCTTCCTTAGGTTCTTGCACATGACAAACTTTGCTTCTAACCAACCATCTCTATAAATAGAGAATTAAAATATTTTATCGTTCATTCTCCATCATCCAATTCTAGGTTAGGAAAAATTAGGTAGGATTCAATGAATCTACCCCTTATTTTATTTCATTCCCTTTTGGAAACTTCTCCTTAAGTCCTCTTTGAATTTGCCTAAAAATGGTTTGCAATGAATTTTGTGTCTCCATCTCTTCAATATTATCTTCCACATGGTTCACATAGTCCAAGAAATAAACTTTGACAACTCAAATCCATCAAAATCATGATCTTTCTAATGATGCTAACGCTCGGCATTAACTAGCTTGTAATACTTTGCACATATTGTGTTGTTTGGAATCTACTGTAAAATCACTCGACATCAACTAAACTATACTCAACATCAACTATCTCACTTGGCTTACATTTAAATTGACTTTTCTTAGCTCCAATTGATTTTTTGATTGGCTTGCACTAAGTTTCCTTGGCACCTACTGTCCACTCTATCAAGCTTGGTAGACCAACTTCATTTAAATTGTTCTTCTAAACTTTCTTAGTATAACCAAACTTTGCAGCCATAAGTATATTATCAATGCACTATGATATCATTATCTTAGCTAATGCTTGTACTCCTTTTCCATATCATAACTCAACCTTTCTTCTAGGTGCTATTGTTACATCATTTTGATCAAATCATCTTCATCAATCAAACAAGTGATAGTACTTAAGTCATATAATTAGTTGTCTTACTAGAAAATAGAAGGTTTAACATTAGTGACAAAAAAATGATTGAAACACATTTTTTATACTTGTATCAATCTATTTTCAACAATCTCCCTCTTTGGCATTGATGGAAAACCAAACTGATCAACCAAACTAACTAGGTTTAAATAGTAAAACTAACAAAATACCAAAAAGAAAATAATTCCTTGTATTGAAATCTCTCCCTTCATCAGAAATTTTCATCTTGAGAATAGGTTAAAAATATTATGTTCTATTCTAATCAATAGACAATCAACTCATCCTTATAGCTCCCTCTGAATTGCTTCTTATATCTCCATCTACATTATCTCCCTCCTACTAGGTAGATGTAATTAATAGATACACTTTCTCTCTCAGTAGTCAAAATTTCTCCGTAGTATGTGTTAGGATTTCTTCCTCTTTGATAATAATCTCTATCTCTCACATATGATTTCTCCCTTCAATATCTCTTACATTTCTATTTAGTTCCCTTGTATATCTCCCTCTTTGACAACAATGCCAAAGAATCATCATCTTAAATATGCGGATATGAATAGTTTTAGTTTCTCTCTTGATCTTCTTGTTTGTGATTGATTTATAAATCTAGCTATTTGATTACTTTAGGAAGCTCCTAAAGTATGATCCATTGCATCAATGTGTAACATATGTTAATCAACTTGTTTGATGTAGAGCACTCCTCTTATTTCTTAGATAGCCTTTGATAGGGGTATCACCCCTAGTTTACCTCATAGATACTTATGAGCATCCTTGCGTAATGATTTTGTGAAGATATCAAAAACTTTCTCTTTTGTGTTAACACATTCCATCTTCACCTATTTATCTTGAACTAATTCCCTCAAGTAATGATACTTGATTCCAATGTGCTTAGTCTCTGTGTGCATCATGGGATTCTTTGATATATGTATAGCACTTATATTATCACAATAAAGTATCTCTAGTTCAGTGATCTCTTCCTTCATACCTTTGAGTAGTTGTTTAATCCATACAATGTTTGCACAATTTACTACAACAACAATATATTTTGCTTCAACAGTAGATTGAGAAATCTAGTTTTGTTTCTTAGGTGATCTCACAATAGTGGGTGCCACTTTTGGGGCATGAACAAAATTAGAAATAGATGGAAATTTACAATTTCCAATTTTCAATTGTTTGTGCAAACATTAAGGAAATTTTGGCATGGACATTCCCTGCATTCATGTTTGTGCAAACATAATTAAATATAAATAGACATGTTCATGTAAACATCTGTCACTATTTTCACTTTACATTTGCCATTTTATGGAAAATATGTTTGTGTGAACATATACTCACGCAATCATATGTTTTTAGAAAAAGTTTGTTATTTTCTTAGAAAAAAAAGAAAAGAATTGTGGTTTGATACTCAAAATTGGGATCAAATGAACTCCTACTATAAATCAACAAATTTTAAATTGTGCTTCTCAGAGCAAGCTTTCCAATGACTATAATTTTAACACATTATTATCATTAAGACTTTCAAATATGAGTTTAACTCATTATAGGTTAATTAATGATTGAACATTAACTAACTTCAACACTTTAGGGAAAATTGTAAATTAGATTTAAAAAATTGCAAAATCTCTAAGAAATAGGTTACTTAGATAGCTTTCTATTGAAAAAAGAAAATTTGATTTATGATATATTGAGTTCAAGTTATCTTTGTCAAAATGATCATATGTTTGAATTATGATTGATGTCACTTCAAAAATTCATAAACTATACAATATTCAACAAAATTGAATCAAGCCAAATGGATCCTCTTGATATTGATGTTGTGCATATCATTTCTAGGGAAAAAGTTATACTTGTCAAAATGATTATCACTCTTTAAAAATATTGATTCTTTATATGTACAAGCTTTTCAAAGGAGAAGAAAAATTAGACTCAAATACTAATAAAAAATTAAATTAAAAAAATATGGATACAAAGTAGGAACAGAATACTAGAAATCACTAGTTTATGTCATCTTTAAATTATTCATAGTTTTAGAGATATAGTTACTTGAATTTGAGGTTTCTTTCAAAAATGTTGATTTTAGTGTCAAGATTGGTCAAAAAGTGGTACCCACTACTATGGTATCATCCTCTTGCTAATTCATGTAACTAGCCTCTTGCCTAAGAAAAATGCTCCTCCACTGGTGTTCTTTCTATCATCAATATTTCTAGCCCAATCAACATCAATATAGGCTCTTAATTCAAATTTATAATATTTCACCATATTCCTCCGTTCCTTTCAAATATCTCATTATTCTCTTTATATCTATCAAATGATTCTCCTTGGGATTAGTAGAGAATCTTACAAATATCCCTATAGATAATGCAATATCAGGTATGTTATGTACTATGTATTGTAATTTTCCAATCATAGACCTATATAATATTTGATTCACCTCAACTAATTCATCATTCTTTGACATCTTATGTTCGATCACCATAGGTATACTTACTATCTTATAATCCTCCAATCCAAATGATTTTAGTATCTCCTTAACATACTTTGACTGAGTGATTTATATATCATATTTTATTTGATGTACTTGGAAACCCACAAAGAACTTGATCTCTTCAAACATAGACATCTCAAATTCTTTCTTCATTTTATTTGCAAAATCTTAACATGAAGTATCTTGGCCTCAAAATATGATATCAACAATAAAAAATTTAGATAACAAAATACCTTTTCCTTTCTCTATCTTCAAGTATATATTGTTGTTATCATTAGTTCTTTCAAATCCATTCTTCACAAGATAATTATGAAGTCTATCATGTATCATACTTTTAGTGCTTTCATCAAACCATATAAGGCTTGGTGTAATCTGCATACCATGTTTTTGTTGTTGGCATCAACAAATCCTTCAAGTTGTTCTATATAGACTTTTTCCCTTGATATACTATTCAAAAATGTAGAATTAACATCCATTTGATAAACTTCAAAACCATTGTATGCAAAGTAAGCAAGAAAAGTTCTTACTCCTTCCAGTCTAGCAATAGCAATAAATTTTTCTCCATAGTCAATCCCTTCTTCTTGTGCATATCCTTTACAAATCAATCTTGCTTTATTCCTTGTGAATTCACCATTTTCATCTAACTTGTTTTTGTATACCCACTTGGTACCAATCACATTTTTGTCTTCTAGTCTAGGAACTAGAATCCATGTTTTGTTTTTCTCAATTTGTTCAATCTCTTCTTCCATGGCTTGTAATGCCCCACCAAGGGATCCAAAGAATTAACCTACAATTTCACTAAGTTTAGTAGCATTTTTTTTTTTCATGAAAGTAAACATCACATATAACTTATGCACAATAACAGAAGCAATAGTATTGTCCATCTGAAATTAAACATAACATACATAATAGATTACATTCTTTAAGATCCCTTAACGTTGAATTACATACATGAATCCATCTAGGACAACATCCATATGAAACAATAATAATAATTCCAATGTTTATAGATTACATTTCAAATACTCAATCATCCACTGTACATGTCACAGGGTATGAGAAGCTCAAAAGAATATACATACATAGAATAAGGTACATCATCCTATTCTAATCCATGATACATCAAAGTAAAGATAATCACATGATACACATGATACATCATCATGGAAAACATATATATCCATCATAAAGATCAAACATAATAAACTAAGTGCACGGTTCCTCCCAACCGTTAATAGCATCATTAGACCATCGTGGATCCTAGCCATCCCTTCGTGCATAACATTCCAAATCATCGAAGAGATCATCAGTATTACATAGTAGGAATGTCACTCCTAATATATACAACATCATATGTAGAAATTAATCTAACATAAGACAACAACATCTAACATATGCTAATCATCAATAAAAAAGGATACATATCCACCATCATGAAGGACGCATCAGCCACGATGTCTCAATGAATCTCACAATGATAAGAGTGGAAAATACACTACCACCCAACTACGTGGTACCTAAATGGTCCACTCCCACCGTGCTAAGGAGATAGTCTCAAGTCCCAAACAGGCTATCAAAATCATATAGCACATATCTCTATAAGTCTAGGAATCCTAAAAGTATACTAACTCAAAGGTTCCAACACAAAATCTGACATCTAATCCTAGAGGCACACAATGACATGTAGGAACCTACTACGCAAGTGGGAAAGTCTCATCGCAATTATTACGTACAAGTTACCCTGGCAGTTAGCTAAACTTCACAGGTCCATACTAATTTCATGCGACCACTAGTATCCTCTCATACTGACAATGCATACTATGGAATGCAAAGTCGCAATCATGTGTCCCACTACTCCCATCCTAGCCTGTACAAGCACTCAAGGCATGGGCGAGAAAAAAACTCTTATCTTTTTAGGTTCATTTAGTTACTATTAGGTGTGTATGTTATCACTTATCATTTAGTTACAAAATCATGAACACAACAGCTCTCTATTGGCAACTGAAGTATCACTAATAATCAAAGTATCCAATGGTTCTAAATAACCAAAATATATCTCAATCAAACTGATTGAAGACTCCAAAAATGGTTGAGTGAAACATGTCACATCATGACATCATCAAGAATAAATCCACATTTTAGTCCCATCATGGCGACTAGAAAATAAACCAAGGATAACTGATCGATGACCAAAATAATGGTTAAGTCAAGTATCTCATATATTTGAATCTCAATTATAACAATCAATAATTACAAACAATGCATAGAGCATTCCATCACATAACCATGGTTAGGTTTATAAAGATCGACATTAAAACATCATCATGTCACCACAATCACATAACCCCCAAGCCTCTAGTAGACGTCCTATACTGGTCAACACTAGTCAACCCAAAACCCAAAACAATAGCATAAAGAATACACAATGTAAACACATGTTTTGGATTTACAACTTGAATTTAAATGTAGAGATCTCAGTTTAAGTTTCCAAGTTTGAAGAATTAATGGAGGAACACGTATATTGTTTTTTGGATATAAGTTTTCCTTACTAAAACTAAAAGTCCATTTTCCAATTTATAATATTTGTTTGATACGTCCCCCACCAAACTATCAATTCTTAATTTAATAATTGAAAACAATTAAATTATTAAACAGTTGAAAGTTATTAAAGAGTCACCTTTATGGAAATAAACCTTCAACATAGGTCATTTATCAAATAATATTAACTTAAATTTATTAATAACTTATTTACATATTACATATATACATATATATACATATATATATATATATTTAAATAAATAAATATATATACATATATATATATATATATACATATATATATGTATATATATATGTATATATATATATATATATATATATGTATATATATATATATATATGTATATATATACATATATATATGTATATATATATATATATATGTATATATATATATATGTATATATATACATATAGATATATATATATATATACATATATATATATACATATATATATACATATATATATATCTATATGTATATATATATATATATATGTATATATATATATATATATATATATACATACATACATACATATGTAAATATACAAACAGTTATTACATTTTATAAAATCGATTTAACAATTTCGATTAACACCATATATCATACGAAAATAACAATGAGAATCGATTTCATGTATATTGATTATTTTAAACGTTTTTAACATAAACATTTTTTGCAACATAACATTTTTTGCATAACATTATCATTAATTAACCCCCTCCCCCCCCCCAACTCCTGCTGCAGGACGCAGTAGCTGCGGTCGCAAGCATTGCGCTGATAGCGAGTACGTAGTACCCCTGTCGTTGTAGACCTGCGACGCTGGGCCTATGCCTTCCGTAGGCATGGGGTACGAATCGTGCCCACAGTATTTAAATATATGCATACGCGATATGAATTGCGATGCGGTTTTATTAAGTTTTCCCACTGCAATATATCAATCGCTCATTCGGTGAATTATATATATATATACATATGTATATATATACATATATATATATATATATAAATATGTATATCTATATACATATGTATATATATACATATGTATATATATAAATATGTATATATATATATACATATTTATATATATATATATATGTATATATATACATATGTATATATATACATATGTATATATATTTATATATATATATATATATGTATATATATACATATGTATATATATACATATGTATATATATATATATTTGTATGTATATATATATTTGAATTTTGTATTAGATTCATAATAAATGTATACATATGCATATATATATATATATACATATATATATATATACATACATATATATATATATACATATATATATATATGTATATATGTATATGTATGCAAATCTGAATACATAAACAAAAGATTATATCGACAATTTAAGAATTTTAAAATACTTGCATTATAGATTCACTCAATTAATTTCCTAATGGATTTGGCTATAAATTAAACCCTAGCCCCATGATCTTTCAGATCTATGCATATAAAATTCTCAAATAAATTAATCTACCCATATTGAGAATGCATAAAAATATGAAACTTCTTAGAAGACATATGGAAGACACGAAGAAGACAGAGAATGCATGATGCGGAAATAGCATAAATAAAATCACAAGAATCTACCCAGATTCTGATGCTAAATCGGTCTTCCTCAGAAAATCCGCAAAGCAAGCTCCTCCGTTCTTCAAAATTCTTGAGTCCTCCAATGCTCCAATTGCACTCCCAACACTGTCTGTCTAAGCTTCTATGAATGCCTGAATATAAAGAGCTTTCAGGAAACGACTAGAATACTTCTAGAAATAGCTGGAAGGTGTCACCAACTAAGCATGGGTCCTTTCCAACCTTCGAGATGAGCCATAGGGTTGTAGACACCATGTGCTTAATTGATGCACTAACCCCCATATTGATGACACATGAGAAATAGAAAAGTGTGTTAATTCCCATGCAACCTTATAACTCCAATTTACTTTTTATATAATTTCTATTTAAATATTTATAACTTCCATTTTAATCTTTATAACTTTCATTATTATTATTAATTTTAATTTTCTAATGTTCTTTTATTTAATTCATTTTTCTTCAATAATTCAAAATATCAAATAACATGATATTTTATATTAATTTTCTCAAATATTTAATTTATTAGTTAAATCTATTTATTAAGACTTAATTAATAGAAAATTCACCATAGACCTCCAAGATAAAATATGAAAACCCATCATAGAGAAAATCACTCAAAATCAGTCTAAAGGGTTAAAAATCATGAATCATGTCATCTGACACATTCGGTGGGTAAAATATCCAAATACTTGTCCTACCTCACTAGGAAAATTGGCGTATAAGTTTGGGATTTGGACTTGAGAATTTATCTCCCTGCTCTTATCATTGAGATAGTATAATAGGGCACGCTCATCCTGGCAATTCAGGGAAGTCGATACCCGGTACCTGAAACCTGCAGAAAAACCATGCATGTACATACAATATATATATGCTAACCTAAATAGACAATGTCAGGAAGTGGTGCATCGTGTAGATTCTGACTCAGTAGGTGACTATGACTCTCTTCCTTAACCACATTAGAAATGCCATACAATATGAAAACACACACACCATACACATGCAAGTATGGGGTAAGTATCCATAATAAAACACATAAGATAATAAACCATCCATCTAATCATCAATAATATTTGAAAATAGTATAATGATCATCATGTATGCATGAAATGTAAAGTTTGAATGATCTCATCATATAACCACTGAATCCATAACATAATGTCTGATAGTGTCAAAACAATACCACTAATCCATCAACATAAAACTAGTCTACCATAGTCTGATAATAATAACAATGTCCAGAAAAGATGTGAATGAGAGTAGGCACTACATCCACCCCCCCTTGGGTTAGGCTTACTCTTGGAAGCCTACAAACAAGTAGGGATATAACTCCCTCAATCTAATTGCATCCTCCCAAGTAGCTGAAGAATCATTAGTAGGGTCCCATTGGACCCTTACCTGCTCGATGGTTCGACCCCTGAGGGTCAACTCCCGCTACTCCAGAATACAAACCAGCTCCAAAGCCAACTGCCCATCCTCTACCTGCAATGCATTCCAATCAAGAACATGTACAATATCAGGAATATACTGCCGAAGCACTGAAACATGGAAAACATCATGAATGCGAGCTAGGTTGGGTGATAGAGAAAGGCGGTAAGCAATCGGGACAATCCTCTCTAAAATCTCGAATGGTCCCACAAAGCGAGGTGCTAGCTTAGAACCCTTTTCATACCGGATTGAACTCTTTTGCAGTCGCACTCTTAAGAAAACCTTATCTCCCACAACAAACTGCTTATCAATCCTATGAGCATCAGCATACTTCTTCTGCCTATCTTGTGCTATAGTCAAGTGCTCATGGATACACACTACCTGTTGCTCCATATCACAAAGCATATCAGGACCCAACAGGATGCGATCCTCAAGACTGTCCCAACTCAATGGTGTATGACAAGGACATCCATATAATGCCTGAAATGGTGCCATGCCAATAGAACTATGATACCCATTTTTGTAAGAAAACTCCACCATGTAGAGATAATCCTCCCAGTGTGTCTGCCTATCCATCACATACATCCATAACATATCTTCCAAAACCTAATTCACCCTCTCTGTCTGACCATCAGTCTCTGGATGATATGCCGAACTGAAGTTTAACTGCACTCCAATCTCATGCTGCAGCGATGTCCAGAATGCAAATGTGAATATAGGATCCCTGTCAGAAATGATCTTTCTAGGAATACCATGTAATCTCACAATATCATGCATAAAGACATTAGCTACAAAAGTTGTTGTGTAGGAAGATCTGATCGGTGAAAAATGCGCCACCTTAGTCAATCGATCAATAGTGACCATGATGGCATCATGACGCCGAATAGTCATAGGTAATCCCACAATGAAATCCATGGAGATGATATCCCACTTCCAAGAAGGAATGAGATTTGGCTGCAATAGTCCAGCCAGGTGCTGATGTTCTACCTTAACTCTTTGGCACTCAAGGCACCTAGCCACACAATCAGCAATATCTCACTTCATCCCAGACCAAAAGAACAAACATTTCAAATCAGCATGCATCTTCTTGACACCTGGATGTGCTGA
Organism: Cupressus sempervirens; assembly: GCA_028749045.1. Lineage (NCBI taxonomy): Eukaryota > Viridiplantae > Streptophyta > Pinopsida > Cupressales > Cupressaceae > Cupressus > Cupressus sempervirens. The sequence goes on along the minus strand of CM053789.1, from coordinate 291,140,885 downwards.
GTAAGGTGTACGATGGGCTTCTTCTAGTATCAAGGTGTGAAGCTCATCCAAAAATGGCACATAAATCCTCCCTAAATGTCTCAAAAGACCATCTAACTCTCGAACGAAACCTGCAAACTTACCTTCCAAAGATCTTCCTGAATCAATCTCTCTACACACTTCCTGATACCAGGAATCCATAGGAAGTGCCTGAAGAATCTGACTCCTCAAATCCACACTGAGAGTCATCGAAGATACCACATGTCTCCTACGACTCAAAGCATCTACCACCACATTCTCCTTACCCTAAATGTACTTAACCTCAAAATAATACTCGATAGAAACTCCATCCATCACCTCTGGTGAGCATTCAAATTAGGCTGAGTAAAAATGTACTGAAGACTACGATGATTGCTATGTAGCGCAAATCTGTGCCCCAACAAGAAATGTCTCCACCTTGTTAAAGCATGAACTACTGCTGCTAACTCAAGATCATGTGTAGGATAATTTAACTTATGATCCTTGAGCTTGCGTGATTCATACGCAATCACTCGTCCATTCTGCATCAACACTTCCCCAATCCCTTCAAGAGAAGCATTGGTACATACCATGAAATCACCTTTTGGATCAGGTACAACTAGAATTGGTGCACTAGTCAAAAGTCCTTGAGCTTCTGAAAAGCTTCCTCACATTTCTTTGTCCATATGAACTTCTTTCCTTTCCTTTGAAGAGAAGTGATAGGATGTGTTATCCTAGAGAAGTTCTGGACAAATCTACAATAATAACTGGCTAAACCCATGAAACTATGAATTTTTGACACATTAGTCGGTGTAGACCATTCTATTATTGCCTGAATCTTTGTAGGATCCACTGAAATACCATCACCTGAAATAACATACCCTAAATACCGAATCTCCGATTTGAAAAATTCACACTTAGCTGCATTGGCATAAAGCTGATTGTCCCTCGAACACTACAAAACCAACCGCAGGTGTTCCTCATGCTCCTTCTGAGTCTTAGAATATATCAATATGTCATCAATAAACATGAGTAAAAACCTGTCTAGATAAGATCAAAACACACCATTCATCAAACTCATAAAAATTGATGGAGCATTAGTCAACCCAAAAGGTACCACTGTGAACTTGTAATGCCCATAACGCGTTTGAAAAGCAGTCTCATGAATATTTGCTTCCTTAATGCGAAGCTAGTGGTATCCTAACTTAAGATCAATCTTGGAGAATACTATCGCTCCCTTGATTTGATTGAATAAGTCATCAATCCTAGGTAGAGGATACCTATTCTTAATAGTCACCTTATTCAACTGTCTATAGTCAATACAAAGGCACAAAGAACCATCTTTCATTTTTACAAAGAGCACTGGAGCTCCCCATGGTGATACACTAGGTCGAATGCTCCCTTTGGCCAGAAGCTCCTCTAGCTGAAGATGTAGCTCACCCAATTCTTGTGTCATCATGCGATAAGGAGCTTTAGAGATAGGCTTCGCTCTAGGAATCAGATCAATACTAAAGTCAATGTCCCTCTTTGGAGGCACGCCTAGAATCTCACTTGGAAAAACATTTGCATACTCCTGCAAAATCGGGTGATCTAAAGTCTCCCTCATGGAATCTTCCTCATCAAGATCATTTACCATAACAGCAAATATCTGACATCCTTTATGGAAACTTCACTTCAATTGCATAGCAGAAATTATCCACAGAGATATAGGCCTTGGTATCCCAATTATCTGCACATCATTTCCTTGGTCATCTTGGCACATAATAATCTTCTTCCTGCAATCTATACTGGCTCTATGAGATCCAAGCCAGTCCACGCCTAAAACCACATCATAGGAACCAAGGGGTATGACTTGAAGATCCACTACCATATCAAAGCTTCCTAAGCTAAGCCCACACTTATGAACTACAGAATTTGTGGAGACCTTAATGCCTGAGGCTAGTTCTACTTTCCAACCACGATCTTGCTTCACCACATCCAGCTTACACTTAGAAACTATAGATGGTGAAATAAATGAGTCTGTAGCTCCTAAATCAAACAATACTGAAAGAGATATACCTCTAATAGCACCTGTGGCCTCAACCACTATTCCTTGATGATCTGCCTAACGCTGATCAACTACTACAAAAACTCTATGAGCTCTACCTACATCACTGATTATAAGCTCTGAAACTGTAGGTCTAGGTCCTGAAAAATGAGGTCCTCACTAAGGACACTAAGCTACATAATGTCCAATCTAACTACATGAAAAAAATTCTATATTCCTGCTGGAACCTCTTCCCATAGGTGGTACATTTGATTGCTGACGACTGTTCCTGCTCACAAAAGACTGACTACTCTGCGCTGGCTGATTGGACTAATTATGTTTCCCCTTAAAGAAAGAAAACTTCTTGTTACCACTTGAATTGAAGTTGCTTTAAGATCCTGATGCTGCTAGCGCTCCTACAAAACCACCTTGACCAAGGTTGACACTTTGCTCAACAAGGATAGCTCAATGCACGCATCCTTGAGGGTTTTTGGCTCAAATACCTTAGCTCCCCCAATAATACGGTTGTTCAAACCCCTAATAAAATGTTGTGTCAATTGAGCTAAATTTTTACTGAACTCCGAAAAAGGCATGAGCTCATAAAACTTACGCTCATACTCAGTCATTAACAAACTGTACTGTCTGAGATTATGAAATCCATCAGCCCTTTGTTGTTTCCATTCCTTTGGTAGGAATCGTTCATGGAAACTCTCTAGGAATAACTCCCATGTGACTCTGCTCATATCGATTCCCAACTTCTTCTCCTCTATCGTCCACCAAGTGGCCCCAAAATTCTCTAGATTAGTGATCGCAAACCTTGCCTTAACATTGTTGTTGAACTCCTGCATGGCAAAAATCCTATCGAGGGAAATAAACCACTACTCAGCCACATAGCTAGAACCTTGCCCATTGAAAGGCTTAACTTTGGATCTTGAAAGATCCTTCATCTGAGTGGACACAATGGACCGCTGACAATCCTTTCGAGGACTTCTAGATCTGGGTCTATGCTCTTGTTTTGTCTGATGCACTTTGGGTTGTTCTTGAACAGAAGGTAGACATTCTAGAATAGTCTGCATCATCTATCTCAAATTGACCTCTTCAGACTACGCTTCGTCCTCTCTACGGCTCTCTTCCTACTGCCTACTAGAGTGCTCTTCCCTGCTCTCTACATGATTCAATCCCTCATGCACAGACTCATGGACACTGATAGCTCTGCCATGACCATGTCCTCTACCACGGCCTCTAACAGAAGACCTAGTCCCAAACACCATCCTACAATAGTACAGGGTACTAAGTTCAGTTCTATGTCTAGGTTTAGGTAAAATTTCCAGTTTTGAAACTAAGTGTTGAAGTATGAAAAATATTCAAGTAACAGTTTGAGTCCTGTTTCAGTTCACCTAGATCAAGTTTGGAAAGTTACACTTAATAGTTCAAGTTCTAGTTGTTCCAAAATACCTAGAGCTCCCAATGTAGAAACTCGGGCTCTGATACCAAATGTAATGCGCTACCAAGGGATCTAAAGAATTAACCTACAATTTCACTAAGTTTAGTAGCATTTTTTTTTTTCATGAAAGTAAACGTCACATATAACTTATGCACAATAACGGAAGCAATAGTATTATCTATCTTAAATTAAACATAACATACATAACAGATTACATTCTTTAAGATCCCTTAACATTGAATTACATACATGAATCCATCTAGTACAACATCCATATGAAACAATAATAATAAGTCCAATTTTTATACATTACATTTCAAATACTCAATCATCCACTGTACATGTCACAGGGTATGACAAGCTCAAAAGAATATACATACATAGAATAAGGTACATCATCCTATTCTAATCCATGATACATCAAAGTAAATATAATCACATGATAAACATGATACATCATCATAGAAAACATAGACATCCATCATAAAGATCAAACATAATAAACTAAGTGCACGGTTCCTCCCAACCGTTAATAGCATCATTAGACCATCATGGATCCTAGCCATCCCTCCATGCATAACATTCCAAATCACCGAAGAGATCATCAATATTACATAGTAGGAATGTCACTCCTAATATATACAACATCATATGTAGAAAGTAATCTAACATAAGACAACAACATCTAACATATGCTAATCATCAATGAAAAAGGATACATATCCACCATCATGAAGGATGCATCAGCCACAATGTCTCAATGAATCTCACAATGATAAGAGTGGAAAATACACTACCACCCAACCGCATGGTACCTAAGTGGTCCACTCCCACCATGCTAAGGAGATAGTCTCAAGTCTCAAATAAGCTATCAAAATCATATAGCACATATCTCTATAAGTCTAGGAATCCTAAAAGTATACTAACTCAAAGGTTCCAACACAAAATCTGACATCTAATCCTAGAGGCACACAATGACATGTAGGAACCTACTATGCAAGCAAGAAAGTGTCATCACAATTATCACGTACAAGTTACCCTAGCAGTTAGCTAAACTCCACGGGTCCATACTAATTTCATGCGGCCACTAGTATCCTCTCATACTGATGAGGCATACTACGGAATGCAAGGTCACAACCATGCATCTCACTACTCCCATCCTAGCCTGTACAAGCACTCAAGGCATGAGTGAGAACAAAACTCTTATCTTTTTAGGTTCATTCAGTTAGTATTAGGTGTGTATGTTATCATTTATTAATCCAACTTACAATGAGTTACCCTGGCAGCTTCTTAGGACCTCGGCCCCCATTGCAAGCCACTTCCTGTCACTACATGCAAATATCCTACCCTAATGCTCATGGACTCATAAAGTTCAAAATCACAAAAGCTAATCCATAATAAAATCATCAAATATGCATAAAAGCATCAATTCCCCATGAGCTAACATCCATAGGAAATCATGAACACAACAACTCTCTATTGGCAACTGAGGTATCACTGATAATCAAAGTATCCAATGGTTCTCAATAACCAAAATATATCTCAATCAAACTGATTGAAGACTCCCAAAATGGTTGAGTCAAACATGTCACATCATGACATCATCAAAAATAAATTCACATTTTAGTCCCATCATGGCGACTAGAAAGTAAACCAAGGATAACTAATTGATGACCAAAATAATGGTTAAGTCAAGTATCTCATACATAAGAATCTCAATAATCTCAATAAGATCAAGATCAAAACATCATCATGTCACCACAATCACATAACCCCCAAGCCTCTAGTAGACGTCCTATACTGGTCAACACTAGTCAACCCAAAACCCAAAACAATAGCATAAAGAATACACAATGTAAACACATGTTTTGGTTTTACAACTTAAATTTAAATGTAGAGATCTCAATTTAAGTTTCCAAGTTTGAAGAATGAATGGAGGAACACGAATATTGTTTTTTGGATATAAGTTTTCCTTAATAAAACTAAAAATTCATTTTCCAATTTATAATATTTGTTTGATATGTCCCCCACCAAACTATCAATTCTTAATTTAATAATTTAAAACAATTAAATTATTAAATAGTTGAAAATTATTAAAGAGTCACCTTTATGGAAATAAACCTTCAACATAGGTCATTTATCAAATAATATTAACTTAAATTTATTAATAACTTATTTACATATTACATATATACATATATATATTTTTAAATATCTATATATATATACATACATACATATGTAAATATACAAATAGTTATTACGTTTTATAAAATCGATTTAACAATTTCGATTGACACCATATATGATACGAAAATAACAATGAGAATCGATTTCATGTATATCGATTGTTTTAAACATTTTTAACATAAACTTTTTTGCAACATAACACTTTTTGCACAACATTATCATTAATTAACCCCCCCAACTCCTGCTGCAGTACGTAGTACCTGCGGTCACAGGCATTGCGCCGACAACGGGTACGTAGTACCCCTGTCTCCGCAGACCTGCGACGGTAGGCCTCTGCCTTCCGTAGGCATGGGGTACGAAACGTGCCCATGGTATTTAAATATATGCATACATGATATGAATCGCGATGCAATTTTATTATGTTTTCCCACTGCGATTTATCAATCGCTCATTCGATGAATTATATACATACATATATACATATGTATGTATATATATATATTTGAATTTTGTATTAGATTCATAATAAATGTATACATAATCATATATATATATATATATATATATATATATATATATATATATATATATATGTATATATATATATATATATGTATATATATATATATATATGTATGTATGTATGTATATGTATGCAAATCAGAATACATAAACAAAAGATTATCTCTACAATTTAAGAATTTTAAAATACTTGGATTATAGATTCACTCAATTAATTTCCTAATGGATTTGGCTATAAATTAAACCCTAGCCCTATGATATTTCAGATCTATGCATATAAAATTCTCAAATAAATTAATCTACCCATATTGAGAATGCATAAAAATATGAAACTTCTTAGAAGACATATGGAAGACACGAAGAAGACAGGGAATGTGTGATGTAGAAATAACATAAATAAAATCACAAGAATCTACCTAGATTCTGATGCTAAATTGCTCTTCCTCAGAAAATCCGCAGAGCAAGCTCCTCCCTTCTTCAGAATTCTTGAATTCTCTAATGCTCCAATTGCACTCCCAACGCTGTCTATCTAAGCTTGTATGAATGCCTGAATATAAAGAGCTTTCAGGAAATATCTAGAATGCTTCTAGAAACAGCTAGAAGGTGTCACCAACTAAGCATGGGTCCTTTCCAACCTTCAAGATGAGCCATAGGGTTGTAGACACCATGTGCTTAATTGATGCACTAACCCCCGTATTGATGACACATGAGAAATAAAAAAGTGTGTTAATTCCCATGCAAGCTTATAACTCCAATTTACTTTTTATATAATTTCTATTTAAATATTTATAACTTCCATTTTAATCTTTATAACTTTCATTATTATTATTTATATATTACTGTATTATTATATTGTTATTATTAATTTTAATTTTCTAATTTTCTTTTATTTAATTCATTTTTCTTCAATAATTCAAAATATCAAATAACATGATATTTTATATTAATTTTCTCAAATATTTAATTTATTAGTTAAATCTATTTATTAAGACTTAATTAATAGAAAATTCACCATAGACCTCCAAGATAAAATATGAAAACCCATCATAGAGCAAATCACTCAAAATCAGTCTAAAGGGTTAAAAATCACGAATCATGTCATCCAACACGTTCGATGGGTAAAACATCTAGTTACTTGTCCTACCTCACTAGGAAAATTGGCTTATAAGTTTGGGATTTGGACTTGAGAATTGATATCCCTTCTCTTATCATTGAGATAGTATAATAGGGTACGCTCATCCTGATAATTCAGGGAAGTCGATACCCAGTACCTACAACCTATAGAAAAACCATGCATGTACATACAATATATATATGCTAAGCTAAACAAACAATGGTAGGAAGTGGTGGATCGTGTAGATCCTGCCTAAGTAGGTGACTACGACTCCCTTCCTTAACCACATCAGAAATGCCATACAATATGAAAACACACACACCATACACATGCAAGTATGGGGTAAGTATCCATAATAAAACACATAAGATAATAAACCATCCATCTAATCATGAATAATATCTAAAAATAGTATAATGATCATCATGTATTCATGAAATGTAAAGTTTAAATGATCTCATCATATAACCACTGAATCCATAACATAATGTCTGATAGTGTCAAAACAATACCACTAATCCATCAACATAAAACTAGTCTATCATAGTCTGATAATAATAACAATGTCCAGAAAAGATGTGAACGAGGGTAGGCACTACATGGCTTTACTCCAGTCCTCATCTTTTAAGGCATCTTTCATAGTTTTGGTTTCTTTCATGCTTAGCAAACATGTATCATTTCTCAACATGTTCCTTTTCATTGGTCTAGCACTTTTGTCTCCAATAATTTATGTTGTAGAATGATGTCCCTTGACATATTTAGACAATTTTGGTTCAGCTTTGGTTTCCTCATTTGGTCTCTCAACTTTTGAATCACTATGTACATATATGTTAGGTACTTTAGCATAACTTTCATGTGCACTAATCTAATAATTAGAATATGCCTCAAATTCATTATGTAACTAAACACCTGAATGTAACTTGGTTTTTGAATGCAGCTTAGCATTCATAGTATGTGACTCAATAGTCATTGAAATTTTTTGTTGGTTTGTAACTTGATTTACATCATCTTTTTCAGCAGATATACCTTCATAAAATTATCTTGCACAAAATTCAAGGTATAGAAAACTATACTTATAGCTTCTTTCTAGTATTTTAAAGAAACATTTTTCTCCATCATGAGTGTCCTAGCATAGTCCATTATAGATCTATACCTCCTTTTAGCAATTCCATTTTGTGGAAGGGTTCTAGGAGCAGATGTTTTTCTTTTGATTCCTTTTCCAATATAGAACATCTCAAACTCATTTGATTGTAATTGTCCTCCTCTATCAGATCTCAAACATTTCAAACTTTTACTTATTTCCTTTTCAACTCTTGCTAATACTACTTATGTTTGGAAAGCATTATATTTGTCTTTCAAAAACATAACTATCATCATTCTATTGATATCTGATTGAAAAGATCATTTGGAAAGAGATTTTTAAGAAGGAGATTGTTGAAGAATACTATGTGTTTCAATCATTATTTTGTCACTAATTTTAAACCTGCTATTTTCTGGTAAGACAATTTCTTATAAGATTCAAGTACTATCAATTAGTTGACTAATGAGGAGGATTTGATCAATAAGATGCAAAAAAATCACATGGAGGAAAGCTTGAGTTATGATTATGTAATGAAGTACAAAGATCAGTTAAGATGGTGATGACATGATGTATTGATGATCTACCTAAGGTTACAAAATGGATGGCTACACTTAGAAAGTTTAGAAGAATATGTTAAATAAAGTTTTTCTACCAAGCTTGATCGAGTGGAAAGTAGGTGCCGAGAAAAGTTAGTGCAAACTAAGTAGATGCTCAATTTGAGCCGAGTGAAGGAAAATTATAGTAGATGCCAAGCTATATAGTTGATGTTGAGTAAATTTTAGTTGATGTCAAGCACTAGTAAAATCTAGTTCATGCTTAGCGATTTTACTATTTATGTCGAGTAACATAGAATGTGCCAAGAATTAGAAAATTGATAATGTCAAGCTACTACATTATGATAAATATCCACAATTTTCCAAATATAAGTCAAAACATTTGTTTTCTTGGAACTTGTGAACTAGGAGGAAGATAATATTGATGAGCTGGTGGCACAAAATTTGATGCAAACTAGTTTTAGGAAAATTCAAATAGATTCTAAAAGAGCTTTCTAGAATGGACAAGATATGGGGTAGATACATTGTATCCTACATAATCCATCCAAAAATACACTAATTTAGATGATGGATAATGACTGGAAAATAATTGTAATTTCCTTTATATAGGAATGTCTAGTCATGAAGCAAAAACTTTAGAGATAATGGTGTCATGTGTGAGAACCTAAGGAGGAGATGAAATTAAAGGTTTGGTTTCATCAAGTGACTCTAGAGAAGAGTCTGCAATGGCATGAAGCAAGAAGGCTTAGGGAGATGAATGCTTGAAGGGTGACCAAGCTATCAGAGCTACAAAGTATGAAAGCCAAGTATAATTGAGGACTAAATAGAGATCTTTAATCTGCAAGTGAAGTTGAAAGCCATATTAGATCAAAGCTCTATTGCTAGTCTCTAACAATTGTATTATTCTAGGGTAAATCCTCTGGATTGAGGTTGACTTAACAATTATTGGAAAATCCTTTAATAAGGTGGCATTCCAAGTGAATGGCTTAAATTCCTCTAATAAGGCTCATTTTTTGTGAGGCCTCACTAGACAGCAATGGTATAAATGACACATTTGCATTATGATACTTCTAATTCTATTTTTTGATACACTTTTGAGACTATAGCATTATGTCATTCTAATATCTTCATTTTGATGATCCGCACTTATGTTTGCATATTATGACCTAATTGATATATTTAATGATTTCATTTCATGTTCTAAAATATTTTAACTTCTTTAATGGAAACTAAATTGTAGAGATACTTGAAAGATCAAATTGCAATGTTCAAGTGGAAATTAGCTCCAAAGGATAGATTTAGATATGTAAACAAACCCAACTCACATGCTTTGTAATTTAATAGTTATGAATTTAATATTTCATCACTATGGTAGAAAATAGATTATGAGTTTGTTCAGAATGTTAATTGGACCATGTTATACAAGAATCAATGTTGATATGTAGGGATTGGTATTTTAATGTTTTAAATGTTTTATAAGAAAATGATTATAAAAGAGAAAGTTACTTAGAAATGATGAAATATGAAAGCCTAATGTTGAATGTGAAAGTGATTTATTGTACTTATTTATATATCGATTATATGATTTTCTTGGACTACTAATGATTAAACCCATGTGACATATGACATGGCAAAGGTTGGATCTATGGAAGGATTTGGATCTCTTTGTTCTGTGTCTTATTTCATAATGTGAATGTTATGTGGTTGATAATTGAATGCATCTATTATTTGACACAAGTTTTTAAAAATGTATTATGCTATGTGTGTGTCACTTGACACTTGTTTTCTCCATGTGGAAATGACTTGAAATTTAGGGTTTTGGAAGTAACTTAACCTAAACATAACCCCAACATAGTACCCAAGTTAACCTCACATTGAAAAGTGTTAGGATAAGTACATATCCATTGAATTTTGAATTCCAACTTTCCATTAACTTTTGGGAATCAAAATGTGGTCCTAGGAGGTTACCATGGTGAAAAATAAGTGCCCACATGATAGTAGTACGGGTTGGGGGTCTAAATCTAACCCTTAGTAGGCATAGATGACCTTGGTAACCCTCTAAACAAGTCACTTTCAAAAAAATTCGAAAATTGGAGTGTCACGTGACTTCTTCAACTCTATTAGTTGGTCAAGGCTACATCTTTAGAAGGAGACAAGGGTGTAAGAAAAGGAAGCTTATGTTATGACTTTTCTGGATAGTGGGGGTTTTGGGATCCTTTTCAGAGAATTGCGGAGAAAATTAGTGGTTGTCTACCCACTCTCTAACTTTGGAAACATAGAGGCTTTGGAAGCTTGGGGAGGGAGCTCTTCTACAACTTTCGTTTCTATTTTTGAAAAGGGATTAAAGGTTGGTGTTCTCTCCATGTAGATATTTTTCTTCCATTTTAGAGTTGAATCTTGGTATTGCATTCATAAGAATGTAGATAGGGATAATGCCATTGTAAGGGAAATGTGTGGTGTTATCTTGTATCATCTTGTGTTGTGTTGTGATGACCATGAAGTTTGGATTTCCATTGTTGTCTTGTTTTTAGTTGATCTGTTATGATTTTGTGCATGAGTGTTGTTATGGGTGTGAGGGCTTTAGTCACCCTTTGGGAAGGGAAGAGAAGTCTAGGGTGAAGGGGTTAGTTGGGCTTGAAATTTATTGAGAACCTTGGATTATGAGTTCCATTGTACACCATAATCATTTTATCTTGTTCGGGGTGATAAGGGTAGTATGATGTATAAAGGAATTCTTTTGTGGAGTATGGGCTCTAAGAGAGCTACAACTAATGGTAGTGTGTATGGAGGATGTTTACGAAATCCCTTAAAGGGCATGAAATTTTTATATGGTGGAAGCCTCAAAAGGGCATGAATTTTTTTTATTGAAGGTATTGTTTGATATGGAAAATCTCCATTGAAAATCACACCTTCTCCCTATGTTTATGGTTCCATTAGTGAACCATTGTGAAATATCCTTGGGATAGGATTGTTCAAGTCTTGAGATGTAATGTATATTTTCTTGCAAGATTGTATGTGTAGCCTAGTTTGAGCCTTATTCACCTAGCATGGGGGTATTCTCTTTGGAGGCCCATGGTTGGGTGGAGAGAATCCATGGTCTTTGTTGTTTTGTTGTGATGTATTTGCAGATTTGTGCTCAATGACTTCTTGGGAAAAGCTTAGAGTTTCTCATTGTGATGGTGTCACATGAAGGAGAACTTGTCATTAGTGGATTTCATTGTATGGAGGAAACTCCATCTTAATTTTATTATTGAAATATTATTTCATATTAGAAATTTAAGGATTGTGAAAGTGTTGCTTGGATCATTCCCTTATGAGATGAGAAAATCATATGTAAAGGTATGAAGATATGAATTTCTTTAATGATATAGTTGAATTATAACATAATCCATTTCAAATAGATAGTTTAGTGTTTTTAACCCTCATAGGAAATGTTAGACATTGTTTGAGTAATGTTCCTTCTTGAGTCATACATGGAAAATACATTCAATTATGATTGCTCATGAGAAGGAGCTCCATTATGTAAGTAGGTTTGATAAGTAAATTTATTTAAAGTTTCACAATAGGGATTGTTCTAGAAGAGAAGTGTTTAAATGCATCTTATTTCAAATATAATATATGAAAATGATGTAGCTTAGCAAGTAACATTTACGAACAAACCTTAGGATGCCAGCTTTTATTCCAATGTTTTCAAGTTTAATAGCATTTTCAACCTTGACATACTCATTAGAATGGTACACAATGATAGAAAACTAATCATCAAAATTATGATTTGAATAAAAAAAAAAATCTAATAACCTTATGATAGAGACTCACCACTAAAACTCTAATCCTGTATGTGCACAAATACCTCTTTAGATTTTGTATGAGAATGCAGAAAATAGTCCTAGGTCTATTACAGACCAATAAAATATTCAAAGGAATATTGAAAAAATCCCTTGCTAGGCATAAATAAATAAAGTAAACTATAGGAGACAAGACACAAGTCCAAATCCCTAAAAAAGGAAAGCGAAAAGAACCTAAACAATAATAAAAAATAATACATTTATAATAATAATGATACATATCACATGACAGCATGGGAATGTCTTGCCTTACTTTAAAAATAATAATAATAAAATCCCTACACCTACTTGGAGTGCTTTGACCCTATTCCACTGCATAAAGGATACATTTGAGACAAGAGGACTTTAGCATAGCCCAAGGAGTGATGAGGCGAGGTGAACCCCACTTCCTCCATTCCTCCTCAAGACTCAATGTCCACTTCCCAAGTGCCATAAATGCACTACCAACCCTAACATGAGTCAAAACTCAAGCTTGAGTACCTTCCATGCATATTTGGCACAAGCCTTTGTCAAACCTATCACCCATGTGTCACTTCTCCATGCCTCTTCAATCAACAGTGTGACCCCCACTCCATACACACTCGTGGGTTCCTACCTTTGTTGAGTTGGAAGGTAGGGTGTGGATATTGGGATGTGTGGGGACATGATTCCAAGAATGAGGAGAAAGCATTTTGGAATCAACTAGTCAAACCATGAGGATCTTGAGAGAAGAAATAAAGGAGTATGGGTAAGGGCACATGAAATTAAGTAAGGAGGGGTTTGTTAGGAATAGATGGGTGGACATTAATGGAAACACGTGGTTTGGAATTTTTTGGGTTAGCAATTTTATAGTGGAAATTAGTTAAGTTGATGTTAGTAAAAGGGGTTAAGTTTATTATGCCAGTGGTTTCTAGGAAGGAGTTGAAATTGATAAATCGATAAGGGTTGTAATGAAGAATGGGATTAGTAGTTCAAAAATTAGGTGTTAAGTTGTGCTGCATATATACTAGTAGATAGTGATTAGTGATGGTTAAAGTTAATAGTAGATAAGCTTGGTATTAGATTTATTAAATTTAATTATTAATTGATATTAAATTGTTAGTGGATACTACTAAAAGTGTATTACTAGTTAGCATTAAGAATAATAGTAAATAATTCAAATAATCTCGCATATAGTACATAGTGAGTGGGATTATTAATATGGTTAGAGTTTAATTTCTATGATACAATGTATATCTAGACAAGAATAAATTAAAATAAAATAGAATTAGCATGGTAATGAAATGAATTAAGGGTACTTTTTAGATGCTATGAAATATATATTATAAGATTATTTGTAATTAGAATATTTGGAACGAATATGTAATTCCATTTAGTTCTTGAAACCATAATGATAAGAGAATTGGTGCTTCACATTTATTCTCACATTGTCCACTTACAAAGTTAGGATGTGGAATCAAAATGATAACATCATCTGCTTCTTATGTTTAGCTAAAATTTTAACGAATGTAGACATTGTGAAATCTTATGAATCATCCTTCATCTTGGATAATTTTATATAGTTGCAACGTGTAATGGAGTGTGTGTGTGTGTGTGTGTGTGTGTGTGTGTGTGTGTGTGTGTGTGTGTGTGTGTGTGTGTGTGTGTGTGTGTGTGTGTGTGTGTTTGTGTGTGTGTGTGCGCGCATGTGTGTGCATGTGCATGTGCGTGCGTGTGTGTGCACATGCACGTGTGCACATGTATATGTATGTATAGTTAATTGTTAGTAATAGATTAATGACTCAGTTCATGTAGTGGTTTGTTATTGATGAGTGACATAGGTAAGTAGTTCATAGAACTCACATGATTCATGTTAGGATATTGTCCACTAGATATATAATCAGTTATATGTTTAATGTAATGGATAGTTTATAAAATGGGGTTGTTTAGTAACTAACTATGATTGCAATCATAACATAATATTTATGGTTTCATGTTGGTACCCACTAATTGGATGCATATTAACTATGCACATTTATATAGGCATACAAAGGTCGTCTTTATACTTGAGCTAAGAACCTATTCATATTTTACAATTTTAGTATTCAATAACTTGTAAATAACTTTTTTTGTCATAAAATTTGAAAATTAGATAGATGTGAAGTTTGGTACCTATGGCCTTGACTAGAACTATGTTATGATTAACCTTGTAGTAAGAAAATCACCAGAGGAGTATTGTGTTTTGGATTTTGTTGTTGAATGTGTCAAATATCTAACATCCTAATTGCCAAGGTGTCGACCACCTAGGTTTACATTTCAAAAAAAAAAAATTAGTTGTGTTTTTTTTTGTTTTTGCCCAAAAAGTTTGGGCATGACACTTTTAATAGGGTGATTAAAATCCCTTAACTAGGTCACATTTAATAGTATGTATTGTAACCTTTAATAGGGTTAGCCTTTCACATTGCCTCACTTCAGAAGAAAGAAAAGGAGAAGCATGCTATTGGTGGTTTTTCCCAAATTGGTTTTCCACGTAAATCATTGTGTCAAGTGTATTGATGAATGTGTTGTGTTTCATCCTTTACATTTTTGCAAAGTTGAATCATTGGTAACATTTGAGTTTTAGTAGATACACAATGAATGCATGCATGGATATGAATTTTTAATGGGTTCACTAAATTGTGGAAATTTTTTATTATGCACATTAGGTCCATGAATAACTAATTCCACCACCCTCCACCCCCTCTCAATTATTCTAAAAGAATTCCAATGATTGGTATTAGAGCCATTTGCTTAAGAGGACTAGTTTTAAGGTTCTAGAAGCACAAAGATCAAGATGTCTAAAAGAGAAGCACCCAAGCTCAATAGAGATAACTTTCTTGCATGGATGCAAAATCTACCATTATAGAGGAACATGTTGATATAGTAGGAGCCCTAACTACTGAAGATATGCCAAAGAAAAAGGAACACAATTGAGTGATGTTAGAGATTTCCTCTGCTATCAAAGGCTAGGATACTGCAAAGAAGATGTGGGATGCCCTAACCACCATTTATGGAAGAGACAAAAATGTTTAAAGAACCAAGTTTGAGAGCCTCAAAGATAAGTTTGGTGATATGACAATATAAGAAGGTGAAAATATTGCTCAATATGTTGCTAGGATAAAGGAAGTTGTTAATGCAATAAGAGGAGCTACTAGTCATATAGATGATGATACTATGTTAAGTAAAGTCTTGAGAACATTACTACCCATCTATGCTACTAGATTTTATATAGTCCAAGAGTTGAGATGTATTCCAGGAAATGATCTAACCCTTTAAGGTCTGGTAGTCAGACTCACTTCTTTTGAGCTATCTAATTTCAACAATTACAAACTAGAGAGTCTTAAATCTACTTTCAAAGCTAAGTTGTTACTAAAGGATTCAGAGGAGGTAAACTAGAAGAAGAATAAAAGAAAGATAAAATATGCACCAGTGGCAGTAATACTGATGAGGATGATATTGAAAAATTGGAAGCAATAATAGCAAGGAGATTTCACAAAGGTAAAGGCGAGTTCAAAGGTAAGTTAACCATAACTTGTTTCTACTGCAATGAATTTGGTCATATTGTTGCAAGATGTACACAAAAGAAGAACTAAAAAGAAGGAAACACATACAAAAATAGAAAAGATTACAAAGACAAAGGCAAGAAGTCATGCTACATTGCTAATTAAAATGATTCTGATGAATATGATGATGAAGTGGTATATGTTGCAATAAAGGACAAATCTGATGAGGATAAGGCAACTACACTTATGACTTGTGTGAACAAGAATGATAGATAAATCATTGATAGTGGATGCTCACATCACATGATTGGAGACAAAAGTATGTTCATTACCTTAACTTGTTATGATGGAGATAGTGTAAGATTTGGTAATGATGCACCATGTTTGATAAAAGGAAAAGGGTCTATCAAACTCACTGACAAGATTTCATGTGATAATGCTTACTATGTTGAAGGATTAAATTATAACTTGTTAAGTGTGTCACAACTAAATAGTTTGGGATGCAAGGTTGAATTTGAAAAAAAAATTGCAAAGCTATATGACACAAATGGGAAGTTGATTGGAAAAGGTGATCAAATCAGAAGTAATATATTCTATCTCGAGATAGAGGATGGTACTTGTCTTATTACAAAATTTGATGATATATGGCTTTGGTGTACAAGACTATGTCATGTTAATTTTGATAATTTAGTTAGTATCAATAACATGAAAAGAGTGAGAGGATTTTCTAAGTTGAAGAAACCTAATAATATAGTGTACAAACAATGTCAACTAGGAAAAATGTCAAAGGAAAGCTTATACCTCCAAAGAAATACTAGAGATTGTTTATACTGACTTGTGTGGACAAATTAAAGTGCAAAGCTACAGAGGAGATAAGTACATAATGCTATTTGTTGATGATTACTCTAAGATGACGACAATATTGTTTCTAAAACAAAAATGTGATGCTTTTCAAATGGTTAAGTGGTACTTATCAAGAGTTGAAAAAGAAATAGGTAAGAGTCTGAAATGCTTGAGATTAGATAGAGGAGGAGAATTCACTTCAAATGAGTTTGAGATGCTTTGTAATGAAAAAGGAATCAAAAGACATACATCTACACTCAGGGCACCTCGATAAAATGGAATTGCTGAAAGAAGAAATACGTCTATAATGGACTATGAAGAAAACATATAATAGAGAAGAATGTTGCTCTAAAATACTAAAGAGAAGCTATAAGTACTATTGTCTATACCTTCAACCATGTGCAAGTCAATAAAGGTACTCATTCAATGCATTTTGAACTATGGTATGGATATCCAAATAATGTGACATTAAGGTATTTGAAAGTAAGTGTTATATTCTTAAAGATGATAGGAATGGAAAGTTTGATGCAAAAAGTGAAGAAGGTATATTCCTTGGATACTCCACACAAAGAAAAACCTATAAGTGTTTAAATACTAACACTAACAAAATTGTGGAAAGTGTAAATGTGAATTTTGATGAATTTATAAAAGTACATGAGGCTAAACTTTTGAAAGAACTAGAAGAATACAAATCATTAGTATACTTCTATGAAGGAATGTCTACCAAAGAAGATGTTAAGAATCAAGTTAAAAACCAACATCAAGTCTCATTAACTATTGAGTCACATCCTATCAATGTCAACATGCATTCAAGAACTATATTGCATCCAGATGCCAAGTTGTAGAATGAAGAAAATGTACATTCTAATTCTGAGATTAGTACACATGAAAGAGATGCTAAGATATCTGACGGAGATGTACATAGCGACACTGAAGCTACAAGACAAAATGTAGAAACAAGAGTTGAGCCAAGATTGTTTAAATATGTCAAAAGGCGTCATCCTACTAATCAAATCATTAGAAACAAATATGCAAGTCCAATGACAAGAAATAGATTGAGAAGTGAATCAAGTTTGTTAAGTATCGAGGAGCCCAAAATAGTGAAAGATGCACTAGAAGATGATGACTAGTACAAGGCCATGGAAGAAGAGATTCAATAGATAGAGAAGAAAAAAACATGGAGTCTAGCTCCTAGACTAGAAGACAAGAATGTGATTAGCTCCAAGTGGGTATTCAAAAACAAGCTAGATGAGAATGGTGAAGTGACAAGAAACGAAGCAAGATTAGTTTTCAAAGGATATCCACAAGAAGAAGGAATTAACTATTGTGAGACATTTTCCCCTATTGTAAGAATGGAAGGAGTAAGAATTCTACTTGCTTATGTTCCATACAAAGGTTTCAAAGTTTATCAGATGGATGTTAAATCTATAATTTTGAATGACATATTAGAAGAGGAAGTGTACATAGAACAGCTAGAAGGATTTGTTGATGAAAACAATAAGAACATGGGATGTAGACTACACCGAGCCCTATATGGATTGAAGTAAGCACCAAGAGCATGGTATGAGAGACTTCATACTTATCCTGTGAATATTGGATTGGAAAGGACTAATGACAATACCAATCTGTACATGAAGATACAAAAAGAGAAAGGTATATTGCTATATAAAATATTTTTTAATGATATCATATTTGGAGGACAAGATGCTTTACATAAAGGCTTTGCAAATTAGATGAAGCAAGAATTTGAAATGTCAATGTTTGGGGAGATCAAATTCTTTGTAGGATTGCCAGTATATTAGATGAAGTATTGTATATACATCACTCAATCAAAGTATGTCAAAGAGATATTGAAGACATTTGGACTAGAGGATTCCAAACCAATAAGTACACCTATAGTGATAGGACACAAACTATCAAAGAATGATAATTTACTTGAAGTGAATTATACACTATATAGGTCTATGATTAGCAAATTGAAATATGTAGTACATAGTAGACTTGATATTGCATTAGCTGTGGAGATAGTTGTAAGATTCTCAACTAATCCAAGAGAGAATCACTTCATAGTTGTGAAGAGAATAATGAGATATCTGAAAGGAATAGAAAAGTTTGGTCTATATTACAAGAAGAATGAAAAGTTTGACCTAAGAGCATACACTGATGCTGACTGGGCTAGAAACATTGATGATAGAAAGAGTACTAGTGGAGGAGCATTTTCCTTAGGAAATATACTAGTTACATGGACTAGCAAGAAACAAAGTTGTACTTCCCAATCTACTGTTGAAGTAGAATATGTTGTTGTTTTTATAAATTGCACAAACATTGTATGGATCAAATAGCCACTCAAAGGAGTGAAGAAAGAAACCATAGAACCTGTTACATTTTATTGTAATAATACAAGTCCTATCAATATATCAAAGAATCTAGTAATGCACACAAAGACAAACCACATTGCAATAAAGTATCACTATGTAAGAGAGTTAGTTCAAGACAAAGAGGTGAAGATGGAATATGTTAACTCAAAGGAGCAAATTGCTGATATCTTCACAAAACCATTACATAAGGATTCTCATGAGTATATAAGAGGTAAACTAGGGGTGATACACCTATCTAAGGCTATGTAATAAATAGAAGTAGTGCCTTGCATCAAACAAGCTGATGTTCTTATAATATAAATTGATGCAATGGATCTTACTATAGGAACTACCTAAAGTAATCACAAATTTGAAACTTCAAATTAGTCACAAGAAATGTGACAGAGGGAGGAAATGAGTAACCTACAAAGCTTATATTTTCATATTTAAAGGACGAATTTTTTTTTTAATTTTGTATAAGTCTTTGCCATTGTTATCAAAGAGGGAGAAAGTAAATTAAACTGATCATGATCACAAGAAGAGTTTTACTAATCAAGTGCAAGAGAAAAGTGGAGAAAGTACATCATCAAAAGATCAAGAGAAAAGTGGAGGAAAGTCCTAAACTAATTTTTCATCAGAGAGGGAGAAAAATATCAACAATCAAGTTAGATCAGAGAGGGAGACATTTATCAAAGAGCCAGAAAGAAAGAATAGAAATCCTAATCTACCTAGTAAGAGGGAGATACATGAAGGAACTTAGAGGGAGTTAAGGAAGAGATTTGGTAACCTAATTAGAAGATTGAAGCTATTAAAAGAGGAATACATGTTCTTTCTTTGGTATTACCTTACTATCTTAACCCATTTAGTTTGGTTAAACAAGATGTTCATTATTTGATGATATAGGTTGATCAGTTTGGTTTGCCATCAATGCCAAAGAGGGAGATTATTGATATCTAATTAAAAAGATCATTTGGAAAGAGATTGTTAAGAAGGATATTGTCGAAGAAGATTATTTGTTTCAATCATTATTTTGTCATTTATGTCAAACCTACTATTCTCTAGTAAGATAATTTCTTACAAGATTCAAGTATTGTCACTTAGTTGATTGATGAGAAGAATTTGATCAATAAGATGTAACAAAAGAACCTAGAGGAAAGGTTGAGTTATGATTATGTAATGAAGTACAAGGATCAATTAAGAGAGTGATGACATGATGTATTGATGATCTATTTAAGATTACAAATGGTTTGCTACACTTAGAAAGTTTAGAAGAATAAGTTAAATAAAGTTTGTCTACCAAGCTTGACCAAGTGGATAGTAGGCACCAAGCAAAGATAGTGCAAGCTGAGAAGAAACTTAGTTGGAGCCAAGTGAAAGAAAATTATAGTAAATGTCGAGCTAGATAGTTGATGTTGAGTAAATTTAAATTGATGCCAACCACCAGTAAAATCTAGTTTATGTCAAGTGCTTTTACAATTGATGCCAACTAACATAGTATGTGTTGAGC
This sequence comes from Cupressus sempervirens, assembly GCA_028749045.1. NCBI lineage: Eukaryota > Viridiplantae > Streptophyta > Pinopsida > Cupressales > Cupressaceae > Cupressus > Cupressus sempervirens. Next base: position 291,119,905 of record CM053789.1, on the reverse strand, counting down.
ATCCGAAGATTGATAATGCTAAGCTACTACATTATGATAAAGATTAAAGATTCACCAAATATAAGCCCACAAGTTAGTTTTCTTGAAACTTGTAAACCAAGAGGAAGATAAGAGTGATGAGTTGGTGGCAGAGCATTTCATGAAAACCATTTCTAGAAGAATTCAAATGGATTCTATGAGAAGTTTCTAGAATAGACAAGATATGGGGTAGATACATTGTATCCTACCTAACCCATCCAAAAAAATCCCTAATTTAGACAATGGATAATGAGTGTGAAATTATTCTAATTTCCTTTATATAGGAATGTCTAGTTATGAAGAAAAAAAATTAGAGAGGTTGGTGTCATGTGCAAGAACCTAAGGAGGAGAAGGAATTAAGGGTCTTGCTTCATCAAGTGACCCAAGAGAAGAGTTTGCAATGAAATGCCAAGAAGGAAGGCTTAGGGAGATGAATGCTTAAAGGGTGAACAAGCTATCAAAGCTACAAAGTATGAAAACCAACTAGAATTGAGGATTGAATAGATATTTATAATCTAAAAGTAAAGTTATAAGTTGTATCAAATCAAAGCTCTACTATTACTCTCTAACAATTGTATCAGTCTAGGGTAAATCATTTGGATTAAGGTTGATATAATAGTCATTAGAAAATCCTTTAACAGGGTGGCATTCTATGTGAATGGCCTAAAGTCCTCTAACAAGGCTCACTTTTAATAGGGTGATTGAAATCATTTAATCGAGTCATACTTAATAGTGTGTATTGTAACCTTTAACAAGGTTGTCCTTTCACAGGGCATCATTTTAGAAGAGTGAAAAGGAGTAGTATGTTACTGGTGGTTTTTCCCAAATTGGGTTTCCACATAAATCATTGTGTCAAGTGTGTTGATGAATGTGTTGTGATTCATGCTTTACATTTCTGCAAATTGAATTGTCAGTAACATATAAATTTTAGTAAATACACAATGAATTCATGCATGGGTATGAATGTTTTATGGTTCACTAAATTGTGGAAATTTTTTATTTTGTACATCTAGACCTTGAAAAACTGATTCAGCCCCCCCCCCCCGCGCCCCCCCCTCCTCAGTTATTCTAAAAGAATTCCAACACATTCTAGAATAATCATCAACAAGAAACATAAAGTACTTATCTCATTTGTATCTTTGCTCTACAATTGGTCCACAATAGTTAGTATGAACAATCTCTAGTAATCCTTTAGAGGTATGGCTTTTACTTATAAACCTTGACTTTGCCATCTTGCCTAACTAATATTTTTTGCACATTATATTGTCAAGCTTCTTCAACATAGGAAAACCTCAAACTTTTCTCATGCTTCTAATACTAACCAAATTATCAAAATTAACATGTTATAACCTCTTGTGCCATAGCTACACATCATCAAATTTTACAACTAAGAAAGTAGCATCCTCTATATCAAGGTAGAATATATTACTTCAACTTTGATCACCCTTTCCAATTAGTTTTCCATCAGTATCATATATCTTAGCAATCTTGTTTTCGAACTCAACCTTCCATCTTGAATTATTCAATTGTGATAAAATCAAAAAATTATAGTTAAGTCCTTCAACATAGTAAGCATTATCACATAAAATCTTTTCTGTGAGCTTGATAGAACCTTTTCCTTTTATCAAACATGGAGCATCATTACCAAATCTTACACTATTTCCATCATAACAATTCTAGGTAATGAACTTACTTTTATCTCCAATCATGTGATGTGAACGCCTATTGTTAATGATCCATCTGTCATTATTTTTCACACAAGACACAAGTGTAGTCACCTCATCTTGATCAAATTTTTCCTTCATTACAACATATACCACTTAATCATCATCATCATCAGATTCATCTCTTGTTTCCTCTTCAACAATGTAGCAAGACTTATTTTCTTTAGCTTTGTAATCTTTGTTGTCTTCATGTGTTCTACTTTTGTACTTGTCACCACAACTATAGTTCTTCTTCTCAAGACATCTAGCAGCAATATTTGATCAACCTCATTGTAATTGAAACAAATGATAGGTATTTTATCTTAAAAATTGTCATTACCTCTATGAAATATCCTTGCCAGTAGCGCTTCAAGTTGATCTACATCATCCTAATCTATATCATTATCACTGGATACATATTTTTTCTTTTTCTTGTTCTTCTTCTCATCAGGTTCCTTCAATGACAACTTAGCTTTGGAAGTAGATTCAATATTTTTAGGTATGTAATTATCAAAATTAGATAGCTCAAAAGGAACAAGCTTACCTACAAGACCTTCAAGAGTTAGATCATTCCCTGACACACATCTTAGTTCTTATATTGTAGAAACTCTAATAGCATAGATGGGCAACAATGTTCTCAAAAATTTTCTTAGTATAGTATCATCATCTATTTTACCAATAGCACCTCTTATTGCATAAACAATATATTTCATCCTAAAGAAATATTGAGCAATAATTTCACCTTCTTGCATTCTCATATCATCAAACTTACCTCTAAGACTTTTATCTTTGGCTCTTAGAATATTCTTTTCACCTCCATAGATGGTTTTTAGAGCATCCCACATTTTCTTTGCACTATCACATCCTTTGATATCATCAAAATCAGCATATCTTAGGGTAGAGGCAATCTCCAACATCACCTAGTTGTCTTCTTTCTTCTTTTTCTGATCTTCAACAATTAAGACTCTAGTAGTATGAGCATGTTAATAGAAATGGTAGATTATGCATGATCTCTAAGTCCTTGAACATGTATCTTCATCAGAGTTTGCGATGTAGGAAAGTTATCTCTATTAAGCTTGGGTACTTCTATTTTTGACATTTTGATCTATGTGATTCTAATACTTCCAAAATAGTCCTCTTAAGAAGATGGCTCTGATACCAATTTTTGAAATTCTTTATAATAATTGAAAGGGGAGGGTAAATTAGTTGTCCAAGGTCTAGATGTACTCTTATAACTTTTCATAGCTTAGTGAACCCATAGAACATTTTCATCATGCATGCATCAATAAGATAATGCAATCGCTTAAAACTTGTAGGTTACTATCAAATCTATTTGCAAAAATGTAAACATGAAATGTAATAGATTCAATATCACACCAGACAAAATGATTTATATAGAAACCCAATTTGGAAAAAACTATGAGTAACATGCTACTCTTTCTCACTCCTCTAAAGTGATGCCCTATGAAAGGTCAACCTTGTTAAAGGTTACAATACACACTATTAAATGTGACCCTATTAAAGGATTTCAATCACTCTGTTAGGAGTGAACCTTGTTAGAGGGCTTTAAAAAAATCACTTGGAATGTCAGCTAGTTAAAGGATTTATAAATGACTATTAGTTCAACCTTAATCCAAAGGATTTACCTTAGATTGAAACAATTATTAGAGAGTAACAGTAAGGCTTGATCTGATAACAACTTATAACTCCATGTATAGATTATAGATCTTTGTTTTTGTCCTCCATTCTACTTGCCTTTCAAAAACTTTATCTCTAATAGCTTTTTCACCTTTCAAGCATCTATACCCTTAAAACTTCTTACTTTGCTTGCCAATGCAGACTCTTCTCTTAGGTAACTAAAAGAAGCAATAACCTAGAATCCTTGTCTTCCTTAGGTTCCAACACATGACAACCTTTTCATCTGACTAAACATCTCTATAAATAGAGAATTAAGATATTTTACCATTCATCCTCCATCATCCAATTTAGGATAAGGATGAATTAGGTAGGATTTAATGAATCTACCCCTGATTTCATTTCATTCCCTTCTAGAAACTTCTCCTTTAATCCTCTTTGAATTCACCTAAAAATGGTTTACCATGAATTCTATGCCACCAACTAATCAATATTTTCTTCCACACAATTCACACAATCCAAGAAATCAACTTTGAGAACTTAGATCCATCAAATTCCTGATCTTTCTAATAATGCTAATGCTCAACATTAACTATCTTCTGATGCTTAGCACATACTACATTGCTCGACATCCACTATAAAATCACTTAGCATGAACTAAAGTTTATTGGTGCTTGGCATCAACTAAACTTTACTCAACATCAACAATTTCACTTAGCTTACACTAAAATTGACTTTTCTCAGCTTGAACTTTTTTTCTACTCAACTTGCCTTAACTTTTCTCGACACCTACTATCCACTCGGTCAAACTTTGAAGACTAACTTCATTTAACTTATTATTCTAGACCTTCTAAGTGAAACCAACCTTTGCAACCATTAGTAGATTATCAATGCAATATGATATCACTGTCTTAGTTGATTCTTGTACTCCTTTTTCATATCATAACTCAACTTTTCCTCTAGCTACTATTGTTACATCTTTTCAATCAAATTATCTTCATCAATCAAACAAGTGATAGTACTTAAATCATATAATTTTTTGTCTTACCAGAAAATAGAAATTTTGACATCAGTGACAAAACAATGATTGAAACACATTTATCATACTTGTATCGTTCTCTCTTCAAAACAGTCAAGGCTAACAAAAATAGAGGAAGATTTTGAAGATACAAAAATAGATGTAAATGATAATATTGTTTTAGCACCTTATATAGAGGAAGAAAAAGAATAAAATAAAGAAAAATTGAGTGTGACTATTTTTATCTTGAGAATAGATGCACAAACATGACCAAGTGGTGACACCCCCCACCAACACCAAAGGTAGTGCCAAGCAACAACACTCCATGACTGAGAAGAAAGAGGAAAGTAATAAAAGATGTTTCACCAGATATTGAGCTTAGTCTAGATGAAATCATTGAAATTCCACAGTTGCAACTAGAAAGATCTCACCTTGGAGAAAACTATTTTCTACAAAAAATTTTGATCAAGAAGAAGAGGCTAGAATAGCTCAAAAGAGAGAAAAATCATAAATAGGTACTACATGATGTAAAGCATTTTTTTTTTGATGCTTTTGATATTCAAAATTTTGAAGAGGATGCACCAATAATTAGCCAACATGTAAATATAGTTGAACAAGTAGTTAATGATGGAAATATGGAGTCAAATGAGAAGCTCATGGATTGGTCTGCAAGAATATTTTAGAATAAGGTTATGGACAAAGTTTCTATAACTATTGCCAAGCAGAAAGAGCTACTACTACATGAGAAAGAACAAGTTATGATTGAATTAATTTAGAAGGTAGAACATTTGTACACAATTTTATCAGATGTGCCAAGATTTACTCACAATATTAAGGAACAAATAAATACAATTCATGCTGAGATGAAGAGACCCAACAACATTATTTCAGAGTCAATAGGATCAAGCATTGGCCACTACAATAATCTACTAAATGCTCAAGTCACATTGTGCAAGCTTCAGGTAGCTGACAATAATAAGAAATCCAAATTGATCTCTATTCAAGTGATGATGATACCTCAATTGTAGGTCATACAAAGAGAACTAAAGGAGACCTAGGATTTTATTATAGAAGATCAAAATTTATCAGTGGCTAATAGTTTAATTGATGTGGCTACAAGACTTCAATTGTAGAATCACATTTTGTAGGGTGCAAGAACTACATGGGATCATGGATTGACCATGATTAACAAAGTCCATAATAAATTCATTGAAACATGGGGATTACTTCCATTCCTTCAACCCTGAAAATAGTGACATATACTGTTCAAAAACAAGGCAGAAATGCAAAAGAGTTTTGGAGAAGAGATTTGAATAAAGGTGAATAAGATTTTTATTCATTTTTGTATTGTTTATTCATTTTCATAAGTCATAAGACTTATGGGGAGAACTCATTGATTAGATTTTATTATATATATATATATATATATATATATATATGCTCACATAAGAGGGTATGTACCAAGCTCTATAGGAGCTAAGTATTTTTTTGGGAAACAAGTATTTTCTATATGAGCCGAGATCATCAACAACCAAGTAATAACTACAACTATGTAGAGTCCAAGTACACAAGTTTTAATTTATATAGTGTGTGTCAAGAAAAATAGTTGTCAAGCATCAAAAGGGTAATATGGACTGAGCAACAACAATGTCAATCATAAGGAAATAGTAAAGACCCAACAATGTAGAGTTTACATAAATATCAGGAATGGAATAGAGTTTGAGGAAAAATGAATATCATGCTAACATGGGAGAAACATTTAAATTTTTAAGAGATTTTTTATAAAAAATTTAATACTGACAAAGGTTGTTACAAAACATTTACATGATGTGGATCATAGTTCCCAATGTTATATGTTCAATGATTGGGATGAAGAGGCAAAACATGGACCTGTCTAGAAAATGTGTTACAAATCCCTTTAAATAACAATGATCTTAACCTAAATCATAAGCATCTTGTGTAAGAGAAAGGAAACAGAGTTGTATGCATTCAAACTTTAAGTGTTATACAAGAAAAGGATTGAGAAGAAATCAAAATTTGGTGAATGGTTATGTTATCATCTAATAGAGCAAGTGACCTAGTCATGGAAGTGAAGTGATATGGAAAGACAAGTGATATTAGGTTAGAAGAGAGGATAGTTTCCAATGTTATATGTTCAATGATTGGGATGAAGAGGCAAAACATGGACCTATCTAGAAAATGTGTTACAAATCACTTTAAATAACAATTATCTTAATCTAAATCATAAGCATGTTAAGTAAGAGAAAGGAAATAGAGTTGTTTGCATTCAAACTTTACGTGTTATACAAGAAAAGGACTGAGAAGAAATCAAAATTTGGTGAATGGCTATGTTATCATCTAACGGAGCAAGTGAACTAGTCATGAAAGTGAAGTGATATGGAAAGACAAGTGATATTAGGTCAGAAGAGAGGATCTTTTTGCAAGGAGAAGATTCAAAATCAGCTTGTAGAGAAAACCAAGAGTCAAGTACTAAATCAGTTTTAACAGACTTGAATTAAGGTAAATCTCTTAGCTGAGTGGTCTTAATAGATCTATGTAAATATCCTAATAGATTCCTTGCTTTGATGTCAGTGTAAAATCAACTAATAGGGTGAGACCTAGTAGTCTCTTAATCATTTAACAGGGAAGACTCCTCATAGGGTAAATCATATCTTATGGTCAAACATTGTAACCTTAACTAGTTAACTTTATTATTGTAGTAATGAATATTTGTGGGAGTCATCCCTACCCTAGTTTTACCTTCAACTTGGAGGGTTTTTGGGTAACAAATACTTTTTGATGTATTTTATTTTCATCTATTTGATTAATAATATTTATATATGTTATAGCAGTTCTACATTATAAGTTTTATATGCACAAGATATTGATAGATGTGAATGAGTTGGTGAAAACTTAGAAAGTGTTAAAGATTCTAATACACCCCCACCCCTTCTCATTATCTAGATTATCTTGTTTATTCCTCCATTAAAAAAAAGGTTCCATGGTTCCAAAAATTATTTTATCATCAGTTATATCATATGAGCAAGAACTATCAATTATTCATCTAGCACTTTTACTCACATATGAGATTAATGAAATTTTCTCATCTTCATTAGAATCTTCTTTCATAGAAACATAGATAACTTCTTCATCATTATGTTTAGACTTATTTTTATTTTAGTCTATAGCAATATAACAAAATTTCTTACATTTTTCTTTGTAGTCCTTGTGTCTTGTGAATTATCTATGTCATCTCTTCTACCTTTGTACTTTCTTTCCTTTCTTTCATCCTTGTATTTTGTATTTGGACATCTTGAAGCAATATGACCAACCTTTTTTTATAAAAAAAAATATTATAGGAAATTTACCTCAGAATTTTCCTTTACCTCTTGGAAGTCTTCTATCCATTAATTCTTCAAGTGTTGGAAATGTAATGATGACTAAATGACTGAGAGGGGGTTGGATTGGGAACCACTCAAAACTTCTTTCTCTTAATCCCACTTCATTAGATTATCTAATCTACTTGCATGGATGGAACATAAACCAATAAAGGAAACAACAACATAACACTTTGACACACTATTTAGTGACCAAGAAACCCTCCAAGGAGAACATAAAACTAAGGCGAGAATGACACCCACAATGCTTCACTACTGTAGTAATAAAGTTGGCCTATTAGGTCTTACAATTGATCACTTATGTTGATCTACTCAGTTATGAGTAAGTAGGACTACTAGGTCCACCTTACAAAAGGATTTATAGAATACTATAAAGTATGCACTTAGTTAAGAGATTTTGAGGACTGTTAGGTCCACCTAGTTATAGGAGTTGAGACTAATACATCTGTTAGGATGAATCAATAGGTTGATCTCTACTTTGCAACTTTTATTTTTGATAAATATCCTTTGAATAATACAATGATAACCTGACTATGGTAGATGAGTCTCTATTTTTCCTTTGTACTACTTTTTCACCTCATAATTAGTCTTCTCTTCCATTATCCACATTCTCTTATGATGATGAATTAAATTTGTTTCCATGATTATTTGGATGAAACAACATATCTTCCATATATATCGATCCAAATAGTAAATCTACATTAGGTCAGCTAAGATAGCAATCCAATTCTTTCAAAAACAAATACAAAGTCAGCTCAATGTTGATACTCAGTTCCAATAGCTTACTTGGGTGATATGTAGATACTTAGGCAACACCATCAACTTGGTTAACTCTGGCAATCAATTGACTTTGGATGCTTTCTTCACATTGATAACTTAGAAAACTTTTTTTGCTTAGTTCACACTACTCTTCCTGCTATATTCTCATTCTAGAATTGGAATGCTTGGCTAACTCGATTTAGATTAGAGCTCCGTTGACACTGCTAACTTGTTTCATAATGGGGTGAACCCACAATAGTGGGTTACACTTTTTTGGAGGAAGAAATTCCTTCGGAAAAGTGCGGACCCAAAAAATTAACCGTATAGTTTTGATAGAAACTTGTTTTAAAAGTTTCGATTGAAACTAATTACTGTTGATAGAAAGTAACTGTTAATCGAAACTAACTGCTCTGAAAAGTTTTGATCTAAACTTAAGTCAAGTTTCGATCGAAACTTAAGTTAATTTTTTATCGAAACTTGGAACGTGGGTTTCTCCGCGGTTTTAAAGTTTCGATCGAAACTTGACTTAAGTTTTGATCAAAATTATGAAACCCGCTAGTATAAATAGCAGTGCGGTCAGATTCTCTCCTCATTATTTCGATCAAAAGTTGGAGAGAGACTGGCATCCGCTTTATCGACCATCTGAAAAAGGTATGAAACATTTGTTTTTTTCCTTTTTTCTATTTTTTTAGTTAAAATTTATATGTTTTTTTTATATTTTATTATTTTTTATATATGTTTCTTTGTATATTTTATTTTACTATTTATGCTTAAGCCTCTAATGTTATTGTGAATCTCTAAATGCACAAATAAGATTTTTTTAAATATAATTTTCATCTATATTAGATCTAAGTATATAATATTGTCTTTTAATTTAAATTTTATTTAAAAATTTATTATTTTAGATGTTTTGAAATATATTTAATTTATGTATTTATTACAATGTTAAATGATTAGATTAGATGTAAATTCATTGTTTAAGTTACATGTAATTTTACAAATAAATATAATTTTGACTTAGAACCATATAACCTTGACCCAGAACCATATAACCTCGACCTAAATTCATTATTTAAACTATAATCATGACCTAACCATATAGTTATGTACAATAAAACCCTAAACATATATAGCTAAGTACTTAATCACATAACAACTCGCCAAGGGATCCAAACAAAAAACTTCTAGTACTATTTAAAATGATTTTACATAAATTGTATTGTACTTTGTTTCATGGATCGAAAATGGATGATGTAAACTATTTTATAAATGTATATTTTCAGCCTTTCATACCCTGTGACATGTACAGTGGATGATTGTGCATTCCAAATTAATTTTCCAAGTGGCATTCAGAACAAATGTATATAAATTATTTAAATGGATTGAACTGAAGTCTAGTTAATATTATTTGATGTGGATGTGTTATTTATTTTACTTTTAGTACTTATAATTATTTAAAAATGAAATGTAAATGTGCTCATTAAGGAATTTGCAATCTCTTATTTTTTTATAATTGTAAATTATTGTATGTATGTTATTGTTTGCTTAGTAAAACTTTTAATTAGTTCTTTGGATCCCTTGGCTAGGCCTCATTTAGAATTAACTATAATGTCAGTTTGTAAATTGAATTTAAAAATAATCTAAGTATATAATTAACTATATTATAATTCAATCACATGTCTTAACTTGGGTCCAAATCGTAAATTAAATACATATATAAGAATGTCTAGATTAATTTGCATCTAGGTAAGAATATAACATACATATACATGCATAAGAACATATAACTTAGAATGTGTATGACCTAAAGAATACATGTTACAACCTTTAATTAATTAAAGTTAATTATAAGAACATAACTTGATTAAATAATATACAAGTTACATAAAAAAAATGTACATCATATAATCTAATGTTCATGTAAAGATTAAATATATTTAACTTAAATTTTAACTCTTAAGTTCCTTAATGCTAAACAGTAGCCCTAAATTATACTAAACTTGGTCATAATCCTAACTGCAAAACCCTTTAATCATAAATTATAACCCCTAATCTTAGATGCACACTTGAAACCATAAAACTTTCCTAAATCTCAATTTGAACCGTAGAGGTCTAAATGA